>JAPDVU010000003.1:36863256-37463256 GCA_026230045.1 Corynorhinus townsendii | reverse complement strand
TCTTTTACTGGCATAATTATTTGAGATTCGTCCATGCTGTAAAATGCACCAGTAGTGTACTCTTTTTAAAGTTCTGGGTAGCATTTTATTGTGTAGATATACAACAATTATTTTTATGATAATCACATTTCTTTTTTAAATTTAAATCATTCTTTAATTTTCAATTACAGTTGACATACAATATGATATCAGTTCAGGTATACACAAATGTGTTTACATATTCATCTTGGTGGTGGGCACTTCGATAATTTATAGTTTTGGGTGTCACAAATAAAGCTTTTATAAACATTCCAGAATTTGGCTTCATGTGGATATATGCATATTTCTTCTTCCATAATTATATTTGATATAATGATAGGTGTATGTGTTACTGTTTAATACTGGCCAAACTGTTTTACTTGTAACACTTTTATCTGTTTATTGTTTTTGAGATGATTAAAGATGAAAGCAATGCTATTCTAAATCTAAGTGTTTACCACTGCTGAGGCAAGACCACTGTGCTTTCTACCTAATGTACCAGGAATTTTAAGCTTTTCCAGTCTGGACGAATCAAACTCTGTATTCTATCCTTTTTGAGAATAATAGACACCTTCCCTCCTATTTATTTTAAGAAGTTCCTTCTTTCCTTCCTTCCTTCCTTCCTTCCTTCCTTCCTTCCTTCCTTCCTTCCTTCCTTCCTTCCTTCCTTCCTTCCTTCCTTCCTTTCTCCCTTCCTTCCTCCCTTCCTTCCTCCTTCCTCCTTCCCTCCCTCCCTCCCTTCCTTCCTTCCTTCCCTCCATCCTCTCCCCCCCCTTCTTTCCTTTCTTTCTTCCCATCCTCTGCTTGATACACAAAAAGGCTCTCTGAATATCTCCAGAGATTTCTCCTTTGCAGCCATCTCCTTTCCTGTCATCCATCCTGGGACCTATAGTTTTCCTTAGTGTCTGCTACTCAGCTCCATCTCGATGCAGGGAGTCTGCTTCTTGGCTGGTTCTCTGTGCCATGGCTTGGAGACTCAAGGCTTCATGCAGGAGCAATGGTAGAACTCACCTTGCTTGTATCCAACCTCTCAGGGACCATTGTCCTTTATTGCCTGAAGTCCAGTGTCTTGAAAAGTGTTTTGAGTGCATTTTGTCTAGACTTATTGTTTCGATTTCTTTTACTCCATCTTAGCTGGGAGTGAAAATCTAACAATATTCTTTCTAAACAAACAGTTTAAAAATCAGCAAAAGTGATATCAACAAATTACACCAAAATAATTGTATTGGTAACTTTAGGTAGGGGAATCATGGGTGGGAGAACTTTGTTCTATAGAGAATTTTCTTCTTTTAGAAATCACATATAATAATTGATGATGTATTATATTAATAAATAGGGGCAAATTTAATTCTAATATTTCTATTTCTCTTTCCCACCAGATCAAAATGAAATATATAGCTAGCAGATGTTCAGAGTGCACCATTCATATTCCCTTAGCCTGCACTTCTACCCGCTTAAGGATATTTCCCGTGAACCTCTAACTCTTTGTGTGGCTGTTTTTATTAGGCCATGGGGCACACTTGGCCCATGCCATAGCTCAGGCATGATGGAGAATTTCTGGATAAATTCACTAGATTTCTTGCCTCTCCATTGCAGTAATGGTGACTGATGTTCTATATGCTCTCACGTAGTACTCCAGTGGGGCTGAGCCTTAGGAGCCTACTGTGATAACTTGTTTGATGACACGGATTTTAGAAACTTTTTCCTCTTCCTTGTCTCTCCTCTCTTCTCCTTTAACTGTTGTTTTCTAGAATCACTTCCTAAATAAACTCCTCACACTAGAATATTTGTCTCAAGTTACACTTCTGTGAAATCTAAACCAAGACATACATATTTGATTGGTAGTAATAATGCAAATATATTTTCTAAGTGTAGAAATATGGGGAGAATATACAATTGTAAAGTTTGTCAATAATTTCTAGAAAATGTTCTGATTTATTTTTAAAAACTGCATTCTGTAATGGTACCCAGAATATTAATAATAAAATAATTTAAAATATTTTATTCTACCTTTCCCCCATAACATAAATATAATTAACAAATGAGTATTTGTTTATTTTTTTAAAATATGTTTTTATTGATTCCAGAGAGGAAAAGAGAGAGAGAGAGAGAGAGAGAGAGAGAGAGCAACATCCATGATGAGAGATAATCATTGATTGGCTGCCTCTTGCATGCCCCCCTACTGGGGCTCAAGCCCACAACCCAGCCATATGCTCTTGACCAGAATCAAACCTGGGGCCTTTCAATCCACGGGATGGTGCTCTAGCCACCGAGCCAAACCAGCTAGGAAACAAATGAGTTTTTTCAATAGGTCAATACAGATAAAGTGTAAATCTTGGTAGTCTGTATTAGAATAACCTTAGCATATACTAGTATATAGTTCATGTGGTCCTATGAACTTCCCCTGGCTGCCGGCACCGCCTTTGCTCTGGCCTGGAGCTGCCTTTCTGCCTTCCCATGCTGCCCAGAAGCCTGGAGCAGCTGGGGCAATGCTGAATGTCTGAGTCGTTGCCATGGCAATGACGCAAGGGTCCCACCTCCAGCTGCTCAGTGCCTGTGTATGCAAATTAACCCACCATTTTTGTTGGGTGAATTTGTATACTCACTCCTGATTGGCTGGTGGGCATCACCAAGGTACAGTAAATTTGCATAATAAAATTTCTTTTTTATTAGTGTGTGTATATATATATATATATATATATATATATGGAATAATTAATTTTAAGGGCAGTATTTATTAAAATAAATTTCATTTTTAAAATTGAGCTATCAGCTAATAAAGTGTGTATACTTTTTTGTATACTTTTGTGTGTAAATCTGTGCATACATGTAGTTTATCACTGTGCCTGTTTCAGATTTTGTTGGGGTACATGAGGAGAGTTATGAGGTGGGGAAGTTATTCTGGGACTTAGGCTGATGGAATACATGACATCTCCAATAGTTAGATTTCCAAAGTCACTATGGACATTGGCATTCAGATACCAGTTGGATCATTACAGAAAGTACATTGGCTTGTAAAATATCCTGGCCTGGAATTGACCCATCTTGCTTCAGTTCTCATTTCATTGGTGAGAACTAGTTATAGGGTCTCAAGACAAAAAGTGGGGTTGGTCAATAAAGTTCTAGCTGGGACTCATTTTCCAGGAGCTGTATCTTATGCAAGGGAAACATGAATATTGTCATTCAGTGGTCATTTTGCCTAATAGCCTAGAGGACAAACACTTTAATTTTATGGTGAAATTCAATGTTATTTTTTTAATAAAAGATTTGCCATATGTGCATTATCCCCCCCAAAACAACAACAACAACAACCAAAACTAAAAACATTCTTGCTTTTGATTCTATTCTTACAATTACTCTGAGGTTGTGTTCTATATATATTAAGTAGTCAAGCCAAGTTGTTGTTGCCTAAGGGCTACAACAGTGAAGGAACACTGCAATGGGGAAAGTTAACCTAGGAAATCAAACACAGTTATGCACTCTAGGTATTGTTGCCTCTTAAAATATCAACTTTCATTAGATGCAGAAAATACATTACTTGGGCAAATAAGTTCCAATCTGTGTAAACAGTTGAGATAATTTCAAGGCACATTGTTATTTTTTATTGATTAAGTTATTGCATATGTGTCCTTATTCCCATTAGCCTCCCACCCACACTGCTTGTGCCCTCACCTCCCTAATGTCTGTGTCCATTGGTTATGCAAGCATATAAGTCCTTTGGTTGATATCTCCCCCATACTCTCAACCTCCCCTGCCTTCCCTCTGAGGTTTGACAGTCTGATCAATGATTCTCTGTCTCTGGTTCTGTTTTTGTTCATCAGTTTGCATTGTTCATTATATTCCACAAATGAGTGAGATCATGTGATATTTATCTTTATCCAACTGAATTATTTCGTTTACCATAATGCTCTCCAGGTCCATCCATGCTATTGCAAATGGTAAGAATTCCTTCTTTTTTACCGCAGCATTGTATTCCATGTGTAGATGTACCACAGGTTTTTAATCCACTCATCTGCTGATGGGCCTATAGGCTATTTCAAAATCATGGCTATGGCAAATTGTGCTACATGAACATAGGGGTGCATGTATCCTTTGTGATTGTTGTTTCTAGTTTCTTGGGATATATTCTTAGAAGTGGGATCACTGGATCAAATGGGAGTTCCATTTTTAGTTTTTTGAGGAAACTCCATACTGTTTTCCACAGTGGCTGCACCAGTCTGCATTCCCACCAGCAGTGCAAGAGGTTTTCTTTTTCTCCACATCCTCGCCAGCACTTGTCATTTGTTGATTTATTGATGGTTGCCATTCTGAGAGGTGTGAGGTGGTACTTCATTGTCATTTTGATTTGCATCTCTTGGATGATTAGTGTCATTGAGCATGTTTTCATATGTTTCTTGGCCTTCTGTATGTCTTCTTTTGAAAAGTATCTATTTAGGTCTGTTGCCCATTTTTTGATTGGGTTGTTTATCTTCCTTTTGTTAAGTTGTAGAGTTCCCTGTAAATGCTGGAGATTAAACCCTTATCGGAGATAACATTGGCAAATATGTACTCCCATGCAGTGGGCTTTCTTGTTGTGTTGCTGATGGTTTGTTTTGTTTTGTTTGTGGGTTTGTTTGTTTTTTCTGTGCTGAAGCTTTTTATTTTTATGCAGTCCCATTTGTTTACTTTCTCTTTAGTTTCCATTGCCCTAGGAGCTGAATCAGTGAAGATATTGCTTTGGCATATGTCTGAGATTTTGCTGCCTGTGAATTCCTGTAAGATTTTTATGGTTTCCTGTCTTACGTTTAAGTCCTTTATCCATTTTGAGTTTATTTTTGTGCATGGTGTAAGTTGGTGGTCTAGCTTAATTTTTTTTGCATGTATCTGTCCAAATTTTCCCAATGACATTTAATGAAGAGACTGTCTTGAGGCTGTAATATGTCAGAAAAAGGATTCAGAATAAGGGTCATACAGTTTATAAACCTGATGGATGAAAAAATCAACAACTTATGTAAGAATCAAGAGGAAATAAAGAGTGATATAGCTACTATAAAAAGTACTATGGAAAGTTTCAATAGTAGACTAGGAGAAGCAGAGGACCTGATTAGCAAATTAGAAGACATGGAAGCAAAACACACCCAAACTGAATTGCAATCAGAGAAAAAAAATAAAAGGAAGAGAGCCTGAGGGAGCTTTGGGACAACATGAAACGAATCAAGATACAAATAATAGGGGTACTAGAATGACAGGAAGAGGAACAAGGGTTAGAAAGCCTATTTGAAAAAATAATGACAGAAAACTTCCCTGATGTGGGGAAGAAAAAAGTCACAAAAGCACAGAGAGTCCCAAACAAGATGAACCCAAAAAGACCCACACCAAGACACTTATAATTATGATGGCAAACATTCAGTACAAAGAGAGAATCTTAAAGGCTACGTACGAGAAAGACAGAAAGTTACATACAAGGGATCTCCCATTAGATTATCAAATACTTTCTCAAGAGAAACACATCAAGCCAGAAAGGAATGGAAGGAAGTTTACAAAGTGATGCAAAGCAAGGGATTGAGTCCAAGAATACTCTTATCCAGATAGGCTATCATTAAAAATTGAAGGGGAAATCAGGAGCTTCACAGACAAAAAAAAAAAAAAAAAAAAGCTAAGGAAGTTTATCACTACCAAGCCAACAATGCAAGAAATGCTAACGGGACTTGTGTAAAAAGAAGAAATAAAAAGGGAAGAAGGAATACAGGCACAAAAGATAAAAATGGCTACAAACAAGTATATATCAATAATAACTTTAAACGTAAATGAACAAAATGCTCCAATCAAAAGACATCGAGTGGCTGAATGGATAAGAAAACATGACCCATATATATGCTGTCTACAAGAGACCTACCTCAGAACAAGGGACTCACACAAACTGAAAGTGAAGGGATGGAAAAATATATTTCAGGCAAATGGAAATTTAAAAAAAGCTGGGGTAGCAATATTTATATCTGACAAAATAGACCTCAAAGTGAAGGCCATAACAAGAGATAAGGAGGGCACTTCATAATACTAAAAGGATCGATACAAGAGGATATAACCCCGGTGAACATATATGCACCCAATACAGGAGCACCCAAATACATTAAAAAAACCTCCTGAAAGATATTAAGGAAGAGATCAACAATAATACAATCACATTGTTACTTTTCATTCAATAAAAATATGCTAGTTTAAATATAGTTAAACAAGTATATGAAAAGCTGAATATATCTTTACTACAAAGGAAAGTTTCAATTTTGTCTTCAAACCTTTGTCTTTATGGATCAAATAATTCATTTTACTTTTATACACTAGGGCAACTAACAATGTATGTTAGGTGCTGCATAAAAACTAATATTTTCTCATATGTAATTAATATATTGGCTCCTTTCTTCATGTTAGTTTAAGACAATGCTTAAGAACACTAATGTTGCAAATTGTTATATTACAGGAGGAAAAAATGGTTGACATTTTCTAACAAAAATGTTTCTGCTACAAAAATCTTATGTTCACAGGAGCTAAGATATTTTATACCAAATTCAATTAATCCTGTGAAATAATTAAAAACACAAATTTTAATATTTATTGTTTAATTGATATATTTCATAGTAAAATCCATTTAATGTCTTAATATGTATCTTTTTAAAAAATCTTTAAATGATTCTTTTATTGTGCCCTTTAGTTTCCTTTGTCATCAGGGTCCAAAAGCCATGTGCAAGGTGACCTGCACTTTCTCATGCCTCTAAAGTTCCATCACTGATATTTATACGGAGAGCCATGATGAGTAGTGTATTAGAGTTATTTTATTAATCAGCAGTATTCCCACTTTTCCTAGTGGCTGTCAAAAGTGATTTTGTATTTCTGAAATTGTGCACCTGTTCTTGCCATTATTTTTCTTGTGGCAAGTAAACTTAGTATAGTTTCTATTGTTTTCTTTAACCATTTGATATATTTTCTTCAGATTCAAAAATAAAATATATGTAAATCAGAACATACCAAATAAAATATTTAAATGTACAATCAGGTAAAATAAAAAGATTTTCAATAAACATTTTAACACTATATTACATTTCTTCAAATTCATAGCACACACAAATACACAGATACCATGCTTCAGAGAAGGATGTCTACCTAATTTCTAGTTAAAATTGCATTTGTGTTAATAAAGGTTCACTTTTAAACTTTGAAAATCTTAATAGAAGTGTACTAGTATATTTTCTCTTCAAATTTATTTTTTAACTTTATTTTTATTGTTGACACTTTTACACTTTAGGCCCTACCCCCACTTCCCTCTGGCCATCACCGTACTGTTGTCTGTCTATGAGTTATACAATATATTCTTTGATTTATCCCTTCACCTTCTTTCATTCAGTCTGCCCCACCCACATCCCTCTGACAGCTGTCAGTCTGTTCCATGTAACTATGCCTCTGTTTCTATTTTGTCAGTATATATTGTTCATTATATTTCACAGATAAGTGAGATCATACGGTATTTGTCTTTCTCTGACTGGCTTATTTCATTTAGCATAATAATCTCCAGATCCATCCATGCTGTCACAAAAGGTAAGATTTCTTTCTTTTTTACGGCCAAGTAGTATTTCATGGTATAAGTGTACCATAGCTCTTATTTATCCACATAGCTACTGAATGGCACTTGGGCTGTTTCCAGAACTTGACTACTGTAAATAACACTGCTATCATTATACTTCACATTTCCTTAATGATGAATAATGTTGAACATATTTTCATGAGTTTATTTGCCATATGTATATTCTGAGCTACCCAGCCAGGCCCTAGGAATCTATAACTTTTAAAGTTCTTCAAAAGTAAATTAAAAAAAAATTGTTTTCCATTACTTTTCTTATAATGTTATTTATTATTAGTTTCAGGTGTGTAGCATAATGGTTAGATAATTATATGCTTTACAAAGTGTTCCCCCTGATATTTCTAGTACCCTAAGCTATACCTTATATCTGCAGGACTATTTTGTGACTACCAGCTTGTACTTCTTAAGCCCTTCATCTCTTTCACCTAGTTCCTCAACCACCAGTTCACTGTGTCTGTAAGTCTGTTTCAATTTTGTTTATTCATTAACTCCGTTCTTTAGATTCTACATACAAGTGAAATCATATGGCATTTGTCTTTCTCTACCTGTCTTATTAAACTTAGCATGCTAAAGGTTCATGATGCTGTCACAAATGGAAATGTTTTGTGTTTTTTTTAATGGCCTAGTAATATTCCATTACACTGTATATATGTACCATCACTACTTTATCTACACATCTATTGAGGTACACTTGGGCTGCTTATGTATCTTGACTATTGTAAATAATTCTTCAATGAACATAGGGGTGCATAAATTCTTTTAAATTAGTGTTCTGGGTTTATGTAAATATATACTCAGAAGTGGAATTGCTGAGCCATCAGGAAGTTCCATTTTTTATTTTTTGAGGACCCTCCATACTGTTTTCCACAATGGCTACAACACCGGTTGTACATGACAATCCCCTTTCCTCCACATTCTCAACAGCACTTGTTGTTTATGGATTTATTGATGATGATAGCTATTGTTGTTTATGTTGTTTATTGATGGTAGCTATTCTGACAGGTGTGAGGTGATTTTTCATTGTGGTTTTAATGTGCATTTCTCTGATTACTGGAGTGACCTTGAGCATTTTTTCCTATGTCTACTTGCCATCTGTATGTCCTCTTTGGAGAAGGTCTGTTCAGGTCCTTTGCCCATTTGTTTTAAATTGAATTGTTTGTATATTTGGTGTTGAATTGTATGAGTTATTTATATATTTTGGAAATTAACCCCTTGTCAGATGTATCATTGGCAAATATCTTCTACCACTCAGTAAGTTGTCTTTTCATTTGTTGATGGTTTCCTTTGATGTGCAAAACCTTTTTAGTTTTGCTATAGTCCCATTTGTTTACTTATTCTTTTGTTTCCCTTGCCAAAGGAGGTATATCAGAAAAAGAAAAAAAAAAAAACATTGTAAGAAAAATGTTAGAGAACATTGTCTACATTTTATTCCAGGAGTTTTATACGTTTGAGTCTTACTACATTTAATTCTTTAATTCATTTTGAGTTTATTCTTGTACATGGTGCAAGAAGGAGGTCTAATGTCATCTTTTGCATCAATCTGTTCGATTTTCCCAGCACTGTTTATTGAATAGCTTGTTTTTACCCCACTGCATGTTCTTATCTCCTTTGTCAAATATTAATTGACAATGTAGACATGGTTTTATTTCTACACTCTCTATTCTATTCCATTGATTTATATGTCTGTTTTTATTCCAGTACCATGTTGTTTGATTACTATGACCTTGTAGTATAGTTTGATATTTAGTTAGTGTGATACTAATACTTTATATTGTTTCTGAGACCATATCTTCCAAGGTAATTCTGATGTCAAGTGTGGGGGAAGCATTGCTAGAGAAAGAAGTTGTGAAGCTAAGACATGGGGCAGTGTGTCTTCTAAAGAGCAAATACATGCAGTTTCACTGTGTCTATGTTAACTGGCTCTGCAACACACAGGTTTTCCTCTAAATTGCTTTCAGGGGCAATTTTCTCAACTGTTAAAGGTTAACAAAATATTTTTTCTTAAAAACCCTTAAGAAGACTTTTCTCTTCTTAATCATTAACTAAGCTGACTATTTTTTATCACAAATAAATTATCTGATAGGGATGTTTTCAGATTAGTTTTTGGTTCAATAAGTGAATGTGTTTCAGTAAAATAAAAGAACATGGAAAAATAATGACAGGGAGAAAAATAAAGCTTTATAAATTTACCACAATAAAGTCTTCCATCTCAAAATTGCCCAGATTACCATAAGCTTTCAGAATGTGCTCAAACAGCATGAATGCAAATTTTACCTCATTTATAATTCCGAGAATATTCACATTGAAATCAGAAGAGATACAACCCATTCCCACCAAAAATGTAAGAAGAAAAATCATTTTTTGTGTGTGTCTAGTTCTAGCAATTTTCAGAACAGGTTATGGTTCACAGCTAAGAAAACCATAATGAACATAATGTGTTGTGGTACCTTTAATGTTTGCTTACATTTTTATGTTTGAAAATTTATACACATGTTTTGAATAAGGCAAGCTTTAATTCATATTATAGTAACACACTTCAGTTATAAATATAAATCTTGCCTACTATCTTGCTTTTTAATAAATGCCCTTAAGAAACTCTGTACTTATAATAATTTAATGTATTTTTTTCACTTGAAACCATTGGGATTCAACACTTTCACTCCATAAACAGAAGTGCATTATTCAAAAGGATCCCTTTGAAGCCTCTTGGGTGAAAATTATCATTTAAAAGTCTTTGTATTGTTTGTGGTAAATATGTTGTCACAGACAATATATCAGGTATAACAGTAATTTCAGTATGAAAAGGACTACAGCAGCATGATTATGAGATAAATTGAATTAATGTTTGGTGTTTTTTTTTAAAGGAGTATGAATACATTCTAGTTCAAACATTGTATACTTTTTGCTTAGGAAAGTACTATTTGGGTGTTGATAATTAAATATGACATAGTTGTGAATGGAATCATCTTTGGGGATAGATTAAAACAAATTTTAGATAATTTCTGCTCATGGATTTATTATATAGTTTTAGGTAATTCATTTATTATGTTATGGTTTCCATAAGAATATCACTTGGCTTGATGTAGCAAAAAAGAATGGCAATGGTAATTATTAGGCTAGTATCATTTGTCTATTACCTCCCCACTGTTCAAAAAAATAAAGTGCTTTCATATGTAATATTTCATATATTTTGGCAATTTAGCAATATTCCTATGAGGGAAAATTTTATTTCCCAAAATTTATTGAAAGAGTAACAGAGGTATAATGAGGTTATGTGACTAACTACATGTTAGAATGTGAGGGAAAGCCAATCAAGACCCATGATTTTTTTCCTTAACATTTTACTTCTAAATATTTATAAATCCACAGGAATTGCAAAATTGCATAGATGGTGGTTCTTCATACTGTTTTTAGAATTTCCTCCAATAGCAATATCCTGCATAGGTATCATACAATATCAACACTAGTAAATTGATATTGGGACAATATCAGAACTTATTCAGATTTTGCTATCTTTATATGTAGTGTGTGTGTGTATATGCCCACGCACACACATGGTTTGGGATGTGTACTAGTTGTGTACAATTTTATCATATGTGTAGATTCATGTTAATACCACCACAATGAGGATATAAATCTGTCCTTCCCATAAAACTCTCTCACACTAACCCTCCATTACCATCCTCCAATAATGTCTGGCAGCCACTAATATATTCTCCAACTTCATAATTTTGTCAAATGAGAATGTTCTAGAAATGCAATCATACAGTATGATTCACATATATCTTCTGAGATTATCTTTTCACATTCAATTTAATGTGTTTGAAAGAGCGATCCAAGTTATTGTTCAATAATTAATTCATTTTTATTTTTATATTTCATAGTATGGATGGATGGATGTACTACCATTTGTTTAGCCACTTATTGATTGAGAGAAATTTTATTTTTTCTCAGTGTTTGACTATTATAAACAAAGATGATAAGTCCAAGATATTGGGTGAGCATTAGCTTTCATTTCTCTGAGATAACTGCAAAAGTTCATTTGCTCAAATGTATGGTAAATAGATGCTTACTTTAATATGAGCATTTATGCTGGCAGAGAGAAGTAGAATTGAGCAGGGCAGGATTGCATAGCGGATAAGGATGTGTTTTCTGAGATATGCATATCTTGATTTTCTATACAAACTTCACCCATGAGATCTTCACTGATAAAAATTAAGATTATAATGATAATAATGCTATTTCAGTAAGATTATTGTAATGACTGCATTAGTTAATTTATGCTAAGTTCTTAGAACTACATCTGACACACAATGTTCTTTCAATCAAAAGTAGATAGTATTATAATTTGCATGACTTTGGCCACCAGTCAGATAAAATATTATGCATGTTAACTTGTTAAAATTCTTCTTTTGTGGATTAAATGTTCATGTTTGACAATGCTGTTATTGCCTAATAATTTTCTTATTAATTTGTTTTATTTTATAATCTTTAGAAGCAAATACAATTAAAGGTTTAAACTAATATTTAAAATAAATAATTATTTATAATAACAATGAAAGTTAAAGGTTCTCAGGAATGTTATTATTAGAGAATTCACTAATTTTATGACTGGAAGTGGTACTAGGCATATTGAGGGAGGGTTTTAATGAGCCAGCCAATATGGAGATGAAAAGTGTAGTGCCTAATTTTCCTTATGTCTGCACAATTTAATGGCAATCTGTCAAAATTAGCATAACTTCTTTCTATTTAATACATTGGTGGTATTCAAATAATTTAAGTTATGGTTCCAGATAGAATATAAAAAGTGTGTTGAATATAAGGAAAAAGGAAACCTCAAAACCACCTTCAAAACATATTGAAACTTTAAAACATTTCTGAACTTTTAAAGGGTCCCAAGTGTACAGCACGAAATCTGGGGATAGTGTTTTGAAATGAACAGACAAGAGCACTCTGGCCATAATCCCTCAGGCCTAATATATTATGTGATTTGGCCTATGGCACCATTTCCACTTTCTAGTTTGCTTAACTCTAGTGTTTAATAAAAGGCAGTAAAGGGTAAATATTTACTTTGGGGAGCTTATTTTTCTAACAGCTTCCCAATGCATCCAGCTTATGTATACATGGTAAAACCTTTTGTTACTTGGGATTTTTTAATCATTCATTTAACACATTCAGTGGACACTTACTGGTATTCAAGGTATCTATTTAGCCACTAAGATTGTAAGATTAACCAAGATAGACGAAGATTCTTCTTTCATGAGACTTAGTCCACTGGGGAGACTGACAAGTTACTAATAAACCAGCAAACAACTATGAGACATAATTTCAGGTAATGATATGGGTATTAGAGAATGAGCAAGGACAGGGATGAGGAAAGACAGATGTACAGTTATAGAAGGTGATGAAGAAAGTTCTCTAGAGCCAAGAATAAGAACAGGATGAATAAGTTTGTAATCCTTTGTAAAAGAGTTTTTCAACCAAAGCAAAAAATGTTCTAAAGTCCCAAAGTAAGATGAATGAGGGCTCTATGTCAATGATGAAGTTACACATGATATACTATAGTTGGTGGGTTTTGCATGTTCAGGCTGTTATAAAATATGACTACTTATTAAGCAACAGAAATTTATTTCTCACAGTTCTGGGGACCAGAAGGCACTGGCAGATTTGGTATCTGGTGAGGACCCTTTTCCTTATCCATATATAGCTGTCTTCTCACTGTTATCTTCCATGTTGGTTGAAATTAAGGAGGTTTCTGGGGCCTCTTTTATAAGGGCACTAATCCAATTCATGAGGACTCTACCATCATGATTTGATCACCCATCAAAAGACTAGTCTCTAAATACCATCACATTGGAAGTGAGGTTTCAACATAGGAATGTTGGGGGACACTAACATTGCAGCTATAAAGTGTTTTTAAGGTTAGGTAAAAAAACAGAGTGGTGCTAAGAATAGTCTTGTAAGGCAACCTCCAAAATCTTTCTGAGATCATAGTTAATTGTCTGCAAAACCTATAGCAGTAAAGGGCAAAGCACTGGGAACTACTGTAATCAATGGACATGTTTACATGTCCATCTTTTCTACTGGAATGTGCATACCTCAAAGTCAAAATCAGAGTCTTACTCATCTCTAAGTCCAAGAGATCAGGTATCAAGTCAATATTTGTTAAATAAAATACTTAAAAATTACTAAAACTAATTTTGCTCCAAGAACATGGTAAAGTTTGTGTTTCAGCTGATTGTTACACATAGAATATTTGGCTACTATAATGAAAAAAAGAAGAAAGAAAGAAAGAAAGAAAGAAAGAAAGAAAGAAAGAAAGAAAGAAAGAAAGAAAGAAAGAAAGGAGTTATGACTAACATTTTTTCTCCTCTTGATTTCATTTCCCTCACCATAGAGACTGCCACCAAACCACATGAACCAAAGTTTTTATTTTGTTTACCTGGAAATAAGAAGAAAAAGGAAAATTTATTTGTTGGTATTGTTCTATTATATATAGTAATGTTACTTTATGGAAACAAACAGTATTTCTTAAATATTTATTGAAAACCTACCTATGGGGTGCCTAAATGTGCCTAGCAATGCCAAGACACTGGGAATATACAATGATGATGACAGGTAAAATTTCTGGAACTTATGCTCTAGTAAGATGAAATAAATGATAAACAAAAATATTTAGCATAGCATAAGTTAGTATTAAGAGAGGAAATTACATATAAGAGGATAGGAAGTAACTGGAGATTGGACTGCTTCCTTAGATACAAATGTTAGTTTAATAAAAATTTTATTAAATCAATATGCACATAGCAAATTTTAAGGTAACTATTGAAAAAACAATTATAGAATTGTTTATATAGTAATGGCAATAAAAGAAAATAAGTAAAAATTGTTAATAAAATAGAAAATGACAAAATACCTAAATAAAGATGGTAAATAGAAAATACAAAATAATATAGTTGACCAAACCAAATAAATCAATCATCATAATGGTTATAACACTTTATAATATCTAAATAATCAGATTGAATTATAATAACATCTAGATTATTTTCAAGGGAGTCAAATGAATATGAAATGTGAAAATGTTCAAATAAGAAGGATAACAATATCATTCCAGGAGAACAAAATAAATTTGGTTCAGTGATATTAATATTAGACTAATGTATATTTTAAGAAAAAAAACTAACTCTAGGAAAATAGGAATGTTGCATAATAGTGAAATTAATATTAAGGGCTGGAGACTGTATATAGCATGATGTGATCAATTGGGTACCAGATGAAGTTAAAGAGGAATTTGAGGGTAAATTGATCATGAAGTTTGTAATTTAGGTTATTGAATGCTTTTACTTGGAATAAAGGATCTAAAGGAATCACACAGCTTAAGCCAAGATACTGATGCCAGTCATAAAGTTCTTGGTGGTAGATGTCCGAGTAACCCCCACCAAACATCCTGTGGAATTAGGGAGTTAGCAGTACATACCCACAACTCCCAGAAGGCATTGAGGCAGAAGCAGCACTGTACAGTCTTGTCAGATTTTGCTCCTCACTTCTAATCTCCTCTGCCTTTGTCTGTCACATGGAGGGGCCAGGAATAAAAGCTCTGGAGTGGAGGAGGCGGCAAGTAGAAAAAAAGGAAGAGATCCAGGGGCTGCTTTTCCTCTGTGGGCTGCCATACTTAAGCAGGCATGGGATAAATAAAAGTAATAATTTAAAAAAATTAAATAAGTAATTTTATACTAGTAAACACTGAAGTATGTGGCATGGACTCTTACTACTTGAGAGGGAACAGAGGAGTTTTAACTTTGTGAGACTGTAAAACCTATGCAACCCCTCAGAGATGTCAATAAGCAGCAGAAAATGAATGATGCCATGGAAAAGATGTAAGGGCAAGGGGGCGGAGAAAAAGCAGAGGTTCTTATTTACATTATGCTCTGTCAAATTCATCTAATAAAATGTTCTTAGTCTAAATGGTTGAAAGGTTTAAATAAATATTTGGGTATTGAACTGAGTTGATGGATATTTTGTTTTATGAACGTCTATATTTCTCAGGGCAAAATTGTATAACCCCAAACATAGCAGACTAAATGAACTTTCACACTTTTAAGTTATTCTTTATTAAAATAAAGGATATATTAGTTTTGATGAAAGACATTCAATGCTTCAATCAGGACTTTGGAAAATCATCTATTCATTAGACAAATATATCTTGAGTTCCTTCTAGGTTACAGGCAAAATCAGAGACACATAGGATACACTAGCAGGAAAAACAAATATCCTCGCAGCCCTCAGTGCATTTATAGTACAAATAGTAAATTTATCTACTGATGTCCACAAACGCGTTTAACTTTGTACACCAACTGAATAATACTGCCTAAAGTCCAATTATGCAGAATGCTCCTTTTATTTATTTAACATTTTCTCACTTTCAAAATAATTTCCCAATATATATTTTGAAATAATTTAATTTTAAAAAAACAAAACAAAACACAGGACAAATACTGATTCAGTTGTGAGTCTCACGAACATAATACTAATGACTCAGAGTTTGAAATTATTAGCATGGTAACTCAGGGAATCCTTAATTTCAATTGTATGTTCAATGAACTTAAGCCAAAAAAATCATGTAATTAATTGTGAATAAAGGAACAAATTTACAGAACATAAAAAATGTCAGAATTTTGTCAGTTCATGTGTCATTTGGAATTTTATTTTTGGCTTCATGTAGATATAATAAGCCTTAAAAATGTAATATATATTGTATTTTACAAACTTCTAAATTTTTTCCCCCAAAGCACACTAGACTGTATTTGTCTTATTCAAATTAAACTGGTTTATAGAAAACAAAACTTACAGTTCCATGACTTGCTGCAGGGAATTGCAGAGTCTGGGCTCCACCTTTTTGTCAGTGTCTGATTTTTCCATCTGGGATCCTGATGCCTACAGCAATATCAGATCATCATATATAATAAAAAGCTAATATGCAAATCGATCAAACAGCAGAACAACTGGTCACTATGATGCACATTGACCACCAGGGGGCAGACATTCAATGCAGGAGCTGTCCCCTGGTGGTCAGTGCACCCCACAGTGGGAGCACTGCTCAGCCAGAAGCCTGGCTCATGGCTGGCAAGTGCAGTGGTGGTGGCGGGAGCCTCTTCTGCCTCCATGGCAGCTCTAAGGATGTCTGACTGCCGGCATAAGCCATCACTTGGACATCCCCCCAGGGCTTCTGGACTGTGAAAGGGCCCAGGCTGGGCTGAGGGATGCCCCATGCCCCCCCACGCCCAAGTGCATGAATTTTGTTTACTGGGCCTCTAGTGTATCTATAAAAGGTGCCACCCAGTAGGAGAGAGGCAGAGATGCTTATGAAAGTGTTAATAGTAGAGAAAGCACATACTTTTCCAGAAGTCCACAGAAATGCTTCCTGCTCTCATTGGTCTAAATTAAGACACATGCCATGGCCCTGGATAGACCTCTCAGTTGGTTAGAGAGTTGTCTTGATAGACCAAGGTTGCAGGTTTGATCTGGTCAGGACACATAGAATCAACTAATGACTGCATAAATAAGTGAAAAAACAAATCAATCTCTCTCTCTCTCTCTAAAATCAATAAATAACAAATATATATATATATACATACATATATATATATGTATGTGTATATATATATACTCTAAAAATAGTATAATTACTCTTAGATCTCCGGGGCTCTTTATTTGTTGGGCTAGGAGTAAAATGCAGGCTCAAAGGGTAGATATCTTGAAATCAGAGTCCCTTAGGTGAGAGAAAGGAAGGAATCAGTGACTAGCACCAGTGAATAATTTATGCTTCAGTGGGAAAATATAAAACTGAATTCATTTTATTCTCACATACATCCCACTGTGCCATGCATTTCAGTGATAGCAATCATTATATTTCTAAAATGAATGGCAATTAATCCTCAAATCTGGAAATGTTAACAATGGTATAGAGGGGATTTTCACTAAAAGTTAGAAGATGTAAATATGATCTCTGTGGTAACCCCAAACCTGAAATTCTGTGAAGTCTTACATAATTGACATATTTTTTTGTATCTTAAAGTTTTACAAAGTGAATAATTTTTCAGACATTGCTTTTGCTGCCATAACTTAACTATATGGTATATCTATATTGTTATTTATTTATGTTTTATTAGAGTACATAATTGGGCTTTTCCTCATTTGCACAATATTATCTAGATAGACTCAAAAGTATAGAACATTTTCCTTATATTTAACATGCATACATACCAGTCGTTAAGCTTCTATTGATGTGTTCATGCAAAATCAATATTTTTATACATCTAAAAGATCTAAATACTTAGAATAAGGAAAAAACAACTTCAATGAGCAATTTGCCAATGTCTGCATTTTAAAAATAATAACCTCTGAAATAAATTGCATAGAAATATATTTATCATTAAATATTTGTAAAGTTACAATGATAAAACAAATACCTCAGAAAGTCATGGGGCTGTGTTATACCAACATTATAAGACAAAGGGACTTGTTACACCACTATTAAAATGACTGTGAATCATATTGCCTCTTCCTTCCTGTCCATGTAAATGCCAAGTTTCCCCTAGAGTCTTGATCAAGAAATGTCTCCAAATGGTAAAATCTTTATGTGTGCTATATCTCTTAGCCAATATCCATATCATCTTTAGCTACTAATGACAAGTTTGTTGGTTTTCACAACTGCCTCCTAGTAGGTTTTACATTTAAACATTAATTTTATGCATTCATGTACTCTGTTTTTAACCCAGCAACTATTTATCAGCTGCCCATTATGCAGAAGTCACAATACAAATCATATGGTTCTGGAGGAGCTGTGTCAACCTGAGTGTGACTTTTTGTTCCTGCAGTTTCCTCATCTGAAATACGAATATAGCTTGCATCCCTTTGTGCTTCAGATTCAAATACACAGTGCAATAGTAAGCATTCTGTAAATACTATTTACTATAATCATTATTGATATTACTAAGTAGATAGCAGAGCTTAAAAGGGAGAACAGATGAGGAGTTCTGTATGATGGCAGGTTATTCCCACATGATGCTGGTGAGCCAAGATTCTGGTGAGGCAATGCTCGGCTCTTATTGTTGGTTTTCATTTGTTTTGGTTAAACACACACACACACACACACACACACACACACACACACACACACACACACCAAACCAAATGCCCCAAACTAGTCAAAACTGGATTAAAATCATGACCTTGAAATGGAAATAAAAATTAAAACAGGATTTCAGAGGAAATGATTTCACAGAGAGGTTAATTGAAAGTGGTTTAGAAAGATTTTCTCAAGTTAAAGTGACTAATTTCAATTTTCAAAATGTTTCATCAAAGTATCCATCTATTTGCTTTGAAGACTGAGCAATTATTTTCCTAATAATGTAATGCCTTTATTACTGTTATTAAGTGTAAAGGAAAAGCAAAGGTTTAATGAAAATGTTCCTGTACTATACCACTATACCTATGGTATGTATGCATTCATGCATATTTTTATTCTGATAACTACTACACAGATACATGATCACCATGCCAGAGAGAAAAATGCATATAAATGAATTTAAATATATATGTGTGTGTATATCTATCTATCTATCTATCTATCTACCTATCTATCTATCTATCTATCTATAAAGGCAGGCACTGTAAAGACGAACACCAGAAGTCAGTCCTGCAGTCAGTGCTGGGTTGCCGTGGAGACCCAGCACTCACTGACGCCTTTTTGTGTGCAGGGACCCAGCACTGACTGCTGAAAGGGCTGTGGATCAGGCCCGGAGAGAGGCCTCGAGAGAGAAGCAGGGTCTAATTCATAGTCTCCATAGCAGCTGTTGATCAGCCCTTGTGTCTTTCTTTCTCTCTGGGCCTGGCCAGCAGCACGCCTCTCTTTCTCTCCGGGCCTCCGTGGGGGCTGCTGATCAGCCCTGCCTCTCTGATCAGGCCCGGAGACAGGCCCGGAGATGCTGACTGGCATAGAAACCAACCAATCAGAACCAAATCTGGGTGAACTTCAAGGAGCTAATGGCTGCCTAGGAGGCAGAGCTTTTGTCACTGACTGGCATAGAAACTGACCAATCAGAACCTAATCTGAGTGAACTGCGAAGGCAGCACTTAAGGTGGGGTTTTAAGGCAGTTGGGGGTGAGATCAGGCCGGCAGTCAGAGAGGTTAGGGGCAATCAGGCAGGTAAGCAGAGGCAGTTAGGGGCAATCAGGCAGGCAGGCCAAGAGGTTAGGGGCAATCAAGCCAGCAGGCAGAGGCAATTAGGGGTGATCAGGCAGGAAGGCAGGTGAGTGGTTAGGAGCCAGCAGTTCCAGATTATGAGAGGGATGTCCTGCTGCCAGTTTAAGCTCAATCCCAGCAGGACATCCCCCAAGGGGTCCTTGATTGGTGAGAGGGTGCAGGTTGGGCTGAGGAAACCCCCCATGCATGAATTTTGTGCACTGAGCCATTAGTATATATATAAATGAAAGGCTAAAGAACAAAGTCAAAGAAATATATTAAGTATAAATGTATTAGGCAGTTGTCTAATATGGACTGACAAAAAAATTTTTAAATACTAAGAAAGTGATTTAAATTACTAAGGAAAGACAGGAAATATATCAAACTTTTGGAAATTTTTGTGTTTTTCTAGATCAGTGCACCTTGGGAGACATTTTAGAAACACAAATTCTCAGACTCTATCTCAGACCTGAATCAGATACTCTGGGGTGATGCCCCAAATTTGTATTTCAGAAAGTGATTATGATGACCGCTTAAGTTAGAGAACTATGCTAGAGAAAATCGAGAGATGAGCTGCTGATGCACATCAGTAAATCTTTTAAATAGACATGTGAGACCTCCATTATGCAGTACCACTCACTTCTCAATTACCAGGGGCCAGGCACTACACCACATTGCTGACTCTATGTTTCTTATCCTGTCAGTCTCATCTATTTCATCCAATGACCCTGGATTCGCAATAAAACTCCACATTTTATTCTGCATGGAAAATCAAGTATTTTTGTCACATAGTGTTTTAATTAAAGACAATAAAAATGTCTTTAATCAAGATTTTCTGCTTAATAAAAGATAGTTTTTAAGAAATTTTATTTTTTTGCTGTGTTTTTACTTTTTTATCATTGCAACTTGCCTATCTTCCCTCTGGGATGTGAACTTCTTTGGGGCAGAAGCTGTTTTTGTTAATTTTTCTCAATTCTTGGTGTTTCACAATGCTTGCCATATAGTAGGCAACATTTTTCTGTTGAGATGACAAATTTAATGCTCTACTAATGCTTAATGCTTGTTTTGCACAAGTTTCTGATGACACTCATTTATTCATATGTCACAATTTATCTTTTTTGTTAAAATAACTCAAATATTTACTTATTCATTAGCTATTTTTCTCCAGGGAATACAAGTTCAATAAGGGCATAAATGTTGCTTTTCTGGTTTTCTACTATACATTCCTAGGGCCTAGAACATAAAAGTTAATAAGTATTTGCTCATCTGGCATGGCTCAGTGGTTGAGTGTCGACCTTATGAACCAGGAGGTCATGGTTCAATTCCTGGTCAGGACACTTGGCCAGGTTGCGGGCTTGATCCCCAGTGTGGGGCATACAGGAGGCAGCTGATCAATGATTCTCTCTCATCACTGATATTTTTCTCTCTCTCTTCCTCTCCCTTCCTCTCTGAAATCAATAAAATATATATTTTTAAAAAGTTAATGTGTTCAATATTTGTGAATAGAAACTTTGAGTCAAATGCATAAAATTTTAATAAATAAAGGAATTTTAAATAAAGTGAATCTTATGTTTGCTGTTAATACATAGTCCTTAGACTGTATCACTTGAGAGGTTATTTGTAGTACTGTATATATAATTCATTTCAAAAAAGTACTTCAATTTATTGGTACTGACTTTAAAAAATAGATTATAACTCTCAGCAGAACTTTCTAGTTTATGGGAGCTAAGTTCAATTTTTTTTGTAATTACTTTTTCTTTTCTGTTTTGTACTCTCATTCCTTGAGTTCATTGTAAAATTTCATTGGTTCTCATATAATTTTCAGATTTTTTAATATTTCTAGAAAATGACCAATATTCTCCACATTTTATATATATTGCTAAACAATTTTGTTATTATTTATGAAAGCAGTACTATTATTTATAGTGCCTCTTTATAATTACTTCCTGAGCATTCTCACCTACAAATTACCCTTCTTAAAGCTTAAATAATCTAATTATCCATAACTGAAACGAATTATTAAAATAGCCTAAGTTTTATTGCCCAAAGGGTGAAACCTTTGAGGATCATGGCTTAAGCAGACAGAGTTCCTGCCACCTCACCAGGTATCAAGAAGTACAAAGACTGCTCACATGGAAGTGACCACAGGACTGGAATCTTCCACATTTACTCCTCTGACATCTCCGTGGCTATTTATTGCTGGAAGCCAGTTCCAACTTGTCATAATTGCAAGAGTTTCATCAAAAGGTTGATGGAACTTGGGGACTCAACAAGGGCTGAGACACATATGTTATCACCTGTTAGGAATGGCTAAAGGCATTTCCCCCAAACTGGAATAGGATGATTGTTTGCTGCCAGACAGTTCAGGGCATCTTAATGTACATGTTATTGCCTCCTATTGGCCAAATACCTGAACAGCCATAGGCTATTCCCCAATCTGACAATGCTTCTGTAACCTACCCTTTGAGGTGTATATCCCCACCCTGCTTAGGACCAAATTGTGTTAATAAAAAGCAAGGGGTTCTGAGACAAAGAGAACTTAGCTCCTTTAGCTAGGCTCCTCTCACCCCCAATGCATTTCAAAATTATCTTTTGTTTCTGGACTCTTACTTTAGTTATACACAGCTTTTCTCCAGATTGCTGAACCTTTTTAAATGCCGGAACAAGAAACCTGACAATTTATGCTTATTTTTTCTTTAAGGTTGCCTTAGCCCCACCCTATCTTCAGATTTCTGTCAGTTAAACAGGCAGTCAAGAATAGGAAGGACAAAATAGCTAAAGGCATATGCCAGCAAAGTAAGTTTATCTAAAAAAGCAATTGCTGCCCTAACTGGTTTGGCTCAGTGGATAGAGCATCGGCCTGTGGACTGAAAGATCCCGGGTTTGATTCCAGTCAAGGGCATGTACCATGGTTGCGGGCACATCTCCAGTAGGGGGTGTGCAGGAGGCAGCTGATTGATGTTTCTCTCTCATCGATGTTTCTAACTCTCTATCTCTCTCCCTTCCTCTCTGTGAAAAATCAATAAAATATATTTTTAAAATTTAAAAAAATAAAAATAAAAAAGCAATAACTTAGAGTGACCTCAACTTATTAAATTCTGCTAACCTCCCATTGGCCAGGACTGGGTCACATAATTACTTCTAGCCTTTAACAAGTCTGGGAGGTGTGTTATGTCGACAACACATATTGTCCTTTAGAACAAAACTAGGTTTCTCTTAGAAAGGAAGAAAGTAGGTGACCATTACCTTTAAATGTCTGCCCTTAATGAAACTGTGGGAACCCCTTTCACGTCCCGCGTGGTTCAGGGTTCGGGTTCTGGAGAAGGCCACACACAAATGAAAAGAGACTAGAAAAGTATTAATTTGGGAATATTGGGGGCCAGGCGGGAGCCCACCTCTAGCGGGAGGACTACTAACCACTCTGGCTTTGCTATCCCTTTTATTAAGGTTATGGGATACACTCATTGCCCTTAGGCAGGTAATTCCAGTAACAGGCAGATTATCTTATTCAGTAAGGATTTACATGACTATTTGGTGGGGAAGTTGCTTCAGCTACCATTGTCTCAATTAGATAGGGAGTGGTTGGCTCTGACCTTTCAGAGCTTCAAGATTGACCAGCCTTCCAGGTTCCTTGTCTACACCTTTCTAATTAGTGAGACAATGATTGGTTCCCGGCAGTAACTAAGGAATAGTACAGGTGATTAAATCTTGATAAAATTTTCGTGCCCTTCTCTCCTTTAAAAATATCCTCCACCTAGACCACATAACCACATCTTTGCTGTATCAATATTAATAAACTTTGCACTAGACATTTTATTATGTTAATTTCATAAATACAATGAGATCTATCCAAAACAAGTTAAAAATAAAAATGAGAGTAATAAGAAGTCTCAAGATCAGCCAATATTATTTTGTTAGCCTTTCATAGTAGCATTTATGACTTCATGTGCTGTAAAAGAAATTGCAAATTTTGATTTTATAAAGCCTCGTTTTTTTCTCCATTATAGAGTTTTCAGGCAGTTTTAGACTCATTGGGCAGACTTTCTAGGCACTAACATGTGAATGGAGTTAGTACTTTTCTGTATCTTCACAAGCACTTGATGATGTCAGTTCTACAATTCAGTGTGGGAAAGTATAAAATGTGGCAACTGTTTTATATTTATAAGATAGTTTACTTTTTGACATTCAGGAAAGTCCAACAAAATGTTTGTCTAACTACTGGCACATGAAGGACTTAAGAAGAGAATAAACTGATTCTTTGCTCTTCCCCAGCTGGAATTAAGGTCCAGTTCAATTAGTGAATTTTTCTCACAGCAAAAATTTTCAGTGTTAACTTTATATCTATTTCTCAGTATAAATGCATTCTTTTTTTGTGTTAACTTATTATTTTTTATATAGGAAAATTCCACAAAATTAAATATGCTTGCAATTATTTTTATCTTAGCAAGGGTAGCAATATATTTTAATCACTTAATGAAAACATGTCATTCCAATATGAGAAATTAAGCAAAATTTATTTGACATGGGAGTTTGGCAAATTATTTTTTGTTCCATAATGATTGTCCACTTTACTTCCTTTATTTCACAATTACTATTCAATTTAAAATATTTCATGCAGAAATGCAAACCATGCACCTAGAAAGAGAAGGTTGATGCATTTAAATGAGGTGCACTTGATATGGTAACACCCAAATAGCCTCCAGGCCATATAATTTTATCTGGCACATATGATAATCAATTCATAAATTATGCATATCTAAGCCCTTTTCACCTTAGGCAGTTTTAGGATGTCCAAAATATCATCAAATTTAGCACATTCAAATCAATTGTTTAAGCCATCTTAATGGCCAATTAGGACCTCTGCTGAGGTAATCTAATCCATTATGCATAGTTGACTGTTAACAATGAAAACCTTAAAGAATTTTATTCCAGATTTATAAACATACATTGTCTTTCTAACTTTAACCTCTTACTCACTGCTAATGTCTGTGTGTATTTTTGCAAAAAGTGGAAATAAGTCATTCTCTCAAGGAAGAGAGAAACAAATATTTGGTCCCATAACCTTTGTACTAATAGAACAGTAGACTAGGAAAAGAGAAGACTTTAAAAATTTTTTTTAAATCTTTATTGTTTAAAGTATTACAGATGTCCTTCCCCCCCCCCCCCCCCCATTGACTCGCCGCCCACTACCCCTGTGCCACCTCCACTCTGCCCTCAGGCCTTCACTGCACTATTATCTGTGTCTATGGGTTATACTAGAGAAGATAGATTTTAAGATATACAGCAAATGAGGCTTTGATCAACAGTGCTGATGAGATACTAGGCAACAATGGTCAAAAATGTTAATGATAACATGATATTGCCAGAGCAGAGTATCACAAAAATAACAGGACACTTCCACATGAAATGTATCATCCCACTGCTAAGCCATAAATGTGGTGGGTAAACAATAAGGAAACATCCCTTTTTCTTGTCTGTGAATTTTTATAATAAAGATTACTATATTTTTTTATTAATTGGTCTTAGCTGTTTTAAAATTACTAGTCACAAAAATATTTTGAGTTATTTATTTTCTTCATTTTCAGTGTGCCTCCTAAGACCCTCCAAAAAATGGAAACAAACATGGACTTATATAGAGCTATTTTCAGTGAAAAATAAAGTAATTTTAGAAGTGAGTAAAGTCTCAGAGGAAATAAGGAAGGAAATTGAAATAACCTATTGACCAAATCAATGACATTTGAAACATTAATAAAGCTTATATCTGAACCCCCTCTGTGAATGAAAACTTATTATCTTATTAGGGAATCTGTGTAATTATTTCATAAACTAAAATATTACAAAATTATCTCTTTGTGTCATTAACTCTTTCAACAATTGCTAATTGTGCATTTACTATATAGTGTGTACTGAAATCTACTATCTAACTTAAATACTAGTTCTCAGTCCTATTCTTTGAAGCCCACTGTATTAGGACAGTTATTTCTTTATGCTTTCCTTGGAAGATCTTATATTTTGGGAATTAGTCATCGTGTTTTCTTCTTCAAAAATATTCTGTCTTCCAAGTTTATAAACGAATGCTGTAGGTTGTTTTTCTGTAACCCATTAACCTCACGTTTCCATATGAAGCCCAGTGTTTCAGACATTTATACTTAACATTGCAAAAAGAGGTCTATACATTTCACTGTTCTGTGTATTCAGTTTATACCAATGCAACATATGTGCTTTTTTAGCAGCTTCTTGGCACTGCAGGTGATTATTGAGTTATTTCCAAGTCAGATCTTATAACCATGAACTACTGGATGCATGATCCACTACTTAGCATTGTTATTCTCTTTTTTAAAACCCAAGGCATGACTTGAGTTCATCCTTATCAAACTTTATATTCTTGGTGTTCATCCAGCATTCCAGTCTTTCGAGACAACCTGAATCTCAATCTTGTCATCAACTGTTATATTGCTTATTTTCCCAGTTTTGAATCATCTCAAATTTGACAAGTGACAGGTTCAGCCTTGTTTATAATCCGCACCCTATCTTTTCCTTATGGCTGGGGCCAATTGATCAATGTCCATAAACACAGACTATTGCCTAATTTTAAGAGCTATTTTTTTCCAAATGGGAAGTATATAAAGAGTTTCAACCTTACTCTTGACAAAAATCTTTCACGGTATCATATGTATATGATATAGACATAAAGATGGAATTTTGATTTTTATTATGTACATTTTAATATGATTTAATATCTACAGCAAAATACTGATATATGCTATTCAAAATGTCGGATAGAGAAAAAGAAATGGCATTTTCACATGCAATTATAGATATTTAATGAAAACTAAAATTTTAGTTTTATTATATTTTTAAAAAATTACCTAAATATCAAAAACTGCATTTACAAAAATAAATGAAGTTGAAACAAAATATAAAGAAACAACTTTTATTTAACTCTTAAATTATGCCATTTGAATTTTCCTAGAATTTAGTGAGACTATCCAACTATTAGTAGCAAGCTCATATTCAAGTGATTAATTTGCTTTAGAACATTGTATTTGGCAAGCATAAGTCCTCTCCAGCTTTGTTTGTTATGGATTTAAATAGTTTCCAAAAATATTTGTGGAATTTTTTACACCAAAATAATGTCTATAGCATAATGTCTCAGTCCATCTTTAAAATAATAAAAGGTGTAGTGGTATCACAAAATCCAAGTGATTTTAATTTCAGCTTTGTATTGTTAAACTTTGTTTTTGAGGGTCAGAGAGAAGACTGTGCTTCTTTTCTATTTTTTATCATGAGGAGAAAGCTCAATTAGAGCAGCATCCTGGCTTCTTTCTGTCACTCTTCATTTAATTCTTCACAAGGGGAGATCACACATAACTCAGTGAGTTTTGAAGAGAAAGCTGAACTGTTTGGCTGAGTGGTCCTCTTCTCACCTCTTAGTATATATCTACCTACAGAAGGCATTCATTCCCTCTACTTTTCTATTATGTACCTTTGGTGAGGAATGCCTACTTCTTAGGTGGGTATTAGAAAATTCATCTTCTCCAATGTAGACATCTTTTGTAATAAAGGAAATATTTAATCTCCATCTGTCTAACTCCTGTGATTATCTGTAATTGAGAAACAAGGCTGCTATTTAGTTAAGCCCCCAAACTGCAATATTAACTGATGAAAAAAGGAGATAACAAAAATTTCAAGCTAGATATAAATGGTAACAAAAGTACACATTTAAGACAAAAAACAAACAAAAAAAGGATTAACATTACATATGTACTAGAGGCCCAGTTGACAAAATTCATGCATGGGTAGGGTCCCTAGGCCTGGCAGCGATCAGGGCCAATTGGAGCCTTCTGGCTGCCTGTTGGGGCCTTCCTTCCCAGGCTGCTGGCTGGGGCCTTTCTTCATTCTGCGCTGCCCCCTGGTGGTTAGTGCACATCATAGCGAGTGATCAAACGCACTGGCGGGGGGGGGGGGGGGCGCTTCCCTTAGCCCAGTCTGCCCCCTCTCACAGTCCAGGAGCCCTCAGGGGCGGGAGGCGACCCGGCGATCAGGGGAAGGTGACGACCCCATCACACCTCTGCTGCTGCCACTGCTGGCAGCACAAGCCTCAGCTGGCCCTGGTTACCTGAGCCTCAGGAGCCCTGTGTGGCTGGGCAACTGCCATCTGAGGCTTGCCTGCGCCTCGGGCCCATCCTGGGCTGCTTTGCAGCTGACATCCAATGCTTGCCTGCGCCTCGGGCCAACCCTGGGTGGCTGGGGGGCTGAGGGGACTGGGGAACTCTGGAGGCAGGTGCACAGAGCATCCGGACCCACCTGGGGGCGGGCCCAGCCATGCTGTGCCTGCTGCCCTGGCAGGGCTGAGGGGACTGGCTGCTGCCATCTTGTGGCTGTGGGTGCCACCATCTTTGAGGGCATGGCAGTCAATTAGCATATTCCCTCCTTACTGGCTGTGGGTGCTGCCATCTTTGTGAGGGTGTGATAGTCAATAAGCATATTCCCTCTTTATTAGCTAGGATACTAGAGGCCTATTGTATGAAGATTCGTGCAACAGGCCTTCCTTCACCTGCCTGTCGGCATTGGTTTTCCTCTGGCACCCAGGACTCAGGCCTTTGCTTTGACTGCCACCTTCCGCCTTCGTTCTTGCCGGAGTCTTCACTCCAGCCAGAGTCGGCAGGCTTCTCACTGACTTCAGCCAGAGTCTGCAGGCTTCTCGCTGACTCCAGCTGGAGTCTGCAGTCTTTGCTTCGTTTCAGCTGGAGTGCCACTCTTGTAGCTCCCTTGGTCCCCTGCTCTCCCCCTCATAGCAGGTGTCCTGTCCCGCCCTGGAACGGCTTTGGGGGGGGGGGGACGACTACCATCTTTGTCCTTCTAATTTGCATATTCTCTCCTGATTGACTGGTGGATGTCATGGAGGTATGCTCAATTTACATATTTCTCTTTTATTAGTGTAGATAGATGATTTTAAAGTATTTTCAGGATCCATCATCACCTCAGTGATGTAACATTTTGCTGGGAGGATGGGAGTGGGAGAAGGGAGCAAGGGCCAGACACTGGATGCAAGTAATATTTTTGGCCTTTTTTAGAATAAACAAACATTTTATACACTAATTATAATAGTTTTTATAAGTTTTCCTTATTTTAAACTATAACCCATGTTTATAGATTCCTAGAATTGAGAATGACTGAAAATGATCTAATTTAATAATTTATTGTAAATACAGATAAATGTTTAACAAAGTTCTACATGCAAAAGTTGCCTTACTTTGGTCCTAGTCCAGTAGCCAAGTTGGTTAGAGTGTTGTCTGATATGCCAAAGTTGTGGGTTTGATCTCTGGTCAGGGCACAAACTAAAAGAAAAAAAAGTTGCCTCATTTTGACAAGTTCTACAACATAATTTTATTGATATCAGAATAATATTAGGTTAATTTTATCTAAGACATATAATGTACAGGTTATTTAACAAGTGTTGAGAAGGTATTGCAAATTCCTAAGATGAGAAAATCTTGAGTTAAATAAAGATAGAGATTTTAGGCACTCTCTTACTGGCTCATTCTAAAATTTAACAAATGCATATTAGTGATTTTTGTCTACTTGCTTTAGTATCTTAAGCATAAAAAAAAAACAAAGAATCCACCTGAATTTATTTTATTGTCTCAAGAATCCTTGCACAAAGTAGGATTAGTCATAGGGATTGAATAGATTTTTATTATTTCAAGTTTGTTCCTACTTCTAGAGAACCAGCAGTTGATTCTCAAAAATATTAGACTAACCTGGATGCTATTTAATATTCTCAAGGTTTTTTTAATAGCAGTAATTATTATATCTGATTCCTAGAAAATTTTAACTTAGAACAAACCATCTATCTATTTTATAACAACAATGATATTTCTAATGTTTATCCATTTGTATTTGACATGACATTTATTTATAAATTTTCTATATTAATATGTGGTGTATATTCTGGGAGAAATTTATTTGCTAATGAATCATGGGGAATAGTGATGTTTGTTACACTGACTTTTTAAAAGATGACTATCAAATCATTAAAATACTGAATAATTGACTACCAACAAATTAAAAAATATTTTTATCTTTTTTATTAAGATTATTTTAAGTTTTATTTTTTATAGTTTATTTTTTTTACATACCAACACTAAAAACATAATGTTGAAATGTTGAGGTAAATATTTGAAGTGTTAAACTTACGCTCCTTCATTAAATCACTCTGTAAACAAAATGTACATATGCAGGTACATGAAAGAAAAAATAACTCAGCATAGTTATGTAAAACAATATTCAAAAGAATAAAAAATATTGAGGCAGGTTTTTATGCTAAAGAAAAAATAAAATAAATATTTACCTCTAGGAGCCATAATCTGCAATTCCAACAAAATAAATCTTTCCATGATAATACTTTGAATTAAATAGCTATTAGTTAGAAAAATATCCGGGCGTACAGTGCATTTTGCTTCTTCATGACTAATATTTTATCAATTATCACCTCCTTTATTTTCATGTAAGTAAAATAAATTATTTACAAAAAGTTACAATGAGACAAAAGAGTTATATGAATTTTATATAATAAATAATCAAAATAAGAATTGTTTACTTCCACTATCGAGACAATTTTTAAGCAAGTGAAAAAGGAGAAGAATTTAAGATTTCCACTATTTGGTCATAAATAGGATAATGATTCATATTTTCCATGAATATGTCAACCTCCTTAAAAATTACCAAACTAACATTCAGGTAATTTCTGTTTATACCTCCTCTTTTTAACCAGAACGTCAAATCTGGAAGACTACTAGATAGAGGAATGGACATCCTGACAACTACACAACGTGTAAATGGTGTAAATGGAGAATGATGAGAAATGAACATCTACCTTTTCTCTGTCTGGTCAGCTAGAACCCTCCAGCCATTAAGCCACTCTTAACACTAGGGAGCACACTTGCCCCAGGAATTATCCTGGGAAGTGAGACAGGAGGCTTTCCTCCTGCAAATCAGCACCAGGCAGGGTGCCAGCCCATGCCCTGCTGTACAGAATGACAAGGCACACAGCTATGACAGTGCTAATAGTAAACAATGACAGTTCTGTCAGGAATCTGAGAAGCTTTTCATACTTCTGCATGTGCTGAAAAAAGAAGCAGAGTTATTTTATTTGTGGCATATAAAAATGACGGCATGAACTCTTCACCCCTTTTTTTCCTTTAAACAAATCAAAATTAGAAGAGTGTTAGCAGCTTTATGATGGCAGGAATGGAAAGCAGGAGGCTATAGAAACGTGGGCACTAGAAATTTGAAAATATGAACACCTTGGTTAATTTTTTTTTAATTCAATGACTTTATATTTGAAATAATCTTTTCATAATGCTTTGCTTCTCTTATTCTTAAAAGCATGCTACGCTACAGTCATCTAGAGAGGGTACAGAACTAACAGGCACTCACCACAGGATATGTGAAGAAATCCATTCTTATAAACTTAGATAATACACATTCTGACAAGGATTCCATCAAAGGGAGGACAGAATGATCATTGACTCTTCCTTGATAATATATATATATATATATGATATATATCATATTTTATATAAGTTTATTAAAAAAACTTATTGTATATCTAAAGCATGTACAACATTGCTTAGAGTCTTGAGAGATAAAGAAGAAGAGGCAAAATACTTGCTTCTGGGAAGCCTGCCACTTTTTAAGGAAAAAGATGAACACATGCAATGCATGGTATATGAAAAGGCAGAATATAATCAAGTTATATATCACGTGCAAAGGGATATGTTACAAATATACCTAATGTGTACAGAGTGTCATGCTAGTTGTTATAGGAATAAGGAGATGAAAAAGATATGGACCAAGACTGTGAGAATCTTATAGTGTTATAAAGTAAGTAAGACAATTATAAATATACTAGAGGCCCGGTGCACAAAATTTGTGCATGAGGGGGTGTCCCTCAGCCCAGTCTACACCCTCTCCAATCTGGGACATCCCTCTCACCATCCAGGACTGCTGGCTTCCAACTACTTGCCTTCATGATTGCCCCTAACCACTTCTACCTGCCAGCCTTATCACTCCCTAACCACTCACCTGCCCTCCCGATTGATGCCTAACTGCTCCTCTGACAGCCTGATTGCCCCTAACTGCCCTCCCCTGCTGGCATGGTCCCTCACAACTGCCCTTCCCGGCAAGCCCAGTCACCCCCAACTTCCCTCCTCTGCCGGCCTGGTCCCTCCCCTGCTGGCCATCCTGTGATGGCCATCTTGTGTCGACATGGGGGCAGCCATCTTGTGTGTTGGAGTGATGGTCAATTTGCATATTATTTTTTTATTATATAGGATAGAGGCCTGGTGCACGGGTGGAGGCCAGCTGGTTTGCCCTGAAGGGTGTCCCGGATCAGGGTGGGGGTTTTCTGAATCAGGGTGGGGGTTCCCTTGGGGTGTGGGGTGGCCTGGGCAAGGGGCCTATGGTGGTTTGCAGGCCAGCCATGGCCCCCGGCGACCCAAGCGGAGGCCCTTGTATCTGGGATTTATTTATCTTCTATAATTGAAACTTTGTAGCCTTGAGTAGATGCCTGGATCTGCCAGGGTGTGCAGGAAGCTTGGCTTCCTCCATTGCTGGGGAAACTCAAGCCTCCTGCTGGCTTCATGGCCACAGCCATCTTGGTTGGATTAATTTGCATATTCACTCCTGATTGGCTGGTGGGCATGGCTTGAGGGTGTAGCAGAGGTATGTTTAATTTGCATATTACTCATTTATTAGATAGGATTTTTTGTTTTAAGAGCACAATATAATCAATGGCACATCAAGAGGAAAGGAAGGAATGGTGATAGTGATATCAATAATAACAAATGTGCTTCAATTTCTGAGTTGTTAAAATAACTCACCTTATATATCTCAAACAATGGATTTTATAAATAAGGAAACAAAGCTTAGAGAGGTACCTGACAAGTCATAGAGTGAAGGTTCAAACACATATAACCAAACACAAGATCTATTTGATTACCAAATAACTATTTGCACAATATGACTCCTTTTGTTTTGTCTAATATCCCATTCCTGTTTTCTGCTGAAAGCCCTCCTGGGTTGTGGTCATGGTGCAAGCCCATCATGGGGCTCCCCTGTCCGTTTGGATGTAAGGGCAGAAATGTGGCATAGACCCCCAGACACCATAATCTGCCAGAATGACACAGAAAGCCTTAATCAAATGAGCAAAATTTCTTCCTTGTAGTTTTTATACAAATGCTGGGAGAAGGCTCACTTCCCTTTCCTTGTGTATTTCTATTTTTTATAACGTAAGCTGTTACCTACTGAAGCCATGGTCCCCCTCCACTTGCTGTATAAAACTCTCCCCAACCCCCCAAGTTAAAAAGAAAATTGATGGAGCTCAGTGAGGTGGAGCTCACCGTTCAAGACATTCATGCTTCAATCTTGGTTCACCTGAGTACTTCCCAATAGTCTGAGCTGAGTTTTTGTATTTTACGCCCTAAAATACAAAAAGATTTAACTAATGCATTTAATGCCTAGAGAGTAAAAGAATACAAGGAACATTACATTTATAGTCGAATTTAAAGCATGTGTAGTATTCCAACAAGAATTCTTCTAAGGGGAGAAAGATCCATTGTTTACAAGCAGAAAATTACAAAATCAGGTAAAAATTATGCATCAGGTTAACCATACATCCTGATGTACCTGGAATATATTTGATTTATGTTTGTTATCCCATATTTCATTCCCTGTCTCTTTCAATAGTTTCCCAGTTTTAATAATAAATTATATCATACAGTCATCCTACTTACATATAAAAAGGGAAGCAAAAATGCATATATAATGTGTACAATTTAGAATTTAGGGTTGAGCCAGATTATAAAGCCCCATAGGTGCTATATCAGAGATTTAGCTATTATATTAAGAATCTAGTTGTGTGGATCACAGGAGGTACATGGTCATAAACTTCAAAAACTACTGTTGCTAGCAATGTTAAATTTTGATTGGATAAAGTAAGAATTTATTATAGTCTATGTGAGAGATGATTACATTCTGAAAAATAGTGGCATAAAAAGGAAAACCAGAATGGTAATTTTTAAACAGTGAGTTAAAAGATATTGGCCATTTATTTGGATTAGAATGCCAAAACCTAGAAATATAAAAAATAGAACCAAGCCACCCCTTCTTCCATCATGGAGAGAAAATCTAAAGCTGGAAAGAGGTTTGGAGCCTTGTTAAATGATCATATATAAAACAACATTTATATCCAGCAAATAGAAGAATAAACTCTGTATAAACAGTTTGTACATGCCCAGTAGAATTGGTAAAAGACACGGTTTTCTGGTGAGTAGGTTAAGTTTTAGATATATTATATTCGTAGCTTATGGCAAAACAACACAACTAGTTTTATTTATTTTATTTTATTTTTTTACGTATTTATTTTTGTTTTAATTTTTTTATTGTTTTAACTATTACAAATAGTAGTACATATGTCTCCTTTTTTCCCCCCCATTGGCCTCCCCCCGACCTCCCCTACCCCCCCAGTACATGCCTTCACCTGCCCACCCTCCCCCCACCCCAGTGTCTTGTATCCATTGGTTGTGCTTCTATGCATGCGTACAAGTCCTTCGGTTGGTCTCTTACAGCCCCCCTCGCCCAACCTCCCCTGTCTTCCTGATGTAGTTTGACAGTCTGTTCAATGCTTCTTTGCCTCTGTATCTTTTTCCCACCATTTCTTTCCTTTAAAAAGTTTTGCCTCTGCAGACTAGAAATGAACATATAATAACATATAATAAAAAATATAATAACATATAATAAAAAATAATAATAATAGTAAAAAATGTTTGAGTCCCAATTTCAATGTCCAACAGTTCTGAGTCCCCTTTCAATGTCTAACAGTTCCTTATGTGTACAGGTCAGCAATGATATCTGGATGGTGGGCACATGGTGGCAATGCAGGTCTGACCCTCTCTGGTTTGGTCCTAGGCAACCTACAGTGGTGCACAGCTGCTGACGGCTCACGTGGCAAGGCGTTGTCAGCGTCTTCCATCTCTGGACTGTTTTTCCTCTTGTCTTCATGGTTGGAGCACACCTGTCAATTCCTCTCTGTTGCAGGAATCCACATGGTCTTGGAGTTGTTTTCTGAAAATATACAAACATATTCTCGACCAAAAGTTAATAAAGGAATCTTTTCTATGTAATTGATTTGGGATCCTTTTTATTTTTGCCCAAACGATTTTCTTTTGTCTTATTTAGATACCATGTGTGTTTTTCATGGCCGTCTTGCTGTTAGCATTACAAATGAAAATTAATTTTGTAAAGTAAAAATTTTCTAGATGTAACTTACTCATAGGATATTTTTCCTTACATGATATTACCTTACTATCCCCCCCTTTGTTTTTATTAATGGAGGTTTTTGTAAATTTTATAATGCAGTTTTGATAACTTTAAATTTTATTTTATTTAATTTTTTTTTTGCCCCAAAATATGACTGCTTTAGGTTCATTGCATGTTCAGGAATTTTACCATGAGATGAACTACCAATAGAAATTTTAGTTATTACTTTAGGAACAGCTTTTTGTCCAGTACAATTAAATTTGCTTGAATATTCACTTATTTCAATTAGCCTATTTAAATTAATCTGAAAACTTGATTACTATTTTACTGTCAAATTTAATACTCTACCAACAATCTTAGTTTACCCTGTAAATATTAGTGGGAAGGATTATTTGCATTCTTGAGTGGGCCCTGAGCATTCCTGATCTTAAGTGAAATAAGCCAGGCAGAGAAAGATAAATATCACATGATCTCGCTCATTTGTGGAATGTAATGAATGGCATAGACTGATGAACAAGAACAGATCCAGAGGCTGAGAAAAGGTGATCAGAACATCATACCTCAGGTAAGGTAGGGGAGGGTGGGGGTAAGGTGGAGAGATCAACCAAGGGACTTGTATGCATGCATATGAACCTAATCAATGGACACAGACAACAAGGGGGTGGGGCATAAGTGGGGAGTGGGGGGTTATGGGGGAATAAGGACACATATGTAAAAAATAAAAATTAAAAAAAATTAATTAAAAATTATAAAATACAAATAAAATACTAAATCTAATCAATACTAGTGGTCACCATAACCTTAAGAGAAATTGTTTCATGTGAGAAAAATTTTTAAATGAAACTCTCTGTAGCCTGAAAATTATTTTGGAAGGAAACAAAGAGAAGTTTCCTTCAAAAGTCATAAGGATTGTAATTGAAAGTCAATATATTTGGCCTCTTGAACTAAAGTAAGTAATTTGTGTTTTTGCCTCCCTGACAAAGTTTATATAAAGCTACAAAAAGAAATTGACTGCCAGTTTGAAATGGAATTGCCAGGGCCTAGAGCAAAGAATATCCTTACATGATATTATTCTGTATTGTCATTATAATTTTAGATATTTTACAACAGCATATTGTACAATTATCCCAAACAAACTGACAAACTAATTCTTTGCAATTAAAAAAAGGACATGAAAGGATTTAATCCCTTTCAGAAGGAATTAAGGCACTGGGAAGGCACTTGAGCATCCTATATTGGCTCCTCTTGCCTTTTGTGCCAAGAGGGACCCTCTTCTCACAATCCAATTGCCCTCAGCTGTTACCTAAGCTTTCTGTTCATGCTGAGCTTAAAGCCTCGTGGGGGCTGGTACCATGGATCTGTCTCACACCCAATTGTGTGAGCTGGGCCTTCACTGGAAAAGAAACCCGAGTTCCCTGAGATATCTGATCAGCTCTGGGACCCCGCCAGCAGGCCAGGGGTTCCCAAGGCAGGTGCTGGGTGTGGAGGCCACGGTGGCAGAGGCTACCAAGGAGACAGAACCTCACCTCACACCACCCTGCTTGGCCCCGGAGGATGGCTGGTTAGCCAGAGATGGGTAAGATTCCTCAAGGAAGGAACAACCTAAGACAGGCACAGTAGCAGAGGGGCCATCAGGAGAGAACCCGGGGGCAGGGGGCAATAGAAGTGGGGCACAGACCCTCACCCCCCCAACATTGCAAGGGCTTGAACCCTTGCCCCTTCTGAAGGAGATCTCCTGCCCCCATGGCTGCTTCCCGCTTCCCACACCCAGCTCATATTGGGACCCAGGCAACAGAAAGAGACTTGGCCCAGCCCACATCGAGATACAGGTGACAGACAGAGACTTGGCCCAGCTCAGATCACGACCCAGGTAACAGACAAGAGACTTGGCCGACAGCAGCTGCCCTATATCTAAATTCAGCCTAGTATCAGGAACACAACTAGTTTTAAAATGCACCAGCTCTTGTTCTGATCTGTTTGCCTATTTTAATTCAAATTGACTCCAGGTATGAATGGAGCTACTACCAATCCTTTAGCTGACTAGGATTGGAGAAATCAGAAATTTACCTGGTAAGAGGCAGTATGGAAGTAGAGCTGAAGTAGGACATTGATGACATATGAAGCTCAGAAGAGGACAAGTTAATGTAACTAGTTCTAGTTTTAAGGTCTAGATAATGGAGAGATGTTAATTTCTTCAAAACAGATGGAAAGGTAGAACATGTGGGATTGTCAGGAAAATGCTGGAGGTAATCATGAAGCCAGTGTTATACATTTGAGTTTAAGATAACTGCCAAATTTTTAGTGTTTTTTCATAATTTACTTTCTATGTTCATATAAAACTGAAGAATGAGGCTCTATATAAAATAAATAAACATGTAATTTTTATAAAGAAAGAGAGAAAAGAAAGATGACATCAGGTCTTTGTGAAAAGCCTGCATTTCTGTGTGCAAAGGACAGGGAAATAGCAGTTTTATAGACCAAGGGAACCAGTAGAAGATTTGCCATCTTCTAGTAATTGAAGGGGGAATATATTTAAAAGAGGACGTGTTTAATTATGTCAACTGGTCTTGCAAGGTATATAAAGTATATAAAGTGAAATGAATGCTATAGTTATAAGATAATATTGGAATAAAAATAGTCTCTCTCTCTTTATATATATATATATATATATATATATATATATATATATATATATATATATAAAGGAAATATGCAAATTAGGCTGGGATGCCATAAGGGGTCATGACCAGACAGGATGAGGTTGAACATGCAGGTGAGGCCGGAGCGGAGACGGAGACAGAGACAGGGGGGCCGGTGAGCCACCGTACCCTGGCTCAGGCCGGCCCCCAGGAGCTGAAGTGGACACTACAGGGGCAGGGGCTGGCCTACAGCCTCCGAGGCTGAGCACAGGCCCTGAGAGGGAGACAGCGGGCCTGCCTCCCACGGAAGCAGCGTGGCTCCCTCCCGCTTCCTGCGGAATCGGCACGGGTCCCTCCTGGCTACCGTGGAAGTGGCAAGCAGCCTGTTGTGTGCGATATCGTGCGATGGGCTACTAGTTTCAATATATTGATAACAATACATTGAAAAATGAAAGGGGATTGGTTAACACTGACAACTGGAAAGCACTCTACCTTAGGAAGGAAGATGTTCGATGGAGCAATGAAGTAGAGAATAGGATAGCAACACAAGAGAGTAGAGAAAGCCAGAGAGAAGACTTTATGGAATGAAGTGCAGTATTAATTTAATGACCAAGTCACAGATGCTTAACATGTTTATTTCCTAGTCATGCAAAATATGGAGGAAAATGAGTAACTCCACATGGCAGCCCTCTTCAATAATGTAACTCAGTGATATAGACTTCTAATTTCTTTTTTACCATGTTATGTGACTTCCATGATAATCATGGTAGGTGAAGAACTTTCCTTCTTCTTCTCTGCTTTAGATTAGAAATGATACATATCTCTTCCATTTATCACCAATTTACAAAAATTAACGACATTACCCCAAAGCAGCTGTCTACAAGCAGCTGAGGTGTGGAGGCAAGAGGTTGTTCCATGAGCAGCAATGGCCACAGCAGTATTTCAAAGAAGAAATTCAAATGAGGAGAGAGTAACATTAGACCCACGAAAAAATAGAATATAATGTGATTATTATTTAATAAATGTGGGGAATTTTACACAAAATACTTGTTCAAAGTTATGAACTAGACATTAGACTCCATTGATGGTCACAAAAATTAATCACTTCCTCTGTGTAATAAATGCCTGTTCTGTAAAATTCAACTCTAAAAATCTATAATTCACAGACATTTATTATAGGAGACTGAGCTCAAACATTGTTATATATTTAATAACCATTTAGTATTCAAATAACTATATACTTTCACACTATTCAAGAACCTTTTGAGCTCTGCAGAATATATAGACATTGGAGTACACAATTAATTATGAAAAATACTAAGATCCTGTCAGCTTTATTTTCTATTCAATGTATGTAAATGTCAATAAAGATTTTTGTTGCCTTATATACAATTATATTGCCAATTGGCTTATTTTGCTATATCCACCAGTTTTATAGATACAGGTTGAGTTTTCCTGTTTTTCTTTCTTTCAAAATTACCTATAACTTTTCATTTTCTGAAGAAATTGGTAATAAAATAGGCAAAGTAGGAAAGAGAGTCATCTGGTTATAAAGCAGACAGAGAAATGAACACTTTAGCATTTAGTTTTTATGGCCTAGTTAACCTCATTGGATTTATGTAGCTGCCAGACATTGATATCTTTTACTGCTGATGTAAATTGAAATTTAGTCCATAAACTGCAGAATTGATCTTTGTTTTAAAAAAAGACAGGAAGGAAAAGTAGAATGATTTTACTTGATCTCTATGTATGTGATGCTTATATAAAATCTTATAAATATATAAAACAAATTCAAATAATTCCATTTTTGTAGGAATGTTGATTGACTAAATCAAGGTTACCAACAGTATTACCCCAAAAAGTAAGACTTTTTAAAGTTTATCTTTATTGTTCGAAGTATTTCAGATGTCCCCTTCTCTTCCCCTCCCCTGCATTGACTGCCTCCACCCTGCTCCCATCTCCTTCCCAGGCCTTCACCATACTATTTTTTGTGTCCATGGGTTATGCATATATGCAAATAAATTATTTGGTTAATCTCTTCCTGCCCTTTACTCCCTTCCCTTTGAGATTGGTCAGTCTGTTGCATGCTCCCGTTTATCTGGATCTATTGTGTCAGTTTATTTTGTTCATTAGAAGATGTGTTAATAAAAAAAAGTTTGTTATAGGTAGGATGTGATTGGGTAAAACAATCAAAAATAATTTATTCAGTTAAAGGAATAAAATCTTCATTTTAAGTGGTTCATACTTGAGAGATTTTTCTTATTAGGAAATCATAAAGGTAGACATATTAGGAGTCTATGTATAAGTTATAATTATTTAATAAGCTATGAGGTAAGTCTAGAGTCAGTCAGCTTCCATAATACGTTATTTGTGTGTCTTTAAAACATCAACTATCAAAGAAGTAAAGGAAATAAGTATCAAAATGTACTTAAATTAATTTTGATGTATAGTTAGTCTCCGGCTGTTACTATGTAATCAGGACCTAGTTTAAAGATAGATACTTTATAATAATGAGTTTAAGATAGAATATGAAAATACGTGCTATAAATTTAATTCAGCATTAATAAAATATATTAGTCATTGTTATTATAACACTCTCAGATAACAAAATAACATAATTACACTTTTGTTATTTTAGTTTTTTAATACCATTTGCAGGACTAAGGGATTTAATATTAGTATTTTAAAGCTATTTGTAATCTCACAGTGAAAGAAGAAATGAAAATAATCCATACAGGATTATGCATTTCATTTGTTATCTTATTTTTTGTTGGTATTTGTAACTTTGAGAACAATCCAAACAAATAGAAAACATGGCCTTTACTAGCTCCTATAGGTTTATACAAACTTTTTGCTTGGGGGAAAACATACCAACGCACTGCTTTTAATTAGCTGATTTTTCAATAAAATCACAATAATGAATGTTAAAATATGTTCCAGTGATTCTTCATAATTAATTAAAGATGGCACAAAAAATAGTCTTGAATGATGCCAGTCGGCTCATTTAGATTTTTAATAAATGGAAGGACCATTCTTAGTGTGTCTTTGCGAATACTACTTTCAACTGTTTTCAGCTTATTTTGTTCTTTTGCCTTATTATTTGAAACACTTCTATAGAAATTACCTTCATGGTTCCTTTCCCAAAGACAATATGGTATTGAGATTTATTTCCTGCATTGTATAATCTACTACAGTAATTACAAGTTAAAAGAATACCAAACCTCTACTGAATTCCTGTGTGTACCTCTTAATCATATCAATATTGTTCTAATAGCTAGTGGAGACATTTGTATAACACCTTCTTTTTTTAAAAATCTTAACTCAAACAATAATCTAAGGTTAAACTGTGTTTCTATCATCTAATGGATGGTAAAATGTAGGAATGAATTTTATGGCAGATTAACTCCTTAACTCTCAGGAGAAAAGGGCCTGGTTGTCAGTGCACAGCATTTTAGCAGCTGTATTATAAGCATGTCAGGTTGGTTGTTGTGTTCCTAATAGATAAAGAATTATTGCTGAGATAATTACTTATCTAAATTTTGGCTCCCTTTCCATCTACTTTTAGGTTTCCTAAAGGCTCCTTTCCTAAGAAACAAGCTAAGGGAAGTAATTGTTATTCAAAGGCAGGTTGTTAATATTTAAGCAAATTATTTTGGCCTGGTAGTTTATTTTAGTTATGTTACCATAATGGATAAGGCAATCATAGCATTTACTTAGGCTGTGCTGGCATTTTTCAATGTAAATTAAGCTTTTGTTTCTAGGGTAATTTATTGCATCACATAGAAAGCTCCGAGACTCACTGATACATTACAAGCAATTTTAGTAAGTTTTCTCTTTTATACTTGTTTTTAATGAGGAATTCTCTGACTTTGTTTAGGAAAAGACATTAAATTTGTCTAGAGGGGTTATTACAATAAAGTGAAATCAGCATTAGATTAAAGATGTGGTTGGGACAATCAAAATGGATGGATGTTGCTTGAGGGTTTTATTAATAATATTTATTTAAATTTGTATGTACCACATAGAAATTTAGTTACCCACCTCCAAAGATTCAAGATGGTATTCCTAGATAACAAGCTAAATTTAGTACGAATTCCAAAAGTCAATTTATCTACTTTTGACCAGTTAAACTTTTGACCACATACAAAGAATAACTTTTTTTAAGTTTTTTTATTATTATGTCTTAATTTGGGTCTATTCTCTTGCTCAATTTATAAACTACAGATAATAACAAAGGGGAGGGAAAAGGGGAAAAAAATTTCCCCCCTTTATGCTATCCTTGTAACCTTCTAAGTATTGTTAACTTAGAGAAAAGGTTTGTTTAAAACCATTAACCCAGTTTATAAAAATTATAATGTAGTCAATTTCACAAATTTAATCACACTAATCCGATATACAAAGTCAACTTTTTCTTCCTTCATTTTAGAGAAGTCATTTAATCTTCCTTATAATTCCCCAGGCTACTTAGTAGGAGAGAAATTTAGATTTATCTCTTAATTTTTATTTTGTTTAAAAAATCTCCTTTGGTTACATTTTAGTTTATTCTAAGTCCAAGTAAGTTTCTACATTTTCTCATATTCAAAGTGAAGTAGTGAAAATCTGCTCATATTCCCCAGCAACAAGGTAAGGGTATGTAGTCCTAATGCTCTCTTTTTGTCTGGTCCTCGTCCGGGATGTTGGCGTGAGAGTCTCTGTACTGTCATTAGTGAAATTAGTGCATTCATCTATCTCTTGGTATGACAGTCACCACTGCTGCTGACAGTTGACCACGTGCAACCCTATCCCAGGTCTCAGCCAACTGAGTGCATCTTTCAGCAGCTACCCATGCCCTCACCAGGGAACACAGAACGTTTTGGATTCCTTGAATGCCAGGAGCAAGTAGTGCTGTGATGTCTTCCTTCCTTACCTAGCCGATTCACCCCTTTGCTTGCTATTATCTAATTTTATGTAGGACATTGATGCATATAATACTTCACCGGGAGGCTTGGTAAAACAAGAAAAGTTTTTTGGGGGGCTGACTTGTGCTTATTTGTATGTTTCTATTTCTACCCACCCCCAAAGTGCCAACTCAGATTCCAAGGTGGACCCCAACAGACCCATAAGGTGTAGGTTTTCTTCTTTTTTCCTTCCATCCGAACAGGACTTCCTTTCCGTGAAACTTTAGTTATTCCCTGAGTCACCAAGCATCCAGACTTGACTTAATGATGTAAGGGATATCCTCGATATCCTATGGAAGACTATCTAAGTTCAATACAGTTGGCCACTGATAAGAGAAAAATCAAACCAATTTGGATCCACATATTACCATGAACCGATAGGAATACTCTTTAAACCCCCATCATTAACCATTTTTTTTATAAACTTGAAGGAAATATTCTGATCCTTTTTCATTAGAAAACTGCATTTGGATCTGATTAATTCAAACTATGTAGAAAACTACAAGATTGAAGTTAGGAAGTTTTGTTGTTGTTGTTATTGTGTTTATGTCAAAAGCAGTAGAATATTGTCAATGCACACCCAAGTATTTCAAATTTTCCCTTACCTTGTTTCTGTGACAATTACTTTGGGAAATCTCTGACAAAGTGTCTGAACACAGGTACACACACACACACACACACACACACACACACACACACACACACACACACACACTTCCCTTTTTTATTAATCTGGTGTTTTAAATTTTAATTTATTACTGCTACATATTAACATGATCTTTTGACTTGATAGATACATTTTTTCTACTTAAGTAATTACATTGTGTTGTTTCTCTCCTTATTTATAACTAAAATACATATGAGCACACATATATATACTATGTCTATATATAAAAATTTAAGAGATTGAACGACAGGTTGACTGGTTGCTATGATGCGCAATGATCACCAGGGAGCAGACGCTCAATGCAGGAGCTGCCCCCTGGTGGTCAGTGTGCTCCCACAGCAGAAGCCCCTTTCAGCTGACTGACAGGCACCAGATGCTGCCAGGCTCACAGGTGACAAGGCGTGCAAGCATCTTCCGCCTCTGCAGCAGTGCTACCCAGCAGCAGGCACAGCAGGGCCTGGATGAGGGGGAGTGGTGCAGCGCCTGGCCCAGGCTTGGGCTCCTCCTCGGCCACCTGCTGCTTCCTGCACTACTACATCCCTCGGGGGATGTTGGACTGCTGATTTTGGCCCCATCTGAAACCGGCAGTCCAACATCCCTAAGGGGTCCCGGATTGCAAGAGGGTGCAGGCCAGGCTGAGGGACCCCACCGGTGCACGAATCCATGCACTGGGCCTCTAGTATAACTATAAATATATATATACAAATATATATATATGTTTACATAATACCATATGAATTTTGTTCAATACCTATCTAAGGAGTATAATTGTACCAATTTCAGTTGTGTTTTTTGCCTGAGAAGTTCTATTTGCCATTTGCTTTGATCTTTTCACTATGAAAGTATCAATTTCAAATTTTCTTAAACATTTCAAGCATGCTACCTAATCTATTTTTCCCTAAGAGACTCTCATTCTGATGGTCTCCATCTTTCCAAGCTTTTAAACAGCTGTCCTCCTGAGACTTCATCAACTGCTTCCTGAATATAGTACATTATTTGCTAGACATCGTCTTCCCCTTTTATGATATAATTCTTTATTTGTGTGTAGTACATCCTCAAGGAAGAAATGCTACATAGGATTTAAATTCATGAATCATTGATTCTGCCTACACTAACTGAGTGAAGAATTCTAGGTAGAAAAGTATTTTGCTCAGAATTTGAAGACATTTTTCTCTTTGTATCACCCCATTCAGCATTCCTGACTAAAAGTCCAATTTCAATTTTATTCTCTATCCTTTAGAGATTGTCTTAACCCCCTAGCTATTAGTTTTTTAGGGTGTCTTTAAAACGTACCACAAATCGGATTGCTTAAAACAAGAGAAATGTATTCTCTCATCAAGATGTTGGCAGAGTCATGCTCCCTCCGCAGGTTCTAGAGAAGCAACATTCATTGCCTCTTCCCAGCTTCTGGTGTTGTTGGCAACCCTCCGTGCTTCTTGGCTTGTGCTTGGATACTATAGCCATTGCCTCTCTTATCACATGGTATTCTTCTTATGTGCCTGTTTGCCTCTGTGTCCAAATCCCTCTCTTCTTAAAGGGAAACCGATTAGCTTAGGGCTCACATTAATGGTGTATGACCTTAACTTGATTACATTTTCAAAGCCCCTATTTCTTATAAGGTGACTTTCATAACTATTGGTAGTTAGGATTTGAACATATGTTTTGAGAGAATGCTTTTCACCGAGAATACCCTGAAAGCTCTTAATCTCTTTTTTTCCCCCTAAGTATTATGACATTTTGTAATTATGTCTGTAGTATGGCTTTCTTCTTAATTTTATTCAGTAACCCTTATGTAATTCAAAATTGTCTGTGTCATTTTAATACTGAGAAATTGTCTCATTATAAATTTTTGATAATGTCTTTTCCTCCATTAGGTTGTTTCTTCTTTTTAGATTGCGTATTAATTGGATCATTAATTTTTTGGTTTTATGGTTTTTCATTTATCCTTTTTCTCATCCCAAAATTTGTGTTGAAATTTTCGTCTTTTTTGTTGTTGTTAATCCTCACTGGAGGATATTTTTCCATTGATTTTTAGAGCGAGTAGAAGGGAGGGGAAAGACATTAATGTGAAAAATACATCAACTGGTTTCCTCCTGCAAGTTCCCCTTGCAGGGCCAGGGATCAAGTCTGCAACCAAAGTATATGCCCTGGACCAGAACTGAACCCTGGGCCCTTCAGTCTGTAACTGATGCTCTAACCTGAGCAACCGGCTAGGGTTTAACTTTGTAGTTTTATCTTTTGTTTTCAAGATATTTTTTATTTACTCTTTTTTATACCATTCTACTTTTAATTTATGGATGTATTATTTCTATATTTTTCCATTGGAAATACTATCTGAACACTTTAATTTCCGAAACTTTTCATAAATTTTAATTTATGGGTGTGTTATTTCTACAGTTTTTTCATTGGAAATACTATCTGAACACTTAATTTCTTAAACTTTTCATGAATTTTCCCTTGTGAATTTTTTTTTTAAATTTAATTTATTTATGATCTAAAGTTTTACATATGTCTTCATTTTCCCCGCTTGACCCCAGGCAAGCCTCCACTGCCCCAGTGTCTGTGTCCATTGGTTACACTAATTTGCATGCATACAAGTCCCTTGGTTGCTCTCTAACCCCCTCCTCCCCTGCCATTTGTCTCTGGATCTACTCTTGTTCATCAAATTATGTTGATCATTATATCCTACATATGAGTGAGTTCGTGTGATATTTTTCTTTCTCTGAATGGCTTATTTCGCTTAGTGTAATGCTCTCCAGTTCCATTCATGCTGTTGCAAATGGTAAAAGTTTCTTCTTTTTTATAGCGGCATAGTATTCCATTGTGTAGATATATCACAGTTCTCTATTTATTTTTTTTGAGATTTATTTTTTCTCTTGTTTCACACTTTCCTTAAATGTATGACTAACTGTCTTTTCCCATAGGTATTTTAAATATGACCATAGAATATTGTAAACTAGTAACTCTGTGAATGTGGACAAAGATCAACATCTGTTCACTTTTGCTATAGAACAGAACCAGACATTCTGGGGTACATCACCCATATTTAGGAATAGAAGAGCTCTATTGTAGTGTGTGCAACTAGGTACTCTTGTTTTCTCTTGACATATTATTCAGTTTCTTTGGAAAACAAACCTCACTCTTGGCTTTGGGTGTGATCACCTAGCTATGTTATTTCTGTTTAGTAAAATATGATCAGATTTGAGATGCTAAATGTTGTATGTGCAATCCTTCACTTGTATCTTCTATGTTAAGCAACAACTCTTTGGGCTTCTGGCACCTTGCTGGGAGCCTCAGGAGCATATTAAGATCAGCTTAGCCTCATTAATAATCTCTCCTTCTTATTGAAATTTTGAAAGTTTCTCTTGTGAACTCTGCCTTATTCGTTGCTCTTATATGATTATATAAGTTTTATTATTTTGGTTTAATTTTAACTTGGTTTCAGGAGGGAGCATTATAAATATCTGTAATAAACCTGCCATATGTTTTTGAAGAAGATTTCTATAATTTTGAGCAGGGTGACCTCATCTCCCTGAAAAAATGTTGTAGGATATTGGTTTTTGGTTGAAAATATCCAAAGAAAACAGTTACACATAAAAAGTAAAAGAAGAACTTCAGATCAACAGGTAAACAAAACTTTCTATAAAACTGAGTAACTATGGACATACAACAAAGAAAAAATATTATTTTTAGAGATAATATTTACAGACAACTATCCTAGAAAATAAAAAATATGAATATTTTATTCAATTTTACTTTTTTCTCTACTTTCTCTTCTCCCCTCTTCCTTTTCTCCTTTATTTTTCACAATCATCTGTAAGGTTCCCTAAGCATACTCTTATGTCTTTCATCTTAATTTCTGCTCTCTAAGGCCAGAGGGCAAGCTGCTGTCTTGGTGAGGTCCACAAACTTTTCTGAGCTTTCCATGTTACTGCCTTGTGATAACTGAACTAAAAATAAAAACTGCCTAAAATATTATTATGTTTCATTTGTAATACTTAGAAAATATAAAAACATTTAAATAAATATACAACTATTATATGACTGATTTTATTTACAGGTAAATGTAGGTTTATAGAGATTAAAGTAGGATCTACTTAAAGGAAATACATATATTTGGGCTCTTTAAGATATTTGTTCATTCTGCTTCCATATAATTTATTTTTCACATTTCTATGTTCCATTAAACAATATTTAAATTCTATATTTATTATCTCTGTTTATTTGTAAGATACCTCAAACATTATTTGGGTTGTATTAGTCAGGGTTCTCTAGGGAAAAAGGGAAGAGAGAGAGAGAGAGAGAGAGAGAGAGAGAGAGAGAGAGAGAGAGAGAGATTATAGAAATTGGCTCATACCTATGTAGGCTGAGAAGTCCCACAGTCTGCTCTGTGTACTAGTATGTGGAGAGTCAAAAAGCCAGTATAAATCAGTCTGAGTCGGGAGGTCTGCTAACAGTGTAAATCTTGATTTGAGTCCAAAGCCTAAGAATCAGGAGCATTGATGTCTGAGGACGAATAAAATGGATTTCTCCAGTAAAACAGAGAGAGAAAATTCTCATTCTCTTCCATTTATTTTTATTCAGGCCCTTGATGAATTGGATGATGACCACTCACGTCAGAGAGGGTGATTTTGTTTGCTCAGCCTGCTGATGTATATGCTAATCTTGTCCACAAAAACACCCAGAAAAAAAGGTTCTTGTCAACTATCTGGTTATCCTTTAATCCAATATGATGCATAAAACTAGCCACCACAGGTGTTCAGACATAAAGGAAATACATATAAATATCTCTAATCTTGAAGAAACATTTATTGTATAATTACTATTGTGCAGACCATATTCAAATACCAAGGATACAAGTACTAGTGGATGATTTCCATGGATAAACAAGTAGCTTATTTAGTAGGGAAGATGGAAGTAAATAGCCAACATATAAAGTGGATGGTAATGCCTAATATGGCTGTATGTATAAATTACAGGATTAATTATGTTTTTGAAATAGCTCATCTTTCCTAAACCAAACACATGCAGAGTGGAAATGTGGGAGAATGGGAGCTAGAACACCTACTAGGACACTCTTTCAAAGAAGAACTTAAACATGGCAGATTGATTTCTCCATCTGAAGTCCCTCCCATTTCACCATTCAAGCCTCCACTCATTATTCATGGATTGGCTCAGCTTTCCTCCTTCTAGGAACCTCCATCACTGTTAACATCACCTGCACCATTACCCATGTCAGCACATTAACGCCTTTTAGACCCCACCACCAATGCCATAGACTCATCCTTTAGGCTTGAAAAATGTTTTCTATTTGTTAGAAAGTGGGCAATTTTTTTTCACTATCTACACTAATAAAAGAGAAACATGCAAATTGACCATCACTCCGCTACACACAAAAGCCATGCCCACCAGCCAATCAGGAGTGAGTATGCAAATTAACCCAACAAAGATGGTAGCAGCCATGGAGCTGGAGAGAGCAGGAGGCTTGGGTTGCCCCCAGTGATGGAGGAAGCCAAGCTTTTCACCCTGGCCTCTGCTCAAGGCTACAAAGTTTCAATTTTAGAAGATAAATAAATCCCAGATATCTCCTTCCAGCTGGCCCTGGCCTCCTCCACTCAAGGAGATGCTGAAAAGAAAAAAGAAAAAGAAAATAAAGGAGGGGCTGGGAACTTGGGTCGCCAGGGGATGATCAGGCCAGGATGGCACGGCAGTTGTGGGTGATCAGGCTGGTGGGGGGTGGGGCCATTGGGGGTGAGTAGGCCATCAGCGGGGGTCAGTTGGAGGTGATCAGGACAGCGGGGGCAGTCTGCAGTGAGCAGGCCAGCAGGGGGAAGTTGGGGGCAAGCAGGCCAGTGGGGAGGAGACGTGGGGACAAGCAGGCCAGCAGGGGGGCAATTGGGGGTAAGCAGGCTGGTGGGGGAGCATTTGGGGCAAGTAGGCTGGTGGCAGGGGGCAGTTGGGGGCAAGCAGGCTGGCAGGCAGAGTGGTTATGGGTAATCAGGCAGGCAGACAGGCAGGTGAGCAGCTGGAGCCAGCAATTCCAGATGGTGAGAGGGATGTCCAACTGCCGGTTTAGGCCTGATCCCTGTAAACCAGCAGTAGGACATCCTTTGAGGGGTCCCAGATTGGAGAGGGTGCAGGCTGGGCTAAGAAATACCCCCCTCCCGCATGCATGAATTTCGTGCACTGGGCCACTAGTGTAAAATTATCTGTTTATAGTATGTGTATTTGTTTATTTATACTGCAAGAGGCATTGTGTATCATTGTATTCCAGGCAAAACATAGCACATGGTGGGCCTACACAGTGTAGCCCTCCATGAAATAACTTCCCTCTGTTTATAAAAAAATTAAACCTTCACAAAAGAGGTGGAGCATGTGCTCAGCAATTAATATGATGTGGGTTGGAACAAAATGAACACATTTTACTATCACTATGTCTGCTTTCTGTTGTTGTGTATACATGGCCTTGGTTTCATAGTAATGTTGGAAAATTAACCCACTAGTGCTGGCTATGATCTTTTTTGGCTAATTCTTTATAAAAGTTTTCTTATTAAATTATTAAAGTTTAGTGACTGTTACTAACACTGTGGAAATGGAAAGATTCAGAAAACTTTTGATGCATACTTAAAATTTTGTTTTATTTTTTCAGCATTGAAAAACTTGAACCAGCAGTCTAAAAATATAAACTTTGAATATAGACTTTCTAGGCAATAATTTCTTATTGAAACACACTCATAAACATAATATATAGTCATTTACCTATAGCAAAATAACTTCCAATTTTCTTCATATGACTTATAATTTTCTGGATTTGCAATATAAGAAGGAAATCTTGCAATGACCAAATATTGTGAAACTTATTATGCCTTATATATGTTAAATTACATACTTGCATCTATAGGGGAAGGGCATGACTAAAGCATGATATAAATGTATATAATTTAGACAAACAATATGTTGCTAGATAAATCCTGCAGCTGTGAAGAATTTAAACAGGAACTTTAGAGGAAAACTAACAGATTTTTCAAATCCCTTTGAAAACATTTGTAGAAAGAAATATTGAAACTTTTAGTGGAACAGTATGAGCATATGAAAGACTCAGCAGTCTCAAATGATGGTCCACTATTTCCCCCTCAGCAATGGAAAAGGAATGATCAGACACTTTCTGTAACCCACCCACTGAGCTGGCAGTGCCCAAGACGCCCAATAACCTCTGTTTGACTTGTCACTTGCAAGACAAATTTGCTCATATATCATGACTGTCAGAATCCCTTTTCGGCAACTGTATCAGTAATTAGCTATGCCTTGTTAGTGCTCAAGGCATATGTATCTGTCACATTGATAAAAAGGTCTAGGTTTTTTTTTCTTTAATTTTAACTAACATGTTAGCCTCTCAGCATTATAATGCCAACAAAGAGCCACAATATTGATCAAATCCTCATTGATGACCTTTAAAAACTCATGTTTCTTGAGAAAAATAAGAATCAGTATGCAATGACACCATGAAGAGTGTAAAAATTAGAGAATAATAATAAAGTCTGAAGTTAATAGAACCGCTTGGAAACATTCTCATAAGTTTTGGGGGTAAGTTTTTTGATTGAGCCAAGCAATATGAACTATCTTCTGTAGAGTTTTCTGAGAAATTAGTTGATAAAATATATTCATATGTTTTCTCTTATAAAACACTAGTAGGTAATTACAGGAGTTTTAGTTCCACTGAAAAATTGTTATTTTAGATGTTTATTTGTATTAAGCACAAATTAAAAAGCAGATATAGAATTTTATAGATCAGAGATTTTCAAATTTGATCTTCAACAAAATCAAATGTAGTAATGGTTTAAAAATAACAATTCAAAGACCAAAATATACTGAAGCAAAATATCTTAAGAGAAAAGACATCCTAAAAAAAGTTAAAAGGCCAGAAAGTCTCAAATAAAGTATTTGAAAAATTTTATTAGGTGATAGTATAATTAATATTTTATAAATATTTAATTGAAACATTAAAATATCCTTTAGCTGCTAAAAATCAGTAATAGACCAATATTAAAATTTAGCATAATATTGAACAAGAAATTTAGAGGAAGTGCAAATGGCCAACAAATACATAAAACTATATCAAATCTCATTTATAATTGATAACAATATAAAATGCCAATGGTGATTCTCTGTTTTCCCATAAGACTTGCAAAATTAAAAAATATATATATATATAAATATTATCAGTAATTATGATGATAGTATTGGTGAGATTGTTCTATTTGTTAACTTTGAGGGGACCCATAAAAATATCTACCTACAATCAAAAAAAATATCTACCTACAATCAAAAAATATCTACCTACAATCAAAAAATATCTACCTACAATAAAAAAAAATATGTTTATGATGTCTTCTGCTGTGTCCTTATAGTACCTCCAATAGTGACTAAAACTAGTTAGCACATGTTGATTCTCAAATATAATCTGTTCAATTAATTATTAATTATGCACATTTTCTGACCTAGTTCTCTCTCTAGCAAAATCAATCCTATAAAAAACATAGTATAAATAATTAAGAGTGTAATAAGATGTTCATTAACATGCTGCTTCCTGGAAAAGAAAGGCCATCAAAATAAAAATTAATTTACAAAAAAAGAAAGAACTAGATCTCATATGCTTTGGAAAAATATCTATAATAATAAGAGGGTAATATGCTAATTAGGCCAGACATCTTCTGGTCGTCATTCTGGATGTCCTTCCCAAAGAAGCCGGGCCCGAGGGAAGCTAGCCTGGGTCCCAGGTGCCTGCGGGCGGCTGGAGGAGGGAAGCAACCGGGGTCCTGGGGGCCAGAGAGAAACCGGTGCCCACAGCCAGGGAAAGGAAGGCCTACTCTTGCACGAATTTTCATGCATCTGGCCTCTAGTCTAAGATATTAAGTTAAAAGACAAAGCAGCCCTAGCAGGTGTGGCTCAGTTGGTTGGGCATTGCCCCTTGTACTGAAAGGCTTCCAGTTAGATTCCTGGTAAGGGCACACACATGATTGCAGAGTGGATACAAGGAAGTTGGCATACCTGAGGGGCCAACTGAAATTTCTCAATCACATAAATGTTTATCACTCTCTCCTTCCTTCCTCTATCTCTAAAAATTATATATATATATATATATATATATGAATATATAGTTTAAACGAATATTTTCCTTTTAAAAAAAGAAAACAAAGAAAACTGTAATTTAAATATAATGATGTCATGCATTCTCTAAAATGTTTAATTCTTTGAGAAACATAGCTAGAAGTTTGACAGATCTGTTGGTGTATTTTAGAATTTTAGGGGAGAAAACTAAAATCAGATGCATAGAATACAGAACAAATGAAAACACATGAATAAATTCTTAAATGTGGAAAAATCCTTGGAAATGACCATTATAACAATAATAATACATTACTTGACTGGCAAGTTAAAATATTCAAGTAGTCATAAACTCTAAATATTTGCTATTTACACAAAAGTTTTGATTTCCTTAAAATGGTTTGTTTCAGGCAAAGTGTGGTGGATGTGGAAGAAGCTGAGCCCTCACACACTACTGTAAGTAGTTAAAAGCTCTTCCCTATAATTGAAGAAATTGCTACCAAGTACATTACTATGAAAAATACAAGTAAATACCAGAAGAAGCATCTGAAAAAAGAGCAAGGCTCTGTAAGGAATTAATAGTCTGGAAAGTTTTCAGGGAAAGAGACTGCACAGAGTATGGCTGATTTCAAATTTAAATTTATAGCAAGCAATTTTAAGATTCTTTTGCATTTGAAAAATAAGTAACATTTTTGTTTCCATGCTTGCTTTTTTTTTTTTTTTTTTTTTTTGCTTTTTGGGTTCATTTAACTTTTTGTGGAGCTAAGGGGTAGGTAAAAATTATTTTCAATATTTCATTAGGAGATCCAGTCAAATTACTTAACTATTTGCATTCCCAATATATTTTTCTATAGTTATTACTTTTGAAAAGAATTGGTAGTTTCTTCTACCAAGAATGAGAGTGAGAAAGGGTATAGAAAGAAAAATATTATAGAAAAGCAGTTAATACCATTGTGGCATAGCAGGAAACACCAACACACAGTGAATAATTTGTCTCTTTTAAAGTCAGAAAAATGTCAACTTTAATGCTGAGCAGTGTTAAATAGAGTATTTTATAGATATAATTTCAAAAAAATACATTTCTTTTTTCTTGTGGATTTCATTCTCTTAGCATTTAAAAATATATGCTAGGAATAGAGTGAGTATTAAGTTTGCTTTCTTTTAATACTTGAAAAGAAATAAAAATTATTTTAGTTCATCAACAAAAAGCAAGTTTTTTGGTGCAAAGATATATTTTACTTAACGTAAATTATACTTTCAGCCAGAATACATTTAATACTGCGCAGCACACATTTGATTTTAGCATGTATTGAATTAAACAAGGAAAATTTAGGTTGATCATTTCATCTGAGTTGGTTATTTCATCATAAATTAGAATGCAACTATATCTAGCTATCCTATATAATAAAAGGCTAATATGCAAATCAACCGAACAGTGGAACGACAGGCCTCTATGATGCACACTAACCACTAGGGGGCAGATGCTCAATGCAGAAACTGCCCCCTGGTGGTCAGTGTGCTCCCACAGGGGGAGCGCCTCCCTGCCAGAAGTCCTGAGCCAGGCTTATGGCTGGCGAGTGCAGCAACAGTGGCAGGAGCCTCTCCCATCTCTGTAGAGCACTAAGGACGAAGGATGTCCGACTGATGGCTTAGGCCTGCTCCCCATGAGGAGCGGGCCTCAGCCGTCAGTTGGACAGCTTCTGAGGGCTCCTAGACTGCGAGAGGGTGCAGGCCAGGCTGAGAGACTGCCCCCCACCCCGAGTGTATGAATTTCATGCACCAGGCCTCTAGTCCTACCTAATAAAAGAGTAATATTCAAATTGACCGCACTCTAAGACACAAGATGGTTGCCCCCATGTGGTTAAAGATGGCTGCTCCCATGTGGACACAAGATGGCCGCCACAAGATGGCCTGCAGAGGAAGGCAGTTGTGGGCAGTTAAGTGTGACCAGGTCAGCAGAGGAGGGCAGTTGGGGGTGACCAGGCCATCAAGGGAGGGCAGTTGGAGGGAACCAGGCCTGCAGGGGAGGGCACTTGTGGGGGACCAGGCCTGCAGGGGAGGGCAGTTGGGTGGGACCAGGCCTGCAGGGGAGGACTGTTGGGGTGGGGACCCAGGCCCTCAGGGGAAGGCAGTTGGGGGCAATCAGGCTGGCAGGGGAGCAGTTAGGCATTGATCAGGCTGGCAGGGGAATGGTTAGGGAGTGATCATCTGGCAGGCAAAAGCAGTTAGGGGCAATCAGGCAGAGGCAGGTGAGCAGTTTGGAGCCAGCAGTTCTGGATTGTGAGAGGGATGTCCAACCGCCCGTTTAGGCCCGATCCCTGTGGGCGGTTGGACATGCCTCAAGGGGTCCCAGACTGGAGAGGGTGAAGGCTAGGCTGAGGGACAACCCCCCCACCTCCTGCCTCCCACATGAATTTCGTGCCCCAGGCCTTTAGTATAAATATAATGTCACTGATGTATTAGAAATACAAAAAATAACAAAATTTTGCTTTTGCTTTAATAACTGATGGGACTATAAACCCTACTTTTAAAATGCTTCTTAAAAGTGATCTAACATAAGTATCTTCATTTGCCTAGTAATATTAGCCCCAAAAATCTTTAAGCATTTATTTTGGAGGGCACTTATACAATACTAATTTTTATATTTGTTTCAAATGAAAGGAACTAGGGAGACAGTCCCTTACAAATCATAATCAATTCACACTGACAGGGTAGGATCACCATTAGCCATACCATATGCCTGGCTATAAAATGGACTAATCAGTATGTACCCCCTGATAAGTAGATTGCTAATTTACTATGAATGTATTACCCACATTAATGGGAAATCGTAGAAATCTGCAAATATATGTCTTCATTGTTTTTAATGAACATATCCATCACCCCAATAGCTTTCGCATGTCCCTCTGTAGTTCTTTCTGCAGTCACCCCTGCCACATCCTCAGGCAGCCACTCTGATCTGCATTCTTTCTCTGTGTTTTCTAGAGTTTTCTATAAGTGAAATCATTCAGCATACTCTTATTTTTGGCTTCTTTCACTCAGCATAACTACAGATTTGCCCATGTTATGTGTATCAATGGTTTATCATATATATATATATATATATATATCTGATTTCAGAGAGGAAGGGAGGAGAGGGAGAGAACCATCAAGGATGAGAAAGAATCATTGAGTGGCTGCCTCCTCCTTGTCCCCCCACTACTGGGGATCAAGCCTGAAACCAGTGGACTCAGCCTTGCTGATGGAGCTCAGCACGTGAGGCCAATTCTGCAAGTAGAGGCTGACCTGGAGGGCAGGCGGGCGACAGGCTCAGCCTGGGGTGCCCCCTCCTGGCCCAGGGTGTGGCTGTCCTCACCTGCTCCCTTTTGCGCCCACCATGATGACGTTGAGGCACGTGCTGATGATGTGCTCGATGCTCTTGTCCTAGTCCCGGTCCAGAACACTTGAGGGCATTGTTGAGGTCCCCACAGTTGAGGTAGTGATCACCAGATCGTCACGACTGCGCCTGTGGGCCTGGCTGTGAGTGGACACCGCCTGGTGTGGACCTGGCCTCCCTGCCATCCTTCCTCGTCCCTGTCCTGAGTGGCACCCGATCCTCTCCTTGATGGAGGTGCCCTGGCAGTTCTTCAGGTCCGGGTCCAGGTTCTCCTGCCTCAGCGGGGCCTTCTTCCGCTTGGCCTCTACCCAGGCATTGTCCAGGGAAGGGGGCTCTGCACCCCACTCTAGGGGATGGCGTGCAGGTCCCTGAAGGAGGACCTGGCCATCAGGGCTGATGTGTTAGCAGGAGGGCGCCTCCTGGGAATCCCTGCCCTTCGGACCACAGCCCCTGGTGGAAGCACCCAGTCAGCAGGAAACACAGGGGCTGTGGGGGAGGGGGGCGCCAAAGGGAAAAATACTGTGTCCCTGCCGAGCCAGAGGAGCCCAGCCTAACAGCACAAGCACACATGTACAGGAGAGGACAAGGAGGGGGTGGGAGGGGGAGGGGAAAGGAGAGGGGGAGGGGGAGGGGGGAGGAGGAGGTCAAAATCACTTACCATAAGGACAATTTTATGTATACAACTTGATTAGTTTGGATGTAAATGTAGATTCAGGAAACCATCCCTACAATCTATGTCATATATATGTCCATCAGATTGCGGCATATTCAGACCCTGGAATAATATTCAACCTTAAAAAGAAAGGGAAATCCTGTCATTTGTGACAACATGGGTGGACCTGTAGAACACTATGTTAAGTGAAGTAAGGCAGATACAGAAAGAGAAATTCTACATGATATTACTTATATGAGGAATCTGAAGTGGTGGAACTCATAGAAGCAGAGATTAGACTGGTGATTGTCAGAGGCTGGGAGAAGGGGAAAATGAGGAGGTATTAGCCTAAATAGATTCTTATTCATCAAGGAAGTGTAAATTAGAATCACAATGCTGTATACCATGCACTACCATATGGCTTAAGAAATGAAGCAACAATAAACAAAAAGAAAAATATTTAGTAATTATACAAAATGTTAGCTAGGCTATTAACAGAAAGTTCTGGCACTACTGGAGAACATAATAATTGGTAAGACCCTTTGAACCACTTTGGAAAAATTCTGGTGATGTTTGCTAATGCATATCTCATATTCCAGCAACTCCGCTCCTGGATATAAACTGATGAATATGCATACAGATGTGCACTAAACCAACATACTGGAATGTTTACAATGGCATTATTTGTTGGTGATGGCAACAAACTGGCAACTACCCAGATGCCCATCTTCAGCATAATGGTGTATTCATATCAGGGAATTCTAGAGGACGATGTAAATGCACACTCTACAACTATCTACACCAAAACGAATGAAGACAGACACACACACAAAAAAACCCACATATTGAATGAATTGCTTTATTTTACAAAGCAAACAAAGTCACTCTCTGCTGCTAAACATCAGGAGGAAAGATAGTGACAGAAGAGGGCACAAGAGGGATATGAGTACTGGACATATTCTTGTTCTTGATATACTGGGGATAGTTACACAGCTGTGTTCACTTTGTGAGCAGTCATGAAGATGCACAGTTATGACATGTACTGTTTTCTGTATGTAATTTAATACAAATAAATATAAAAATGATATGTGGTAGGAAAAATGTTACCCTATGTAATATGAAAGACTGTAACCCCTCCCATTATATTTATTTGCTCAAGAGAATAGCTGATGCTGCATTTTTCTAGCCCTTTTGTTGGAACATTCTGAGATAGTTATCTTGTGCCTCCCAGAGGAAATCTGGCTTGTGGTTCCCTGACTTACACAGTTTTGTGGTTTTAAAGCAATGTAGTCAAATTGTCACTGGGTTGAATTGGTTTAAGACATTCATTTTGAGTGAAAAAGAAAATTCTTATTTGAAGCAATACTAGAGTTCTCAGAATTAACCAAGATTTTTGGGGTGGGGGGCACTTTGACCTTCTTTATGTCGGGAACAGATTGTATTCATCACCCTTTTCTTAAACCTACACTCTGTCCTCAATGTTTAAAAGGAAATGATCATGAAGTAGATAATATCATAAGCAAATGGAAATAAGAAAAAGGGTTATAAAAGAGAGATTTTTATAAGTGCCACTAAAGATTGCTTATCTGATTTATATCTCATCAAAAGCTGTGAGCATATGCATGGCAGGAATATTGAAAAAGAAGATATTGTTGATTATAATTATGATTAAGATAGTATCAATTTAATACTAAAATAGAATTAATGATAATAATTATCAAAGACTATGTACCTGATCACAAAACACTAATCTAATCATAGAGTCTCATAGTGACTCTAGTTACTTTCAGATAGGACCTGAATCTTGGTAATCAAATTCATGACTGGGTCAGCCATCTGTGCAGTCCACAACTCAGAAAGATGCACACACACTCTCTAGCACATACTTAATAGCACATGTGTTGTGAGAGCTTTCTGGATAAGCCTAACCAAGCCAACTTCTCTTCATTTAATTTTGAAAAGCATACTTGTTAAACTAAAGCCATAACAGCACTGGAAGGTTAACATTCACTATGTATTTATAATAAAAAGATCTATTTATTCAAAACAACATTCTGAATGCTAGTGTCTTCTCAAATTACAGTTTGGTATCCTTGGCAAGGCATTGGGTTAATTCACTTTTACAAAGAATTATGATACAGTTTTAGAAATAGATGAACAACTTATTGACTTATGATGTCTGATGAAATAATAGGAAAAAAATAAAACTAGTATATGTATAAAGACAAGAACAAATTAAATTTCTCATACTGTCTGTCATTTATCATTTTCCAAATAGGCCTCATTTTGTAAAGATAAGGAAAGTAATAAGATCTACTTTTAGACCATATGGAACTGCATAATTCATCGGGGATGTTGCCAGATTCAAGAAAAGTGACTACATTTCACAAGCTGGAGAGTTTCTTTCACAAGTAGAATTACAGAGTGAATATGTTCATCTTAGGAGCTTTCTAAGTTTTTCATTGGATCTATATATGATTATAGAACAGTATGATTATGATTTTTTTAAAATACTTTTAAATACACAATGTGGTTCTGCCTTTTTATTTCTGTTTCAAGTAAAACTTGTTATGTTAGACTGTGAGATATTTCCATTTGGTTGAGTCAATAAGGACATCACAAATTTTATTTTTTCAAGATGATACTTTTCACAAATGTCTAACCTTATTTTCCAAGAAGAGTTATTTTTTGGATGGGTTGATATTCAATCTAGTCATGAGCAAACAGCGTTTATTCAAAGAAATAAACACAGAAAAAATCAGAGACACACCAAAAGCCTTTTGACAGTCTCTGACATTTCTTTCAGGGAAGTGGCCATTCTTTCTTGCAAATTCTTATGGACTGAATTATGTCCTCTGAAATTTGTACATTGAAGTACTAACTTCAATTGTATTTGGAGTTAGGGCCTTTAAAAGGTAATTAAGTTTAAATGAGGCTATCAGGGTGGGTCCTATCCCAACCTGACTGGTGACTCTGTAAGAAGAGATTAAGACACACAAGGAGACACCAAGGGTGTGAACACACAGAACAAAGACCATGTGAGGACAGAGCAGGAAGGTGGCCGCCTGCAAGCTAAAGAGAGAGGCTTCAGCAAAACAAAACCTGTTAGCACCTTCATCTTGGACTCTAGCTTCCAGAGCTGTGAGGAAATACATTTCTGCTGTTTAAGCCTATGGATATCTTATTATGGCAGCTCTCAAAAACTACTACACAAACTAACTGACATCGGGTAACTAAGTTTCCTGCATGGATGGCTTGGGCTAGTTTCATCTCCTAGTCAGCAAGTGAGAAAAATACATGATTTAGCTTTTTGAGAAAGCTGATAAAGATTTTGATAAAGAAATTATATATTTAAGGCCCTTTAAAAAGGCTCCTGGAATTACCACATTTTGTCTGATCCAAGACCTCCCTGCATCCAGTTAAGATGGTATAAACAGATAAAAAGTTAGCTTTCAAAATTTGGGCAATTTTACAATTTATTATGGTTGGATATAGCAGACTAGCTGATGCATGAGTATTTAAATCATTGAATGCAGCCTATATTTAGCACCCAACTAAAAATTAGATCCTCAAGGGATCTAATTTGTTATTTGTCCCTGGTGCCAAATTAGGAATTAAGGATCTCTTTAGCAGTTAACATTTTTTTTATAAATCGACACCAAGAATGTAATTATACTTCTTTTTTCCTTTTGAATAATGGGTCTTCCCGTGCCCCTGATTAGCAGCCACCAGATGAATAAGACACTGCACCTGAATGCTCAGGCTACTGCTGGGTTCTCCACATTGAGGAAAGAATATCGCTGGAACTGACAGTTGCATGCTTTGTTTTTAAGCATCCTATCTAATAAAGAGGGAATATGCTATTTGACCATGACGCCACAAAGATGTCGGTGCCCACAGCCAATGAGGAGGGAATATGCTAATTGACTGCCACACCCTCAAAGATGGCAGTGCCCACAGCCACAAGATGGTGGTGCCCAATCCCCTCAGCCCCGCTGGGGCGTCAGGCACGCAGCACAGCCGGGACCACCCCCACACGGGTCCAGCCGCTAGTGTGCCTGCCTGAAGAGTTCCCCAGTCCCCTCAGCCCCCCAGCCACCCAGGGCTGGCCCAAGGTGCAGGCAAGCCTCAGATGGTGGCTTCCCAGCCGCCCAGGGCTGCTCAAGGCTCAGGTAATCAGGGCCAGCCAAGGCTTCCATTGCTCATAGTGGCAGCAGCAGAGGTGTGATGGGGGCATCACCTTCCCCTGATCGCTGGGCCGCCTCCTGCCCCTGAGGGCTCCTGGACTGTGAGAGGGGGCAGGCTGGGCTGAGGGACTCCCCCCGCTTCTAGTGCATGAATTTTCATGCACCGAGCCTCTAGTCCAGTTATGGAGTGCTATCAACATTCCACTGTTTCCAAAGCTCTCTGCCCACTTTAGATTAAATACAATGTCTTGGGCAGTGCTAATAGCTTGTGAGTCAGCCATTACTGTTAATTTCCAGGGGCATCCATATTCTGATTATCATTTCTGATTAGTAATATCTTATTTAACAATGCAGTCTTTTTAAATATATTTTATTCATTTTTTTACAGAGAGGAAGGGAGAGGGATAGAGAGTTAGAAACATTGATGAGAGAGAAACATCCATCAGCTGCCTCCTGCACACTCCCTGCTGCATATGTGCCTGCAACCAAGGTACATGCCTTGACTGAAATCGAACCTGGGATCCTTGAGTCCACAAGCTGATGCTCTATCCACTGAGCCAAACTGGTTAGGGCTACAATGCAGTCTAGGTTATTGTATAAGGATAGAACCTATCCTCAAATTGGTCAATCCTTTGGAAACTGAGCAGTAGGCCATTACAGGTCACTATGTTATCTGTGTTGGTATTTCTCTTATTTTCCAGAGATGTCCTGTCTATCACTCTATCAAAGGATGATTAAGGAAGAAATAATACAAACAAGAAAGAAACAATGCAAACAAGCATTTATATTGCATTTTGTATTTTCAAAAAAAGCTTTCTATTAAAATTGCTTTGTTTTATGCTCTCTCAAGTCCAATAAAATAACATGATATTCCCCAAAAGATCATTGACTTGGAATCAGGTAAGAATGATTACTAATGATTTTATCATCAGGTTTAGAATGATTACTTATGTACCATAATATCTGGCAATCATTAATTTTTAAGGTTATCTCAGGAGGAGTTGAAAATATTATTATTCAAACATAAACTCAATGATGAGACTTCATTGAAACTTAACCAAAAGATGCTGTCCTCCAACCCAGTATAGTAGGTCCTCTAGTTACGTTGGAGATCCATTCCTACCGCGCAAGGTAAAGTGATTTTCGCCATAAGTTGGAACCCGCTTACACAAGCACCTACGTCACTCACATGGAGCACACATACAGTAGTAATGAAGTGAAACAGTAAAAAAAAAATTAAAAGAAAGATAACAATTCCTGACCTTTACTTGTGGTAAATACAATAAATAATAAAAAACTTAAAGCACATGTGTACATACGTCGAAATGACAGAACTTTCTTTTTTTATAAATAAATGGGAGATGGCGACATAACCACGAAACGATGTACGTTGAGTCCAACATAAACCGAGGACTGCCTGTATAAAAGTTTTGAATGAATCAATAAAATATGAATAGAAAAATAAAGAGTTCTGTTTCTATGCCAGTCATTGTGGTCAGTGCTTCCTTGCTGATTTATTGCTTTTCCTGCACCCAGGGTGAGAAGTTGCCTCGTTGGTCTCTACTCTGGCTATGACTATAGGAAGACAAAACAGAGAAAAAGCAGAGGAAGCCTCTCTCTACCTTCCTTTCACATGTCTTTATGTCTTTGTTTCCCCCTTTCCTCTCTCGCCCCCTTCACTCCACCCCCCACCCCGCCACCAATACACAAACTTCCTGTTAAATCAGTGGTCAGCAAACTCATTAGTCAACAGAGCCAAATATAAACAGTACAATGATAGAAATTTCTTTTGAGAGCCAAATTTTTTAAACTTAAACTTTTTCTAACGCCACTTTTTCAAAATAGACTCGCCCAGGCCATGGTATTTTGTGGAAGAGCCACACTCAAGGGGCCAAAGAGCCGCATGTGGCTCGCGGGCTGCAGTTTGCTGACCACTGTGTTAGATGAATACAAATTGGAGAATAACGCACTTCTTTCTTTAGGATCAGAAGCAGAAAATAGAAGATCAAAGGTATTATTTGCTCAAAATTGAGCTCTCACTTTTGTAGAAAAACAATAACAAAACAAACATTCGAAATCTTTATTCTTTGGCAATTAACCTTTGTCATTCTCATTTACACAACCTTGATACAATTGATTCAAGTATATTTTTTTCTTAAGTGCAAGACTGAGACAATATTAATTTTATTTTTAGTATATTGTTTATATTGTTAACATCAACTGAGACATTATTATTTTCAAGTAATAAGATGCTTATACATTAAAGAGCAGACAGCTCCTGGCTTTTCTGCCTAACTAACTAATAGAAATGTTATCACCATCCAGAAATGACAAAAAGAAATAATAGAATTGTCTCCTTGAACATGGGCCTCTATTTGTCACTTCTAGTACCTCAAATAACTCATCTTTCTCTCCTCTTTACATTGAACACTAAGGTGTTTGCTACTTAAGAGAAATTACCAACTTAAAGATGTTAGAGGTGAGATCAAACTTTTTCTGGCTCATGTTTAGAAGAGTGTCCTCTGTTACAAACTTTGTCTTCTCATGTTTAATACATTGTTGGCATTCATTGAACAAAAGTATTATATAAAATATTTTAGTATACTACTCAATGTTTTTAACCTTTCACTATTTTTTTTTATTTTAACAAATAAGTTCAGTGATAAGGTTGAGTTAATTCAGAGAAGAAAGGATGACTCCATTTTGAGAATAAAGAGAAGCAGTTTGCTTTAAAACACAATGCCTTCAATGTATGATTCTGATGGTTTATCACTTAAATCAGTAACTATAGAATACAATAGCTCCAAGGGCACTTTAGAGATGATCTAGATGTATCTTCTCATGTGAAATATAAAGAATACTAATAGCCTTTATATAAATGTAGATGAAATTGTATTATGTAAGTTCAGCAATGATAATATAATGAAAATTTAAAATTAAAGCTAATTATTCATTAGCTCCTAGGTATTTGATAATGCAAAACTTTTTTTTTTCTGATGAAAGAAAAAACCAACATCAAAAATGAAGTGAATTAGCTTGGCTGACATGGCTTAGTGGTTGAGCTTCGACCTATGAACCAGGAGGTCATGGCTCCACTCCTGGACAGGGCACATGACCTGGTTGCTGGCTTCATCCCCAGTCAGTAGTGTGCAGTAGGCAGCTGATCAATGATTCTCACTCATCATTGATGTTTCCATCTCTCTCCCTCTACCTTCCTTTATGAAATCAATTAAAATTATATTAGAAATGAAGTTAATTAAAATAAAGTAAATCTCTGTATGGTTCTTCAAAGGCACTTGACCATTATCTTTTTCATACATTGTCAGAGAGTGTTTCTCCTTAACGTGAAAACTACAGATATATAATTTTACTATATGTCTATGTAATACACTTTGTCTAATTTCATTTTTGTAGTTTAACAATAAATGCCTCCAAAATGTTAACAACCTTTCTGCCTGTCTCTTTTTTAATAAATCTATAAATGCTCATAAATTTTACCTAAATGTTTTCCACCTAAGAAATTCTGAAATTTTTTTATTATATTTAAGTCCACAGATTATCCTATATTAACAATTCTAGGCTCAAACATTACTTTTCTAAGATATTTCAAATTTTATTAAACTAATTTAATTTAAAAACACAAAACTATACTCAAAATAGCATTTTATGTTTGAGGTTTCAAGCAATCAAGAACCAGTTTTTTGATGTTGAAATTATGATACATATTTTCACTGAAGATACTGGTTAAAGAAGTTATCTTCACTACCACTTGGAAAGAGTGCATTTAGAAACAGATGCTCAACATTAAAATAATCAACTTGCCTTTGATTGTGTGATGCATTTTTGTTATTTTATTAACCATGATATTACAAAGGATAGATGTTCTAATATAATTGATTTCTAGGCTTTTTCTTGTAATGGGTTCTGTGATAAAGAGCTTATGCAACTTATCATAAACTAATATTCATGTTTCTGTGACTATTGTTTTTTGCAGCCACTTTATACATTACATAAATTAGATCTCTTATTGGCTCATTACATTTTTCAGAGTGAATTATAATGGCATAAATTCTTTGGGTCCTCAAAACATAGGAGCCTTAGAGCCTGAGGTTCCTGCCACAGGAATAAAAATCCTACCTATATAATTATCTCCCTTAATTTCAAGATTACAAAGTTACTTTGCATACTGCTATATGGTATGGACTACATTTGCCCATACATATAATACTTATTATAATCAATCTTATTCCTGGAGCTTTTTCTTGGCAGCATAAAATATGAATTATAGAACTAATAAAGGCCTGGTGCACAAAATTCGTGCACTGTCCCTCAGCCCAGCCTGCAACCTCTCCAATCTGGGACCCCTTGGGGGATGTCTGACTGCCAGCGGACAGACATCTCTCACAATCCAGGACTGCTGGCTCTCAACCACTTCCAGTCTGATCAATGCCTAACTGCTCCCCTGCTGGCCCGGTAGCCCCCCACTGCCCTTCCCGCAGGCCTGGTCCCCCTAACTGCCCTCCCTCCCCTGCAGGCCCGGTTGGGCCCAACTGCCCTCCCCTGCCAGCCTGGTTGCCCCCAACTGCCCTCCACTGCTGGCCTGGTAGCCCACAACTGCCCTCCCCTGCTGGCCATCTTGTGGTGGCCATCTTGTGACCAATGAGAGCAGCCATCTTGTGGCGAGGGTGTGATGGTCAATTTGCATATTACCTCTTTATTATATAGGATTTGTGTACAAAGTAAGTTTTGCAATAATTTTTTGAGAAAATCTCTATTTGCCACAAATTTGCCCCTAGCTGTATCCTTTATACAATAGTCTTTAGGAATTTAGGGACTCTTGACATATGACTAAGGATAAGCCTTGTGATTATGTTAATGTTTTCTGGGCTGGCTCCAGGACTAGAAATTAAATGATTTTTACAGGACTTTCAGGTATTACCTGATTCTAGGTTGAGTGGTGAGCATGGACGGAACACTTACATCCAGCACTAACCTGACTCTCATTCACATTTATATTTCATATTTAGTGGTTACACAAGCTCAGAATGGAAAGAGCACCCCCCTCCTTTTTTTTTTGATCTTCCAAGAAAGTAATATCCTAGGGAACGCTGACTTGGCAATACATCTTAAATGCTTAGAGTGATTCTAACACTTGTTACTCTAGCATCTACCAAAAGTAAATGAGCACATACAATTATAAAATCATTTATAATTAAAATATTTTTAAACATAGAATTTCTAATGTGAAAGAAAGCATCTCTCAATTTTACAGATTATTGTTATGTACTTTGTAACACAATGTCCAGTTCTGGAATTATCTGATGACTTTCAGAATGGCAAAAAATATTATTCTGGAATTATCCTAGAAGATCTTGACATTCACAAAAATTCTCATCTTTGCATGTAGATCTCTTTCTAGAATATTCATTTTAGCACTTTGACCCTAAAACAAGTAAAAGACCTAAAAATCAATTTTAGTTTTTGAAGTAAAACACAACCAGGCAATAAATCAATGGAATATACAAAGTCTTTGCATATTTTAAGAACACAATCAATAATGATGACATATTTGGCTTTAGTTGTTCATTTATTATTGTTTGTCTTCAAATTTTATAACAGATAAGGTTAAAAGTTCAAATAAAATTTGTTATCTTTCCTATGGAGAAAAATAGGATGATACTTCTAGAAAAATAACAATAGCACAAGTGATAGTATTTTGAAGTATCATAGGTAAATATTTATGACATGTTCCAATTGAGCATGTATTATATCTATACATCCTTAGAAAACTATATCTGGTACATTGTAGGTAAACATTAAACTTTTATGGAAGGAATAAATAAAATAAAACACTGGTCTTGTACTAGTGGAATTTTCATCTCTAAATATGCCTTTTAAATCTTTGATATGTAAATAAAGTTAACTTATTAACTTCAAAGCTTAAATGAATAGTTTTTAGTATTTCTCAACTAAGAAATGGTATGCATTGAAGAATGTCAAGTGAAATCGATATTAAAAATAAAGAGAAAGTCTTATAACATCACCATTAACTAACTTATCTAGCAACATAAATATGTTTAAAATACATGAGTAATTTGTTAAAATGTTTGCTAAAATGCTATATTTCCAAACTCTCAATATTTTTGTAACTATCTTCAATATAATTAAGATATGATAGCTATTTGTTCATTCATAGCTGAATAGTCAATAATGAAAAAGTGGTTTTATAGTTACATTAAAAAAATCAAATCACCGGAACATTTCCAAGAAAAAATTATTTTTTCAATTGTAAAATAATAGCAAATTTTAATTATCTATTCTTAAAAATCCAATAAGATATTTAGGTGCATGTTTTATTTTGTTTTGGAAGGCAGATGGAAATCATTTTAAATAAAACTATTATTCAGTTTGAAAGAGGAAATTTATTGTAGAAATGTTTTATTTCTCTTGTGTCCTTAACCTATGTTGTCTCAGAAAGCATTTATGTAAAATAAATTGAGTTAGCAATGATAAGAATTTTAAATAAGAAATTTGGTATTTAAATCCATCTTTATGTCATTTTATTATTAATAATTTATCTACTGATACTGTAATTAATAAAGTTCTCTTGATATTTCAGTTGTAGATAATTTATTCATAGATTAGAAAACTGCATGTAGTTATGTTACTTTATTTCATACTGATAGTAATATCCATACAAAAATAATTTATGAAAATGTTTTAATATGGGGAAAATAAAATTGAATCAAGAATGAGGAAATCTGTGTTTGATTCAGAATTCTGTTCCTATTGGCCAGAGACCTTTGAAAGCCATCTGTAATCTAAGCCTCAGATTCCTCAAATATAAATGCATTATATGCAAATGTATAGGCCCTTATCAGACCTTGAAAAGCGCCTGAATAATAAAAGCAACAGCAAAGCATCAATGTAAGTTATAAAAATGATTCACACTTATTTAACACCTTAATTTATTTTAAGAATGTGCACATATGTGCTGCCATGTGATCCCATAGCAACTTTGTAGATTAGTCAGGGAAGAAACTTTTGCTCAAAGTTACTTACAAAAAAGCAGAGAATAATAAAATTTATATGCCTTAAGCAAATCCACATTTGCAAAGATATGACATGCAAGAAATATTATTAATTTATGTGTTTGTTTATTACATAAAGCAATTCCAGATATATTAATTTCACTTATACAGACTAATGCTAATGAACACTATGGAAGCATTATTGGATTGTAGATAAAAGATAAGTAGAAATTTAGAAATCATTCCAAAATCCTATTTAAGATGAATGGAGTAATAAAGAAGATCAAACAACTTATTTTATATGTAAAGGTGAAATATGTGAACTAATACTTATTATTTCTACTCTTTTCTAAGTACTTAATGTAGGTCAATTCATTGTTAATCTCCACCATTAACTTTAGAATATCCTTAAATCTTCTTATTTTTTCAAGCAAGAAACTAGACATAAGCAAGATTAAACAACCTATCCACAGAAATACTATATAATAAAAGAGTAATATGCAAATTGACCACAACCCCCCTACACCCACAAGCCATGCCCACCATCCAATCAGAAGTGAGTATAAAAATTAACACAACCAAGATGGCTGTGGCCATGGAGCTGCAGCAAGCAGGAGGCTTGGGATTCCCCAGCAATGGAGGAAGCCAAGCTTCCCTGCCGCCCTGGCCGGCCCAGGCCTACACTCAAAGCTACAAAGTTTCAATTATAGAAGATAAATAAATCCCAACAAAAAGGCTGCGGGCAGTCGGACATCCCTCAAGGGGTCCCAGATTGGAGAGGGTGCAGGCTGGACTGAGGGACACAACCTCCTGTGCATGAATTTTGTGCACCGGGCCTCTAGTATATTCATAGATGATGGAACCAATTTCTATTTGAACCCATGTGTTTTGGCTATGATTTTTCTCATCCTGCATCACTGCCTTAGTTGTGTCATAATGAAACACCATTATTGATGGAAAATCTAGATTTAGACCTCTCGTCTCCTGAATAAGTCCAGTGTTTTCTTCCTTTTAATGATGTTATTCACTTATAATTATTTGAGGAGCATATATTGCAATGTATAAGGCACTACTAGGTTTTGAGGGATGCCAACATGATGAAATATAAAGTTGTATAAACATACTTTAATGTATATGATTGTTATGGGTGAAAAAAAGAAGTATATAGTAATTAGCGTTATGGAATAAACAAGATCATCATTTGCTTATAAGGAGACAGTATGAGTTCAAGAAAATATGTTTATTGCATTGTCTTTAAATTATACCCCAGTAAACAGACCAGCATAGTCAGAAATGGAAGTATGAAAGTAGCATATGGTTAAAGAACAGCTATGGCCAATAAGTCAGTCAACAGGCACAATGTCAAGAAATGAGCTTGGAAGAATGGAAAAGCAGCAGATTGTGAAGGACAATAAGTGTAATGGTGAGGTGTTTAGAATTTTTATTGAAGAAATGAGAAGCTGTCATATATATGAAAAGGGATGTTCAAATAGGGAAATGACATGATTCATTAATGAGAAGTATTATAAATATATTTAAAATTACATAGAAGATATATCAAATGTGGAAAATCTAATATTTTTCAATGCCAAAATTCATTAACAGAGTACTTAAAGAAAATCTTTGTCTTTGACTTTCTAAGAAATATTTTAATATATTTTTATTGATTTCAGAGAGGAAGGGAAAGGGAGAGAGAGATAGAAACATGAATGATGAGAGAGAATCATTGATTGGCTGCCTCCTGCACACCCTCCACTGGGGATCCCTCTACCTGGGCATGTGCCCTTGACCTGAATCGAACTTGGGACCCTTCAGTCTGTAGGCTGACACTCTATCAACGGAACCAAACCAGTTAGGATAATATTTTTAAAGTAAGAGCTCATTTATTTTGAAAGGTTTGCTTACATAATCTCACTTCTTGACTCATAAATCTTTAGGTACAGTCTGGTGTCAATCAGTATTATCTAAAGCTTCCATACCAATATATTCAGTGGAAGAAGAAAGTGGATTACTTAGTAATTTATAGAACCAAAATCCAGTAAAATATAAAACAGCTTCTTAAAACATTTTTCTATCCATGTTTGGATTTCTTTGTGAATTAAAAAAATTGTCAGGAAAAAATCATTTTGTAGAAAGGCTTAATTATTTTTTATTTGTATTTTAGGAAAATTTATTTTGCATATATTTCTTGTGCCTATATTAACATTTCATTGTATTTATTTATTTCTATGTCTCAATTTAATGTGGACTACTGAAAGACCCATAATTTAGTTCTGAAAAATGAAAAGATTTCATGAAAATCACATTCATCTAATTAATGTGAGTGATATATATATATATATATATATATAATTTACATTTTAAAATCATTCAAATAGTGTTGAGTATTTTAAGCATCTTCTGCAGAAGGATATTTAGTTCTTAAATCTATTCATTTTAATATAGGGTAGGCACTAATAGATAAAATTTGACTTTCAGGTCAATGGGTAACATTTTCAAATTGAAATATATCCAGCCATAAATGCTATATTACCTCAAAATACAGTTACTGCCTATCAATAGCCATAGTAATTTCATGTACTACTATCATTAAATGAAAATACACTTGAAAGGTTATTTAAATAAACTATTCTGAAATGCAAAATTTTTTTCTAATTTCTACTCAGCTCACTTTTTGGTGACCATTAAGAGACCTTTTTCCTTTTTTCAGTGGTGTTTTGTGTTCCTATAGTTAACAATGTGAGGGACTCACACTTTACTTATAAATTCTTCTCAGATAACGTGTTTTAATATTGCCATTCTTTAAGGTTTTGCTTATGATTAGAGTTTAAGGCTCTATAGACTAAATTTTTAGTGTTCTTTGTAGAGAGAGAACCAACAAATAAATGAACAAGTCATGAAATTCTGCCTGATAAAGGCTGATAGGGAGCTAAGTGAGAACACACAATTAACATTGAATCTGATCCACGCACTGGGGGCAAATGGCTTTTCCAACTTACTACCTTCACAGACCTCAGACAATTTGCGCAGTAATGTTTAGCACACATCTGTTGCACTATAACATTGTCTGTCAAGGTGGGAAAAAGATACAGAGGCAAAGAAGCATTGAACAGACTGTCTGTCAAGGTGGGAAAAAGATACAGAGGCAAAGAAGCATTGAACAGACTGTCAAACTACAGCGGGAAGGCAGGGGAGGTTGGGCGAGGGGGGCTGTAAGAGACCAACTGAAGGACTTGTACGCATGCATATAAGCATAACCAATGGATACAAGACACTGGGGGGGGGGAGGGCAGGCAGGTGAAGGCATGTACTGGGGGATAGGGGAGGCCAGGGGGAGGTCAATGGGGGGGGGGGAAGGAGACATATGTATTACTATTTGTAATACTTAAAACAATAAAAATAAAATTAAGAAAAAAGAAAAGAAAAAAAACGTGTCTCTAGTGTATCCATATGCAAAGCTTCTTTGTTCTGCTGCATAATTTGCCCATGATATGCACAGGGTGAGTATTCACCATATGAGGTGAATACTTCATTTATATGTATTTTTAGAAGCCATCTCATTGTGAACTGTTTTTTACGTTTATGTCTGGAACACTGCTGTGTCATCCTAACCATAATTTCCTATATTCTTTCTCTTCACCCTGTCACTCTCCCTACATTCCCATTCATTACTCACATACTCCAACCCCCTTCACTTCCTTCTGGTCATACCTTAAATGGCCAGTGATTCATGATACTACTTATCACACAGAATATATTATTTACTTACTTATTTTCTTCTCTAAGGTACTATGTAGTAATTGTCTCAGCTATTCTTTTTATCTCAGTAGGCATATTTCAAGTACTTCTCATAAGATCCCTTTCTGATTAGATGCATATGCTGTTTAATATTTTGATATTAACTTCAATCCTCAAATTCTGGCCCATTTATTTAATGTAATTTTCTATATTCATAAAATTTTTATACTTATCTGATAACAGCTATGTATTATAGAACTCTGTAAAATATATGAATGAATATATATTTCTTTCATTTAAATATAAATTACAACTTATTTATTTATATTTAAATATATATAATTGAACCCTGTAAAACACATGAATGAAAGTAAAAATCACATTTAATTAGCCAAAAATTTAATGGCAATTGTTGCAATTTGTTACAATTAGGTCAGATATTTATTCTATTCAAAATAGATATATGTTTATTTAAAAAAAAGGAACACATTTTTTTCTTCCATATATTTAGCCTGATTTTTAAAATTCATTTTCAGCTTTTTTCAATATCAATAAATATTCTGAAATTTCACCTACATTTCTGCATAGTATTCTATATATGGATAGATTTAGTCAGTAATATATTGTTGTTATTTATATTGCTCCCAATACCTCAACATTTAAAATGATACTGTGAATAACATTCTTGTATCCATCAACAACACATTCTTTGACATACAGATAAGTGTAAAAATGTTATGAATATAGAACACATTAAATAAAGGGACCAGAATTTGAGGATTGAGGTTAATATCAAAATATTAAACAGCATAGGTAAAGTTGAATTGATCAAATAACTGAAATTTTAAAATGAAAGGATTGAGAAGAATATACAAAAAAGTAAACTATTACTATTAATAATACACTCAGCAATGTCAATATAGGCAACTTTGACTTAGTACTAATGCTTTGCTATGTACTTAAATTCTTCAAAAGACAATCTCATTTGGTGAGCACAATTTTCTTATTTACAAATAAGGAAGTTTCAGGTTTTAGAAGCTATTTCACTTGAAACAAACCAGAAATGATAATACGATTATGAACAAAACACAAAATGTTAAATAGTGTTAAATGAGAAAAAGTAAGTTATTTGAGTTTGATAAATAAGTAATGCTTATTAGTTATAAAAATATATAAATCACAAATTTACATGAATATTTATAAATACATATCATAAAAATCTATTTGCTAAATAAGACAAGGATAAATTAGATGAACAATAGTAGACATCACAAAGAAACATTCAGCCCTGGCTAGTTTGGCTCAGTGGATGGAGCATCGGCCTGTGGACTCAAAGGTCCAAGATTTGATTCCAGTCAAGGGCACATGCCTGAATTGTGGGCTCAGTCCCCAGTAGGGGTGTGCAGGAGGCAGCTGATCAATGATTCCCTCTCATCATTTATGTTTCTCTCTCGCTCTTACTTTCCCATCCTATTTGAAATCAATTTTATACACACACACACACACACACACACACACACACACTAGAGGCTTGGTGCATGAAATTTGTGCACTTGGAGGGGGGGGTGGTATCTCTCAGCCAGCCTGAACCATCTCACAATCTGTGACTGATGGCTCCCAACTGCTCACCTGCCTGCCAGCCTGATCACCCCCTAACCACTCCCCTCCCCTGCTTCCTGAACAATGCCTAACTGCTCCCCTGCCATCCTGATTGCCCCCAACTTCCCTCCTCTGCTGACATGATCACCCCTAACTGCCCTCCCTTGTAGGCCAGGTTCCCTCCAACTGCCCTCCCCTGCCAGCCTGGTCACCCCCAACTGCCCTCCCCAGCAGGCCTGGTCCCCTCCAACTGCCCTCCCCTGCTGGCCTGATCATCCACAACTACCCTCCCCTGCTGGCCATCTTGTGGTGGTCTTCTTTGACCACATGGGGGTGGTCATCTTGTGTGAGGGTATGAGGGTCAATTTACATATTACCTCCTTATTATATACGGTATACACACACACACACGCACACACACTTATATTAAACAATAAAAAAGAAACAGCCTATATAATAAAAGGGTAACATGCAAATTAACTGTCACTCCATCACAAAGATGGAAGTGCCCAGTCCTCTCAGCCCTGCCAGAGTCCCCCAGTCTTAGGGGGCGGCCACTGAGAGTGGGCAGCGTGAGCAGCCTGGCAGAATGCTTGCTTAGTCGCAGTGGCGACAAGGCAAGTGTTCCGTGCCCGGTCGGGGATGGGCCTATGGGCCGTGGAGAGCCTCTGGGCAGCGGGCACAGAGTGGTCAGGCCCCACAGAGAGCTACTGGTGCACAGATTTGTACGCAGGGCTACTAGTTCACAGATAAAGAATAATCTTAAAGATAATCAAAGAAATGTACACATCATCTATTATTTTTAGCTAGATTTTCAAAGATTAAAAATAATGATAACATTCTGTTATAATTGGAAGACTCAAGAGATTATTTTGTCTTTCTTATTTCCAAGTCCCATTAGCTTTTAAGGAAAGACATTTTTAAAAAGATTAAGGCCATATCAGAAAGACTGAGAAGGGCCCAACAGAGAATAAGATATTTCAACAAATTTCTCAGAGAGAAGCAGAGTGAATACAAGTGAGGTACTACAAAATGGGCAGAAAAAATTGTTAATAAGTGTCTGATATAAAAATCCAGTAGTTATGACTGAAAGCACATGTACCCAGAGTGGGGACGAGTTAATTAAATCTGTCTGTGGAAACATAATAACAATTATTATTATTATTATTATACCTCACTATTCTTGCCTTTCTCTGACGTTTATGCAGGCTAACTTTAGATAGGATCTTATTTATCCTCAGGCTAAAAGACAAAAATTCAGTGCCTTCTTTCCTAAAGATATTGAAAGAAATGTCAATAAAGACTTAAGGTAGTCTTATATGAAAAAAATCCAAGTACTTTGAAATTAAAACTTTGGCCTGAAGTGCAGTTTTGTGATTGTTCTACCATTATTTAGAAATTCTATCTTATTGATGCCTTTAGACAACAAACTCTTCTCACAATCTGAATTACAATCATTAGCCAATCTTCTCAAGGAAAGATGCAGTAAGGGTGTGGGAGGGAGGGGAAAGATGAGCCTGTATATACAGGTAGGAAAAAAAATCAGAGATATACTTTTAATACAGTGTCACATTTATGTTTTAAAAATATAAATCTCTAATGGAAGTTTATAAGACATATGAGGATAGCTAAAGTATAAAAGAAAGTACTCAGAAACAAGGAAAGCTGGAGAGTGTCACAGATGAAAGGAACCGTGATGCAAAGTGATGTCCTGGATGGAATCCTGAAAGTGGCCAAAACATTTGGGTATAAACACTAAGTAACACTGAATCAAGTATAGACTTCATTGGATTCTACTAATAATCATCTTTGCTTATTTATTATGAAAAAATTCACCATTACAATGAAAGATGTTAATAACAGGGAAAACTTGGCAATGGTTATATGAGAACGCTATGTACTGTTTTCACAATCTTTATGTCATTCTAAAACTATCCTAAAGTAAGTTTTATTTAAAATAAAACAATAATAATAAGTATTGAGAGAATTTTAAAAAAGCACAAATGTGCCAAAAACTTAAATGGTGAGTCTGAGTACAGAATATATAAAATTTCATCTTTATTATTATAGCTGTTAATATGGTAGAAATGATTTCAAAATAAAAAGCAAAAAATAATAAGCAAACAAATAGAAAAACTCATCCCAGAAATAAGCTGAGAATTCAGAGAGTAGATAAAGTTTTAACAGTAAAAAGACCAAAAAGCTGTAATTTGTTTTCCTAGTGTCATGAAAATATAGCATCTAATGGAATGTAGAGGGGGCTTACTTAGCACAACATGTGCTACTGAAATGGGATAATCAGAAAACAAGAAAGAGTTTTTAAAACTTAAAAGTGACTACAAAGTTTGAAAGATAAATTAAATGAAGCTTCATAGTCCCATTTGTTTATTTTCTCTTTAGTTTCCATTGCCCTAGGAGCTGTATTGGTAAATAAAAAGCTTCTGTACAGAAAAAGAAACCATCAACAAAACAACAAGAAAGCCCACCACATGGAGAACACATTTTCCAATGTTATCTCCAATAAGGGTTTAATCTCCAACATTTTGCAGGGAACTCATACAACTTAGCAAAAAAAAAAAAAAAAAAAAAGGGAAGATAAACAACCCAATAAAAAATGGGCAATGGACCTAAGTAGATATTTTTTGAAAGAGGACATAAGGAAGATCAAGAGACATATGAAAACATGCTCAAAGTCACTAATCATTTAAGAGATGCAAATCAAAATGACAATGTGGTATATCATCTCACACCTGTCAGAATGGCTATCATCAACAAATGGCAAGTGCTGGTGAGGATGCAGAGAAAAAGGAACCCTTATGCACTGCTGGTGGGAATGCAGACTGGTGCAACCATTGTGGAGAAAAGTATGGAGTTTCCTCAAAACACTAAAATGGAACTCCCATTTATCCCAGTGATCTCACTTCTCAGAATATATCCCAAGAAACTAGAAACACGAATCAGAAAGGATATATGCACCCCTATGTTCATAGCAGCACAATTTACCATATCTAAGATTTGGAAACAGCCTACGTGCCCATCAGCAGATGAGTGGATTAAAAAACTGTGGTACATCTACACAGTGGAATACTATGGTGCAGTTAAAAAAAAAGGAATTCTTACCATTTGCAACAGCATGGATGGACCTGGAGAGCATTATGCTAAGTGAAATAAGCCAGTTGGAGAAAGAGAAATATCACATGATCTCACTTATTTATGGAATATAATGAACAACATAAACTGATGAACAAAAACAGACCCAGAGACAGAGAAGTACAGATCAGACCTCAGAGGGAAGGTAGGGGAGAGCGGGGGTAAGGGGGGAAAGATCAACCAAAGGACTTGTATGCATGCATATAAGCCTAACCAATGGACACAGACAATAGGGGCATGAAGCCATGAGGGGGGTGTTGGGGAACAATGGAGGGATAAAGACACATATGTAATACCTTAATCAATAAAAAAAAATAAAATGTGTGAAAATGAAAAAATGATACTTCATAAAACCTAGAGAAAAAATATGAAAAATATTGAGAAACCAAGTTAAGAAATAAATATGAGACATCAAATATGTAATGTATTCATATTATTTCTAGACAATTAAACAAATAAATGAAGAGAAAAATATTATTAAAAAATTAAGAGTAAAGTATTTCCTGGTTCTGAAGAGAGATTTCAATCTACTGCCTCAAATTGTTCCTGTAGTGACAATTAAATCAATGAATGCATGAAAAAAGAGCAACCAAAAGCTATGCCCATTATCATGAAAATTAAGAATATCACAATACAATATACAGTTGATGTATGTTCACCTGAAACCTATATAATTTTATTAACCAATGTGATCTCAATAAAAAAAGGACATCAATGAGAAATAGGCAATCCTAAAAGATTCTGGAATGGATAAAACTAATTACACAAATGAAACCAATCACAAGTCACAAAACCAATAACCAATTCTTTTAAAAGCAAGACTGGACTCTTCATCAAAATTAGGGAAAGCTCACCAATATGAGATAATCTTTATATCCTTGCTATGGAAAATGAAACTCAATAAGCATAAAATAAGATAACAATTCTTTTAGTATCAAATACCAAATAAAAACTGGAAGTTACTTAAGATGCAAAAAACAACATTTTAGATTCTTTTTTTTATATATTTTTTTTTATTGAAGAGGATATAGAGTCACTCTGGTCTATCTTTCCCACTGGATTTCCTGTATACCCTCATCCATTTAATTTACTAAGTTATGGCTCCTCTTCCAATACAGCTGGTATAAGAACTTGAGAAGTTGCCTACATTTCTTCTCTGCTGTATGAAAATATAGATTAAGCAGGGGGAATAAAGCAAGTAGTGTACCTTTGTATCTGCATTGTAATTACCTATATCCAGCCTGCCCCAGGCCCTGGTCGAACTCTTGGTTGAACTCCAAGTCGAGGGAACAATTTGCATATTAGCCTTTTATTATATAGGACTAGAGGCCTGGTGCATGGAATTCATGCACGGGGGGGGGTGTCCCTCAGCCCAGTCTGCACCCTCTCCAAACTGGGACCCCTCGAGGGATGTCTGACTGCCCGTTTAGGCCCAATCCCTAGCTAAATGGGCAGTCAGACATGCCTCTCACAATCCAAGACTGCTGGCTCCAAACTGTTCACCAGCCTGCCTTCCTGATTGCCCCTAACTGCTTCTGCCTGCCAGCCTGATCACCCCCTAACCACTCCCCTGCCAGCCTGATTGATGCCTAACTGCTCCCCTGCAGGCCTGGTTGCCCCCAACTTCCCTCTTCTGCTGGCCTGGTCACCCCCAACCACCTTCCCTTGTAGGCCTGGTCCCTCCCAACTGCCCTCCCCTGCTGGCCATCTTTTGGCAGCCATATTGTATCCACATGGGGGCAGCCATCTTTGACCACATGGGGACAGCCATCTTGTGTGTTGGAGTGATGGTCAATTTGCATATTACTCTTTTATTAGCTAGGATAGAGGCCTGGTGCTCGGGTGGGGCTGGCTGGTTTGCCCTGAAGGGTGTCCCAGATCAGGGTGGGGGTTCCCTTGGGGCATGGGGTAGCCTGGATAAGGGGCCTGTGCTGGTTTGCAGGCTGGCCACGCTCCCCTCCCTCCCCCCGGTGACCCAAGAGGAAGCCCTGGTACCTGATGACCCAAGAGGAGGCCCTGGTATCTGGGATTTATTTATCTTCTATAATTGAAACTTTGTAGCCTTGAGCAGAGGGCAGAGCAGGCCAGGGCTGAGGGAGCTTGGCTTCCTCCATCGCCGGGGGCAACTCAAGCCTCCTACTCTCTCCAGCTCAGTGGCTGCAGCCATTTTTGTTGAAATTTATTTATCTTTTATAATTGAAATTTGTTAGCCTTGAGCAGAGGCCAGGGTCACCAGGGCGGGATGCTTAGCTTCTTACATTGCCAGGGAAACCCAAGCCTCCTGCTTGCTCTGTGGCCGCAGCTATCTTGGTTGGGTTAATTTGCATACTCACTCCTGATTGGATGGTGGATGTGGCTTGTGGGCATAGCATTAGTACAGTCAATTTGCATGTTTCTCTTTTATTAGAAAGGATTATCAGAAACCATAATTTGTATATACAAAATGATGCTCTTTATTTTAACTGACTCTGCATAGCTGACTATATCAGCATTACATCTTTCATATTTCAAAGACTCACAAGATGTATAAGTTTTTAAAATATACTTTTATTTTGGAATGCAGGGGTAGAGAAATGTTGGTTTACAGTTGTGAGCACACAAAACAGTTTATTATTGTATTAATATTTATTAGTTATTGCATTACTAGAGGCCCGGTGCATGAAAATTCATGCACTGGTGTGGGGGTCCCTCAGCTCGGCCTGCCTCGTCTCACTGTCTGGGAGCCCTCAGGGGTGGGAGGCCACCTAGCTATCAGGGTAAGGTGATATTCCATCACAACTCTGTTGCTGCCACTGCTGACAGCACAAGCTTTGGCCAACCTTGGTTACCTGAGCCTTGGGCAGTCCTGGGCAGCTGGGCAGATGGTATCTGAGGCTTGCCTGCACCTCAGGCCAGCCCTGGAAGGCTGGGTGATTGAACAGATTGGGGGACTCTGGAGGCAGGTGAGCAAAAGGGTTGGGCCCACCTGGGGGCAGGCCCAACCATGCCACGCACCTGCCACCCCCGCAGGGCTAAGGGGACTGGGCGCCACAGTCTTGTGGCTGTGGTGCCACCATCTTTGAGGGTGTGGCAGTCAATTAGCATATTCCCTCCTTCTTGGCTGTGGATTCCGCCATCTTTGTGATGGTGTGAGGGTCAATTAGCATATTCCCTTTTTATTAGATAGGATTTTCTTTGGATTTTATCAGCTGGTATATCTACTGACTCAGTGTCAAAGCAAGGCTTTATATCAACTCTACCATGTACACCTACTAAGTATCAAAAGCCAGTAACATGCACTCTACTTTTACCAGTGGTAAAATTTATATGGTATGAAATCTGCGTGGTGGAGCCATCTTGTTCTCTAAAAACATAGTATGGCATTAAATTCTAGAAATAAAATCAAGTGTCATGAATTATACTTCCACATGCTGAGTACTTATTAGTTATGACTTATGAGAACTAATCAACTGCTAACTTAGCCTAAATATATTTCATGGCTTCAGGATAATTAATTAATTAATTATAAACAAAAATTTAAATATATTTTAAACTGTAAGATGCATTACATAAACTCACATTCATAACCATATTGTTAACTAATTAACATATGAACATATGAGAGTTTATGTGAATTTTTATTTTTGCTAAGAATTCAGAAATTCAATTTCCCAGTTGTTTTAGAAAAGCAAATAAAAGCTGATATAGAATTTTTGCAAGGCAACTGGGGCATTTTCCCAATTTCAGTTAATGTGCCTGAATTTTATCATCTCTGATCTATTCAGCAGGCAAAGAGAATATGGAATTATTTTTGGTTCCACAAGGAGTATCCTTCTTTCCATTGGAAACAAAATGCTGGCACCAGTGAGTGAAAGAAACAAACCAAAAAAGGTTCAGAAGAAAACAAGCATATTAACATTTTTTCACTTGGTTTCTGTTAAAGAAATAATGATGCCCACTGCACAAAGTCACCTCCAAATGAGCACAAGCATACAGTTACTCCTCAGGGTTGAGGAGTTTCTCTCTCTCTCTCTCTCTTTTTTTTTTCTGGGAGTACTGTATGAAATTGTTGCAGATGTCAAGAAATAGCATAATGGAAATGAGGTGATTACTCATTTAAGCCAAATGGAAAACTGTCTTAATTGTCTGCCTGCTCCATTGACTTCAAATAGTCTGCACTCCTAGACTCCTGATATGTTGAATGGCCGTGGAAATTCAAAGAGAATTCCTGTTCATTCTGTGTCTCTTCATGTCTTCTCGGTGCTAATTTTGTGTGTGTTTTTTTAAAACCATACACTGAAATTTCTTGGTTCATGGTTTTCTTGGTTTCTTAGAAATTATGAGAGAAAACAAAAGTAATAATGTCAAAGTAAGATTACACTATTTCCTTTTGTTATTTTACATCTAAGTAACATATACGTGCATCATGTTTGGTTTCTCATTGATCCCCTGGCCAATGCCAGCACTTTGGTGTTTATTCAATTATTCAAAAAGATTTTCTATTGTATAGTCTTATCTAACTTCATAGCACAGTAACTTTTTTTATCAGCTAAGAAAATATTTCATGAGCTATTTTAATACTCAGCTTTTTTCTTTGATGATTAAATTGACCAAAGTAAAAAGTTAGATATATCCTGCAGTTAATATACCAAATGAAAGCAATTTAAATAAGGGAGTTTCCTAAAGCATCTTGAAAATTGAGTGTTGTTTTGACTAGCCAGAGACATTTTTACTTAACTACAACCAAAAACCTTCAATCAAAAATTTATAAAATCTGAATTGAAATTGCTTAAGTTGTATTATATTTTCTCATCATAATGTTCTGAAAACCTAGAACACAAGGATGGTAATTTATTGACTATTGTTATGGTACCTTATACTTATTTACACATATATGTGGATTATAAAACAATTGGAATAATAAAATAAAACTGAGCTCAATTTTCACAATATATATTAATTCTATTTTATATTAAGACAACACTTATTGGGCCTCAAAGAAAATTCTTTATATAAAAATTAACAAAACAAAAAACCTTAGGCAAAATAATAAAACAAATCCCGAATCAGATGGTGCCAAAGTATACATACCATAATATTTGTTTGAAAACTATTTATGAAAATTATATTTTTATTTCCAGAATTAATGGCATCAGAGTTTGCCATTGGTTAAAATGAAGCAACATAGTAGTCTTTAACAATGTTTTTGAGGGTCAATGTTAAAATCAGATACTGTTACAATGGAATGTTTGACTTAGTGAAACACTATATTACTGTCAACAGTAGAGGTACATAGGAGCTAATCATCAGAAGGACATCAAAATTTACGACTTTTGATTTAATAAGCCAAAAGTGATGCCAACATTTCTGGTAGGTCAATGTTCTTTGTCTCACAAAATTGATGAACGACTTTGCGGGCAAAATCAGTTAGCAGAAACAACATTTATTGAGAGATAGATGGACTTCCTGCAGTACGAAGCAGCAGGAAGGGGCCCAAAGCAGGTTATTGGTGAAGCTTCTTTGTTTCAGGTTCCGTAGTCCCATGGCCCTTCAGCTAGTCCAGGAAAAGGTGCAGCTGGGGTCTCAGGAGAGCCCAAAGCAGGCCAGTGTCCAGAGCTTGTGTTCCCTATTGCAGGGGAGTGTATGTAGTTCAGCATCCAAGCAAATTAAAGCCCATTAGTCCATGTGTGGATTCCAACATGGCCATAAGCCACATGGGCGCAGGAGAACATATTTCTGGCCATTGGAGAACCAGGAACCCAGTGCGCCAGAGAGTGAAGAAAAAGGGAGTGTGCTGCTTGTCTAGGGGTAGATACACGCTTTGCTGGCTCCTGATAAGTCCTTTCAAAGAATTCTGCCTAGTAACATCCTTGGGATTAGTTATACACTTCCCTGTCTTATGATTGGTTATCTGCAAGCTACCTGTCTTAGCAACATCCATACATTTTTTTTAAAATTTTTATTGTTGAAAGTATTACATGTCCCCCTTGTCCCCCATTGACCTCTTCTAGCCTGCTCCTGTTCCCCACCTTAGGCCTTTCCCACCCTTTCGTCTGTGTTCATGGGTTATGCATATATGCATAAAACTTCTTTAACTGATCTCTTCTCCCCACCACTCTCCTGCCTTCCCTCTGAGATTGGACAGTCTGTTCCATGCTTCTGTGTCTCTGGATTTGTTTTGTTCATCAGTTTATTTTGTTCATTAGATTCCACATGTGAGTGTGATCATGTGATACTTATCTTTACATGGCTGGCTTATTTCACTTAGCATAACATCCATACATTTTAAAGCTCATGTCTCCCAAATGAGCCCTTCTTTCCACACCCAGCCAGGTTGCCTTAGCAACTCCTGATGGTCATGGTCAGTTCCCTTGTTCTACTTCCTCCTCCCATGGTCCTGTCTCTAACTACCTAGATTCCTTTTGCTTCCTCAAAAGCACCAATGGAATTTCATTTGCTTGAGTCTTAGGGGAAAGTAAATTAAAAAGACTGAAAAGTCTAATATAGAAATAGATAATGTAAAAATATGTATATTTGAACATTCTAATAGAAGACCAAGCATGTACTGAAAAGGATTAGAACATCGGAAATTGTGGCTTATATATGTATTATCATATGATCAGAGGACTCAGGGAAACACTAACAATGTGGAGATTTTCAGCAGCAGCCTCCTCCCTGGGGAAACTAAAATATAGCACAGAGGAAGGATATAATTTACAAGACTTAGAAGAACTTATCTGGATAAGATGTGTTGCAGTCCTTCTGACAATGAATTAGACTAATGGTAACAGCTGTGTGGAGAGAGATAGGCAACTTGGCAAGATCATTACTTTTCTTTTTAAAAATAGCCTTTGTTTTGCTGTATTTATCAGGTTGACACCCATACTTCCCCCAACTATCTCCACTGTCTTGTGTTCATCTTACCTAGCCATCAACATCAGTTTATAACGCTATAAGGCAGAAACTATATTTCATTTATATCCTAAGCACTAACCATGTTTTGGTTTTTCAGTTATATAGCAGGTATAGATAATGTATTTGCAAAATTAATAAGCTGTGCCAAGAAGGACATAAAACTTATTTTTTATCATATGTTTTAAACTATGTTTAACTAGGTCATTATAATTTTCTCTCAGTTAAGTATTTCATATTCAGTCAATATAAAATTGACTATTTTTATTAAGTCAATTCAACATGAATGTTAACTAATATTATTAGTTATATTAACAATTAATATTTTTAACAAACAATTCAAACATATAAATTAATATCAATGAAAGCAATTACTTTTTTGAGTAATATTTTTGTCAGTGATTTATTTTCTATTTCTTTCCCTTCTCCCTCACTCCCTTTCTTCCTCTGTCCTTCCCTTCCTTCCCTCCTCAAAAGATATTTGTTGTACTTGGTATATATTGTGGAAGCAATGTGAACAAGTCAGAAAAAAATGCTTGTGCTCATTTCCTTTACATCATTTCAAGGGAAATGTAAAATTTTAACAATGAAAACTTTAAAAGATATATTTGAATGCTATGATTTTTTTCCTAAGACTATAAAGAATCAAATGTCCTCATTTTCTTATTTCTAATAAACTCATAGATCTAATAGTCAATGAGTTTAACAGGTCAAGTTCATATGTATTCTAATTTTCCTTTTAATTGACCTCAACTAGAGAATTTTTGTAGTTCTTTGCAGTCAAATATTTTGACCCCCTGCACCCAATTTCACCAAAAATCCCTACCTCTTTCAATCCAGTCTTCCAAAACCCTCTGAAGGAAGCCCACTGTCCTTTAGCAGTTTGAATTTTAAAAATATTTTTGTTCTTAAAAATGCTATTTCTCTTGAAGCCACAGTTTTGATATTTCTAGTTTGCATTATTGAGTGGATTTATCCAGCAATTGAAATTATTTCTGGAGCATTCCAAGTATCTTGTGATACTTCTAGATTCTCATAAGAAAATTTCCCATACTACATCCTTGTCTAAATCCCAGAGCAAGTAGATCCCTTCACACAACAAAATAAATGACCAGTATTCTAAAGGTCTTTTAGAGAGAAAATTCTGAAATGGAATCTTAACAGGAAGCTGGTTGAGAGAACTGTTATGGAGATAATATAATCTATGTGATAAAGATAAACATTTATTTCTCTGTGTGGTCTGAGTTCTGTCTGTGAATCCATCTGACTATCAGAAATTATCCAGCTATATTAACTTAACCCTTAAAAAATTCCCTTTATTGTTTTGAGTTTATTTTTACTACATATTAATGTTAATATTTCTTTTACTAAAGTATGCATACATACATAAAACCCAGTGGATATATGTACAATTAGATAAATTTTCATGCTACCAACACCAAGATCAGTAGGAATATTACCAGAGTTGTCTAAAAGTAATTTTGTCTTTATTTTTCAAGGATATTTTTCCTGGATTCAGGATTCTTGATTATTTCTTTTAGCACTATAAAGAATACAAGTCATGGTCTTCTGATTTTTATTTTATTTTATTATTTCTATTGAGAAGTTACCTGTCAATCTTATGCTTGCCCATTTGAAAAAATTGTATTTTTTCCTCATTATTTTTTAAAATTTTCCTTTAATTTGTATACTTTTTACTAACTTCCATTTCTCCCTGTCTTATGTGTCTAATCTTATGTTAATACAGTCTAAATAGTTCTTAATTTCAGGTGCTTTATTTTTTAGTTCCACATCCTCCATATATTTTCTTTGTACAGATTCTAATCAATTTGTGAAATTATTTATATTTTAATCTATTTTGTCCACCCCACTCCCCCACTTTTTAAAAAGTTATTTCAAAACTTAGCTGACTTCAATTACTGGCTCATCTGTAAATTTGTTTCTTCGATTCATTTTCCATTCTCTCCTTAGTTTTCAGCTCTATCCTTTGGTGCAAGTAGCAATTTTAGATTGAATGCCAGACATTGATATTGCATATAAAAATTCTGAAGCCTCTGGTAATATCATCATTCTCTAGGCCAGTGGTTGGCAAACCACGGCTCGCGAGCCACTTGAGGCTCTTTGGCCCCTTGAGTGTGGCTCTTCCACAAAATACTATGGCCTGGGCGAGTCTATTTTGAAGTGGCATTAGAAGAAGTGGGGGCGTCGGTCGCATGTGGCTCGCGAGCCGCAATTTGCCGACCACTGCTCTAGGCCATAGGTTGGCAAACTGTAGCTAATGAGTCAAATTTGCCTAGTTTGGCCCTGACTGGGATGGCTCAGTGAATAGAGTGTTGGGCTGTGGACTGAAAGGTCCTGGGTTCAATTCCAGGTCATGTACCTAGGTTGCAGGCTCGATCCCCAGTAGGGGTCATACAGGAGGCAGCTGATCGATGTTTCTAACTCTCTATCCCCTCCCTTACTCTCTGTAAAAAGTCAATAAAAACATATTTTTTAAAAAATTGCCTTGTTTGCTGATTTTGTAAAATAAAAAGTTTTATTGGGACACAGCCACACTCATTTTTCTGCATATTGTATATGACTGCATTTGCAATAAATTAGCAGACCTGAGAAGTTGCAGAAAGACATTGTATGGCCTGCTAAGGCAAAAATATTTCTATCTGGCCCTTTACTGTAAAAGTAAGCCACCCACACCCCTTATCCCCATTCTCACCTGATAAAGTAGTTTTTGGTCATTTGAATCTAGTCAGGGACTTGCTCTACCACAGCCATGTCGCAGTCCTGGAAAGGCCCACTCTAGTTAGGGTCTCTCTGGTCCTGTAGGATTTTAATTAAAGTCACAGTGGGTCTTCTAATGCCCTATTACATAAACACACCATATATTTGTCTCAGAAAACTAACAAAAGTATCTGCTTTGCTTTCTCTGGGCTTTCAACTTAGGTGTTTCATCCCAGCCCCATAGAATCCTAGTATTCAGCACATGTACTTAGGAAAAAACTGGCTGTTTGTGGTCCCTCAAATCTCTAAAAAGCATTTGCCAGTTCTATTTTTCTCTCAGTAATTGTCCTTTATGGGCACATAGCCGGGGTAGTCAATTTTCTGTAATCACCCAGAATTAGAAAATTGCTCAATAGTAAACTTCTTGGCAGAATGTTAGTGCACTTCTAAGAAGTTCTTTCCTCTCAGCAGTCTTAGTTCCTATAGTTGTCTTTGTTTAAGCAACTCTCATTGCTTTCTCATACATAGTCCCCTGTGCTTCTCTCTTATTTTGCTTTTCTGTTTGGTGAGGAAAGGGAACAGGTCTACCACCAGCTATCCATATCAACCAGTGAACATCCTACATTTAACTTTCATCAAATGTTGCTATGTATAATAGCAATGGTGAAATTGTTTTTTTATATTGTTTTCCAGGTTTTCCTTGGTTTCTGTTTTTAAATTTCTAAATGTTCATCTAGAGGCCAGGTGCACAAATTTGTGCACGGCAGGGCCGAGGGGCTTTGGGTGGTTGGCTGGCTGTCCCAGCCCCCTGGTCAAGGGGACAATTTGCATATTAGCCTTTTATTATATAGGATGTTTTACTTTTGTTGTTGTTAATCCTCACTGGAGAAGAATGAAATGGAGGGGGAGAAACAGAGAGAGAAAGATGGATATGAGAGAGACACATGGATTTGGTTGTCTCCCACACATGCTGGACTGGGGCAGGGATTGAGCCTACAACCCAAAATGCATGCCCTTGACTGGAATTGAACCTGAGATCTTTAGTTCAAGGGCTGACACCCTATCCACTTAGCCAAACTGGCCATGGCTATATGTTTTACTTTGTAAGCCACCTCACACGTTTCTTGGGAATTGAACAGTAATAAGCATATTTTGTGATCAACAGGAAGGCATTAGAAATGTCTATTCTTTTCATGTAAATATATTTAAATTAAAAATAAAATGCTTTTCAATAGCAGTACATTTATATTGTTTTTTTTTTTCACAGCCTCTTTCAAAAAGCAGTCTGACAATAAAATAGAAGCATCCATTGTATATGCAGCCCATTAGGAATTTCCTTTGATCTATAGAATAGAAATATCTTTACCATTCAATGTACCTAGTTATTGTTCAAATTCATTAATACTTATATTTTCTACACCATAATATAGTAATCACTTGATTAATTTAGTTATATAATTTTCAGTTGTTACTTATTCACAAACATGGTATTCTACATACTGCTATTGTTTCAGCCCTGCTTTGATCATGGTTGGTTGTTACCATTAAATAAGGTGAAATATAAAAAATTGTCTATCTTAAGGACTGACTCTATAGATACTCAACAAGTCTGGTTTCCTTTTTCTTACATTTATCTTCAGGTTCTGATACTACTCTTCCTACATCTCTTTCAATTAATTTTTTGAGGTTATTGGATATTATTTATATAAATACTAGAGACCTGGTACACAAAATCTGTGCATGGGGGTGGTCCCTCAGCCCAGCCTGCACCCTCTCTAATCCAGGACCCCTGGCTCCTAACCACTCACATGTCTGCCTGTCTGACCACCCCTAACCACTCTGCCTGCCTGCCTGATCGCCCCTAACCACTTGCCTGCCTGCCTGATCGCTTCTAACTGCATGCCTGCCTGCCTGATCTCCCCTAACCACTCTGCCTGCCTGATCACCCCTAACTGCTCCTCTGCCAGCCTGGTCACCCCTAACTTCCCCTACCTCGGCCCCCACTACTGTGGTTTTGTCCGGAAGGACGTCTGGAAGACATCCAGTCTAATTAGCATATTACCCTTTTTATTAGTATAGATTTGATTAAAATAATACAGTATGAGGCAGCTGTACTATTCATCAACAAACTAATATGACCTAGTTACTGTGAGTAATATTATACACATTCTTTTCAATTTAATTCACCATATTTTACTGATGTTTAATACACGAGGAAACTAAGCAGAAGAAAAATCAATGAATTTCCCTAGATTACTCTTCAAGTTATCATTATCAGACCTTGAAAGTTACTAGTAATTATTTAATATCCATAAATACTGAATATTTATTTAAAATGGTTTTATAACAGGGAATTCTAATATATTCTCTCTGTATAATAATTCATTAATAGATTTAATAAGCTTCTTCAGTATTTTATTGCTTCATAACCAAACTTCTAAAATTTAGTGGCTTCAAAAAAATAAAGTACTATTTTCTTTTATGTGTCTGTATTGAAAAGAAAAATGTGTTATTTTCTCTTCTATGCCTGTGGGTAGACAGGGTTCCACTAGGTAGTTTTTGCTTGGAACTTCCTTTGAGGATGCAGACAGATTGTGGTTGGCCTGGAGTAGTAGGGCACTGTAACCAGCTTTTGCTGGCTCAAGAGAGACAATGTGAAGATAATTAAATTTTTATAATCTTACATGGAACTTAAATAAAAGCCATGATCTTCTACCCTCTCTGTTTGGGGTTGATATTCACTCATGTATTCATATATTTACTTGAATCAATCACAATTCATATAGTGTAGAGTATAATGAAGCCCACATAAGGAGCAAATCCATCATTCTCCATAATAATAAAAGCGTAATATGCTAATTAGAGTGGATGTCCTTCTGGACGACCTTCTGGACAAAACCGGGGTTGGGAGGGAAGCCTGGATCCCTGGTGCCAGAGGGAAACTGGTACCAGCAGCCAGTGGAAGGAAGGCCTACTCTTGCACGAATTTCGTGCATCGGGCCTCTAGTTTAATAATATTCTCCCACCTTATAGAGGAAGATGACACCCTTTTTTACCTCCATCCTCAATATGAACAAAACAAGTCAAATACTCCTAAAGGGATATTTCAGAAGCCTCTAAATAAATAATGTTCACACTGGTGATGAGTTTGGGAGCTGCCCTGGCAAGTGTGGCTCAGTTGGTTGGGGGTCATTCCCTGAACTGAAAGGTTGCCGGTTGGATTCCTGGTCAAGGCACATGATTGAGCTGCAGGCTTGATTCCAGGTAGGGGACATGCAGGAAGCAGCCCATTGATGTTTCACTCTCACATTGGTGTTTTTCTTTTTCTCCCTCTCCCTTCCTCTCTCCCTTCCAAAAACAAAAATCAATAAAAAAAACAGAAGACTTAAAAAAAAAAGAGTTTGGGAGCCGTGAGAATAGAAATAATATTATACATACATTAACTTTATTGTAATCTTCATATGAGATGAATCTGTTCAGCTTATGTAACTCTTAGGTAAGATGAATTCTGAAGGATTTTCTTTTAATTCTTCTACAAGAGACTAATTTTCTTATAAACTCAGATCTATTGCAATTTGTAAAGTAGGTCTTTTCCTAAAACAAAGGGCACATTGAAAAAAAAAAAGCTATTGTATGAACTTAACTAAAGATAAAATAAAAATAATTTTAGTTGTTTTATTGGTAATCAATGTAAAAAATTGCAATAATTGAATTAATGTCGCAATCCTATGTAAAAGAATCCTAAATATGTACCTGAAAAGAGGGTTTGTGAAAATAGATGAGACTATTAATTAGTGATGCTTCTCATAGTCTTAAGATCAAGGAATGTACAGCGTAGTGACCTAGACTATATTTTCTGAGTCATAGAAACCTGAATTGTAATACCATCTCATTTAATATATGAGTAAATTTGACAGATTACCTCTGAATCTTGGGCTTCCTACCTGCCAAATGGGGGAATTTATAGCTATCTCAAAGGTCTGCTGAGATCTTAAATGAGATCAAACATGTAAAACATTTAACCCAGTAAAAGGCATATGGTAAGCATTCACTAAATGATACTCATTATTGGATGTCCACAGTGGAACTGGAAAACCTTGAGGCAGCTTTCATATGTAATTTTCTCATAAATTATTGAGAGTAAATGTTGAAATAATAAAATATATTTATTATCTGAAAGATTAAAACACATTAAATATGATAATACTATTATTCATTTAAAGTAGGAAAAGATGGTTTTGTTATGGGGAATGGAGGGAAAAAATCTGAAACATTAAGGAATCTGAAATTAATAAGTAACATGGTATCTTAAACTTTTATTAATTACTGCTCGCTATGGTAAGCACTTCCTTTCATTTTTATAATTGTGGTTGTAATATAGAATCTTGACCACATGGAGGACAGATTATTTTATTCTTAATCTTTTTGTTTTGGTTTGGATTTAGTGTTGAGCTCTTTATTTAAGCTGATTTAGGTTTGAGTTAGCAGAGTATATGAAATCCCCAAAGAAATTAAAACCACATTGTCATTAGACACCTGTTAGATCATTCTTTTAACAAAATTTATTTTTTATAGGGAGGCTTAATTATTCTTCTAAGGAAGAGGTTTCTCTACTTTAACAAAGAGAGAAAAATGTTGTGTTGTTGTTGTTTTTTAATAGTAACTTACTCCAGTAATAGAAGAATATTACTTGGAGACCACTATATTTATATAACTTAGAAAAATAACAATTTGGTGTACTATTACCTTCACATCTATAAGAATAATACATATTTAATCTTTTTCCTTTTTTTTGCTCTTACTTATATAGAGAAGTAAAAGTAGTAGCCAAGAAAGTGATAATAAATAAAATATTATTTCTAACTCATTACACAGTCAAATAATACATTCCAAAATAGTTTTTGAATTGACATTTATTAATTAGCCAGAGTATAATAGTTTCAGTTCATTATACATTCTAAGTAATATTTCTTCTCCATTTTCTGAAAGTAGAAATTTTAACCTTATAATAAAATGTTATTTTTTGATCAAACTGTATTAGAATGAGCCCTTAAGACAAAAATATTTTTATAAGTCTGAAAAGCATATTTAAATATTTTCCATTATGCATATCAATAAAGAAATGTATTAAAAGATAAAAGAATATTCATATATGATATACTAGTATATTGGTAATCAAAATATATGAATTATGTGACAATGATAAAATTTGGTTTACTAGCTTTATTATATTAACATGCATAATACTCAGTTCAATCAAAGTATAAATATGTTAGGAGAATTTTACAAGACAATATTTTTATTTTATAATGTCTTCAGATATAGAAATTTATTTTGTTCATGTTTTCTCATTACAAAATAAAATCTATTTATTTATTTATTTATTTATTTATTTATTTATTAAATATATTTTATTGATTTTTTTACAGAGAGGAAGGGAGAGAGATAGAGAGTTAGAAACATCGATGAGAGAGAAACATCGATCAGCTGCCTCCTGCACACCTCCTACTGGGGATGTGCCCGCAACCCAGGTACATGCCCTTGACCAGAATCAAACGTGGGACCCTTCAGTCCACAGGCTGACGCTCTATCCACTGAGCCAAACCGGTTTTGGCTAAAATTTATTTTTAATACATATATTCTTTGGTTTGCAGAAAATATAGATTAGAAAACAAGACCCTTAACACACACACTCTCTCTATATATATATAACATACAATATGTACAACTTTGTCCATTCAGTGTTTCTTTAAGTCTACTCTATTTGTTTAGTAAAGGCATTTTTTAAGTTCACATCTAACTCTTTTTTTTTTAATTAAAAAGAAAAGTAAAAGTATGTTTTAGACATAATTTTCCATGTCTTTTGTCATTATATTTTAAAAAGACATTAGGCAATATGAACAGAAAATTTTTAATTTTCTTTGTTGTTAAAATTTAAGGGGAAATCTATTTTGGTAATACATTCCAAGAATTTTTATTCCCATCTAGAATATAATGAAAATAGTAAATTAGAAGTCATTTAATGCTCCTTCTTAAAAACATATCTTTCTTTTCCAGATCATGATACATTTTTGCCAAATTATTTTATTTTTTAATTTATCTTTATTGTTGAAAGTATTATAGAAGTCCCCTTTTTTTCCCCATTGACTCCCTCTAACCTGCCTCCACCTCAGGCCTTCCCCACACTATTGACCATCTCCATGGGTTATGCATATATGTGTCCATGGGTTATGCATATATACATATAAATTACTTGGTTAATCTCTTTTATTCCCCACTTCCCCCCTCCCCTCTGAGACTAAATGTTCTTTAATCCTCTTTTTTCCATGATATGCTGAATTTTGCTTTGCTTAACTCTATTAATCATATATTATGCAATTAATTAAAAATAATTTTCTTTATAAGGTGATACCTGGTAAGAAACATTCCTTAAATAATTTAAAATATGTAATTAATATTTTCTAAATATGAACATTTCAAATGTCCGTTGTCTCTGTGATGTTCCTGTGAAAGTATTGTCACATCATTAAATTTTCTAAATTTAATATCACAGTTGAATAGTGATATATAATTGGGTTAATTAAAAAACTATTTCAATTTAAAAGCAACTTTTCATCATAACGAAAGGGTGTTACCCTTTGGTGATTCTACTGAATAATTAAATTTTTTTCCACATAGATTTTAAGATTGTATTGGACAATCCAGAACTTCAATGCCTCAAACATTTTAATGTATCCTAAGCAGATTTCTCCCTTTAAGTACTGGACATTTTTATTTGTCCTACGATCCAGATGTCTATGTTTATGTCAATTAGTCTTAAAATGCATTTGAATTCCAAACTTTACAAATATCTGACTATTCTCCTGTTGCAAAACATGGAATTTTGACTCAAAATGAAGGCTTACATGAGGTCCAAAGTTGAGTTTGGTACATAAATATGCCACCTCCAATTTTTATCATTAAAGATGAAGAAAAATATTTCATTTTACAGCAAAAATACAAGAGTCATTGATTGCTGGAAGTATGCCTTTTAATTTAAAGTATTGTATTCATTATATTTTTTCCAGAAAATACAGGGTGGGGCAACAGTAGGTTTACAATTGTTCATATGGAAAATAATACAATGATGAATACATAACACAAGAATAAACTGTTTTTCTCACAAACTGTATACTCACAACTTTAAACCTACTACTTTCGCCTCATCTTGTAATGCAGCAATTACAAAGAAATATGTTCTATTCATTTATCTACCTATTTTCTATTTACTCATCCATCCATCCATCCATCCATCCTTCCACTCATCTTTATTTGGTAATTTACTCACAGATATTTTTCAATGTTTATGTCTGGCATTGTAGTTTATACTTCATTTATTTAGGCTTTATAAACTTTTATTTAAGGCATTTCATTTGTAAGTGTCACAGGGTATACTAAGTTCACTCTCAAAAATCTGAAGTACTGGTAAATGTGTGAAAATGCAATATACCAAACTGGTATTCTGGACAACAGGACATGTGTGATATGAGAGCAATGCCAGAACTATTTCTGCTCTGAACATATATGCTGGTTAGCAACTCTTATGAGTGCCTAAGAGACATTGTGTGGCACTGGAAATGATGACATTAAGTTCTAATTCTGATCTTAATCATATCTCTGACCTTTGTAAGTTGTATACTCTTTTTTAGGTCTCAGTATTACCACAATGATGAGAGGTACTAATCCAGATAGCTCCAACTACCAGGTTCTATACATTTCTGCACAAAGGCTGGGACTCACAAATACAAAATTGTATTCACATAGCCATGCATACGTTTTACACTCTTTTGTTTTCACTTCTCAACTTCTCTGCTAAAAGTACCATAGCTATTTCACGTCCTAGTGTAAGTTATGCATTTGCAAAATACAGGTACTGACACATGGCTTTTCATATGCTGGCCTGCTTGTCCTATTGTGGGCTGTCAACAATGATGTTTCCTAACAGTCTACAATTATTGTGTTGCCTAAATGGTTGCTTTAGAATGTCTTTTTACTATCTGAAAGAAAATGAACTGTTGACACATGTTCAAAAGTGTCAATCAGGAAAGTGATCATTGAAAATGCAGAAAGGTGGCAAAGGCAATAAGATGCCAGTGCCACAGTGGCGTGGGGCACCTGCCAGTCACTGAAATGTGGGCTGAAATGTAGTGGCACTTGAACAAATAAAACATCCCTCTAGCAAAGAATAAAGCAGCAGGAGCATGAAGATGTGGAGGTACAAAAGCAGGGAATTTCAGGAAATGTTATATCACACAATTAAACTCAAAATAAAGTGTTTGGCTCAAGTTTATGACTTTGCTACAGTCTTTTCTATGTGTAAATAATTTTATATTTTTAATACCACTCATATGATGTAATAGAAAGGATATCTCAAAATATTTGTTTATTTAATGAATAAAAAGAATGAATACACAAATATGTCAACTGAACAGAGGGATAAGGCAGAGGGCCTCAAACAACAAGATTCAGGCAATCCAATTTTAATATGATAACAAATGCATATAATTAATTTGCCAGGTAGTACAAGTTAAATAGTAGTTATAAATTAGTAACTAGTCATACAGTTCACACAATATATTGGTTAAAAATAAAATGCTATTACTAATGTAATTCTTCAAATGAATGCATTTAAAACAAATTTTGAGCAGTATCTTAATGGAGACTGAGAGTACCAGCACTGGTAAAGAATTTATCCCAGATTAAATAGAGTTGGGATTAATCCCAAAATTTGTAAAATCTTGGCAAAGAAAAATCAAATTTCAAAAACTTTAGAAAGGACCTAAGTAAATTGGACTGAACATTAAGAAAGAAAATATTTTTAGAAATTCCTGGGTAAATACTTCAATAGCTTAGTAAATATATTTTAACCTTACTATTTAATTTAAACAGATAAATAGTACCCCTTATATAATGTTGTATTATCCAGACTAGCTTGATATGCTATAGGTTACTCTCTCATTTATATTACTCAATATTCAGGTCAGCATATTTGCCAACCATCAAATAGAACTTTCTGATTTATATTGCTTGCTGTATTGGTGGCATTTAGCTTTGGGCACTTCTCTAATATTTTTTTTTACTGTTTATCGTTTAATGAGTACTGCAAACAATTCATATTAATTAGAGTCATTTTTATTTATAGCCCCTTAATCAGCTTTACTATTTGTTTAATCCAAACTGGGCCCCATGAAACACAATTATTAGTACCAGGACTACCCCTTCTGACTTTGTCTTATAGATACATTGGTATCCACACCCCTGAAGTAAAAAACAACAACAAAACAGCAGTAACAGAATTGGAAATGAGCAATAAAGCCTAACGAATTTCAAGCTAAGGCTCTTGAAGACGCTGCCAACTTTCACAATCTTATCCCAGAGCCAGAATATTTAGGAAAAGTAGAGCAGAGGAAGGGGCTTTAGTAAAAAAAAACCCAAAACACTATAAATATCACATGTCCAGGACATGTGAAGCTGGTTAGAATAATTTTCAGGCCATACATACATTAGTAAAAATAAATAATGGACTGTCCGTTGTAGAACAAAAGACTTTTTAATAGGGATGTCAACAGGTTGGGTTTAAATAGCCTCTTCTGCACATTGCCACAGCATCTTTATTACAACATATGATAGAGAAATAACATTTTGTAATATTTTGGAAAGACATTAAAAAGAATACATAGGAGAATAATCCCACCAAATGCTATTAAAAGTCATTATTTTCCTTTTAATGTTAATCTCTGTTTGGGTCTATGTGTTTCATGAGTCTTCATTTTTCATGTTCAATTTGTAGTTCTTTATTTCACTATAGTGAAACATAACATCATTTTGCTTTTAAAAGATGAGTTTGGGAGCTCTATAATACCCTATTGAGGTTATGATGGCCACTTATGCTTTATAGCATAGTAGAGCTGAAGGTTTATTGGAACATTTTTACTGTAATACAAATCATTTATGTAATGTATATCGATTTGACTACTAGTTTTTCCAAAAATTCTATTTTACTATTATTTTTATTGATGGAAAATGAGGATTTGTATTGCATTTACTTTTTATGTGAACTAGGGAGCTAAATTTTTATTTATTAACTTAAAACATAACTATTAATATTTATTTACTTATCATATTTGTAAAAAATATTTTCTTTTTGTTAACATTTTTCTTTGTACTATACTATGAAATGTTTTTTATCTTATCAACATAGTCAATATTTTCCTTTGTGATTTCTTCCTCTGTTTTAGTACTTAGTCTTTCAACATGTTTTCTGGGTGTTTTTTTAAATTAATTTTATTATTTAAATCAACTATTTATTTATCTTGGGGTCACTATGACCAATGGAACCAGGAAGAAACTTGTCAAAGTCACAGAACAAGTATGTTTCTCTTAGTTTAATCATTGTTATTCTAACAAGGTTCTGGTTTATATGTGTGTGTTTTTGCCATCCTATTTATTACATAAACATGCATAAGTGATTACTCATTGTGGATTAGACATTTTGTCAATTTGAACTAACCCTATTTGTCTTGGTCAAAGACTTTCCCTTAAATCCTTCTTTGTCTGCAATTAATTTGCCACATGTGCACTTTTTGTGTGTTCTTTGACCACATCATTGTCCACCTTTGTTTAAAAGTTTCATGTCAAATTTTGTTTTAGATGCGTCTCTTCAAAGCAGTATTTATTTGGGTTTAATATTGTTAATTAATCTGAGCATCAAAGGAAAGTTTAACCAATTTAAGGTTGTCAGAAGTGATGCGTTTGATTTTTTACTTTGTTTGGTTATATTGATGTTTTGACACTTCTTGAATGTTTGTTTCCCCCCTATTGTAATGTAAGATTTTTCAATCTACTACTGACTGTAGGGAAAGGGGTGCTGGGGAGGCTGGATCAACAGCCCCATGGTGGCTGCAAAGAGCAGCCAAGGAAAGAAGCTGCTATTATTTATTTGTTTCCCTTGCTTATCTATTTGTTTGTGGTAGGAAGGCAGATATTATAATTCCTACTTTGGGGACAAACGATGGGAATTATTTTTCTATATCTTGACAGTGGGATTATAGTAGCCTTAGCAACTAAAAATGACATGGAACCATCATTTTGGTTCTCCAGTGTTACATTACACTTGTAGTTGGAAACTCTTCCTGTACTCTGTAAATGGCTTTTTTTGTAAATTTTAGTTCATGTGTTGGTGTGCACTTTCATCATTTCAGTTTGTCTATAGCCTTCAGGATATACCACAGTTATTATTCTAATCCTTCATCCTCTTCTTCATATCTGTAACCCTATATGTACTCCTAACCTCTAGCAGATGTACACTCAACATCATAGAAATAACTTGATATAACCACGTGAACTTCTAAGTGCCTCAGATTTTCATCATGAACACTTCAGAATTATCTTCTCTAGGTACACTTTAATAAACACCTCTGCACTATCTGAGGCAACTCTTCACTTCATTCCAGACCACATCTTTGGCTTTTCCAAAATCCTTATGCTCCAATACACTTCTCTTTCATATTCCCAGACTCCTACTTTGTTCTCGCCATTCTATCAGTTTTATATCTTAACTAGAAGCCCGATGCACGAATTTGTGCATGGGTGGGTTCCGGCTGCCCCTCACAATGGGGGTAGATTGGGGTTGGGCCGGTGCAGGGGAGGAGACTTGGGAGGTGTGGGGGACCAATCAGGGCCCTGATTGGGCCTGTTGGTCACCACAGTGCGCATCATAGCAACCAGTCATTCCATCGTTCTGATCGCTTGGCTTTTATATATATAAGTTTTCCCATCTTAAAAGTAAAAAAAAAAAACCCACAAAATTAATATGAAAACAAAACTCAACTTCACTACCTACCCGCGAGACACACACACACACACACTGACCAGCTTAAATTGTTTCTTGCTTTCGCACCCAGATTTCTTGTTTACAGTTAACTCTCTCATCTTGACACATGCCATTTGGTTTTCCAGCATTCCTCCTCTGTCCTGATGGCACCCTTTCCCTATTTTAGTGAAATTACTTTTTCTTAGCCAAAAGTATAAGGTTCTGGAGAAGAATGAGAAACAGCAGCCCACCTAAATCATTTGGCTGTTGCATTGCAAAAAGTGATGTGACAAATGACCCTCGAACTCAGAAGTTTAATCAACAACCATGTGTTCGTTGCTACATAGGTTGGCTGCCTGCTGCTGCTTTAGGATGAGCTGCAAGTGGGAAGATCTGCTTTGAGCTGCAAGTCTGGTAGGGTTTGGGTTTTGCTGTATGTGGCATTAGGTTTGCTCCACATATGTTAATTCTGTGGCTCAGGATGAAGGGGCAACAAATACACAAAGAAACTCCTCCAGCTCTAATGGTGGAGGTAGCAAAGAGCATGCTTGACAAAGTAAGCATTTTTCAAGGTTCTACTGGTTTCAGGGCCACTGAGCTACATTCACCAAGTTAAGACATATGGCTGATACTAAAATCAAGGGTAAGTACCACATCCAACCACCACTGTCACATGGTCAAGACCATACCATGGACATAGGGAAGAAGTTAACTCTTTTGGAACATTAATGCTATCTAACACCCCCATCCTCAATGGGAAGTTTATCAACTTAGTGTAATAACTTGAATCAAACTGCAGGAAAGTGGAATGTTATATATTCAGAACATTTGAGTCACAGTTCCTGTCTGTGACATTTTAAACAAATTTTATTTTTAGTGAAACATTCAAACTCTTGGTGGTAATCTGGAAAAGTTTAGGTCATCCTCCTTTGGCTGCCATTTCTCCTAAACTGTCATATTTGAGAGACTGTCCCTTATGTACACACAAAAGTCAGGAATTACATGCAGAAAATGTCCTTATGACATCCAAAACCTTGATTCCAGTTATTCCCAAAGTCCAGACACACTTGTACTTTAATATTACTAAAATGTCTTTTTGGTTGCCCTAGCCAGTTTGGCTCAGTGAATAGACCGTTGGCCTATGGACTGAAGGGTTCCAGGTTCGATTCTGACCAAGGGCACATGCTAGGGTTGTGGGCTCAATCCCCAGTAGGGGGAGTGTAGGAGGCAGCCGATCAATGATTCTCTCTCATCATTGATGTTTCTACCTCTCTCTCCCTCTCCTATCCTCTCTGAAATCAATAAAGAAATATATTTAATAAAAAATATTTTTGGTTGATAAAGATTTCAGAACCAACCTTCTCTTATTAACATCAGCTCACATAAATACAGTTGTACTGCTCATTTAAAACATTGTTTTTATTATTGTACCATATCACATTAAAAGTAAACATTCCAGTATTATGAGGATTCACCTTCTCATCAACTCTTAGTGTTTTCTTTTACAGTGTCATTGAATAAATTACAATAAAAACAATTCCATCTTCTTTTAAAATTTTTCTCCCTCAGCTTCCAAAACCACACTTATTTTTGTCTCTCATGTTGCTTTTCTTCAGTTTTATCTTTAGGCTTTTCTATCTAACCTTGTATAATAAATGTAGATGTCCTTTAGGGTATGCTTTAGCCAGAATTAACACCTCATTTTAGACAATTTCCATGTGCAATCTTATTAATTTCCATATTTTATTAACAAGTACATGAAGATGAATGTAGGCCATTTTTTTTCTAAATATAAAAATAATATCACAACTCTACATATGTATGTAGATTCTCAGCTTTTGACCCTAAAATGCCCCAGTTAAATTGATTTCATCTGTCAAACTACCTCCACTTCCTGATTACCCTCCTTCATATAATGAATGCCTCAGTCATTCACAAATGAATTATACAACATTATTGCTCACCAAATATTGCAAATTCTACCTCCAATCCAATTGCCATTTTTCTATCTCAGGTTATTAAAAATTTTGCACTTTGATTATTGCCACAGAATCTTCATTGCTTTTTCATCTTCACTGTAAAACCTGCCAAGCTATGCTACATATTGCACCCAGAATTTTGTTTCTATAATGCTAATTATATCATGACATCCTCCATTAATAAAATTTTTTCAATGACATATTTTGCTCTTTAGATCAGAGGTTTAATGGATTCATTGTTGTCTGATTTCCCATGATGTTTATTGGGATCATTGTCCTATGATTTCTGCTTGCCATGTTCACTCTTTCCTTATCACTCTTCATCCCTGCTATATTATTTTTTAAATTGAATTTATCAGGGTGGTATCAGTTAATTATAAAATTGGTTTCAGGAGTACAATTCTATAATACTTCATCTGTATATTGTATTGTATGTTCATCACCCCAAGTCAAGTCTCCTTCCCTCTTAATTATCCTCCCTTTACTCTCTTTCATCTCCCCCTTCCCACTTTTTCCTCTGGTAATCACAACACTGTTGTCTGTGTCTATGAGTACTTTTTCTCTCTTAATCCCTTCAACTTTTTCACCCAGCCCCACAACCCTCGACCTCTCTGACAGCTGTCAGTCTGTTCTCTGTCTCTATGAGCCTGTTTCTATTTTGTTTTTTAGTTTATTTAGTTTGTTAAATTCTACGTATAAGTGATATCATTGTTCTTCTCTGGAAGATTTCACTTAGCATAATACTCTCTAGGCCCATGCATGCTGTTGTAAAAGGTAAGATTTCCTTTTTTTATATATATAGCCAAGTAGTATTCCTTGTGCAAATGTACCACAGATTTAAAAAAATATATTATATATATATAATATATATATTATTGATTTCAGAGAGTAAGGGAGAGTGAGAAAGAGACAGAAACATCAATGATGAGAGAGAATCACTGATCGGCTGCCTCCTGCACATCCCACACTTGGGATTGAGCCCTCAACCCAGGTATGTGCCCCTGATTGGAACTGAACCCGGGACCCTTCAGTCCACAGGTCAATGCTCTATCCACTGCGCAAAACCAGACAGGGCTAAAATATATTTTTATTGATTTCAGAGAAAAAGGGAGAGTGAGAGAGAGTTAGAAACATCAATGATAAGAATCACCAATTGGCTGCCTCCTGCACACCCCATTCTGGGGATTGAGACCGAAAACCCAGCCCTGACTGGGAATCGAACCATGACCTCCTGGTTCATAGGTCGATGCTCAACTACTGAGCCACATCAGGCAGGTTACAGATTTTTTATCCACTCCCCTACTGATGGGCACTTGGGCTGTTTTCAGATCTTGGCTATTGAAATTAATGCTGCAATGAACACTGTTTCAACTGTCTTCAGATATAATCCCAGAAGTGGAATTGCTGGGTTGCTGGGTCATAAGGCAGTTCCATTTTTTTTTTTTTAGGTACCTCAATACTGCTTCCAAAAATAAACAAATGAAACTACATCAAACGAAAAGAAAAAATACACAGCAAAGGAAACCAACAAAATGAAAAGACACAGTGAGTGAATGGGAGGACATATTTGCCAATGATACATCTGGTAAGGGGTTAATATCCAAATATATAAAGAACTTTAAAATGCAACATCAAAACAAACAAGCAATTAAATTAAAAATGAGCAAAGGACCTGAATAAGCAGTTCTCATAAGAGGACATACAGATGGCTAATGGACATATGAAAAGATGATCAATGTCATTAATCATCAGAGAAATTCAAATTAAAACCACAATGAGATATCATCTGCACTCTATTCTTAAACTGTACTAATCATGTATAAATTTTTAAAAAAATTTTTAAATATTTACATATAAGAGTTGTGAAGTTTTGTATTTTCTCAAGAGTTCGCACAAGCATTTACTTCTCATTGCAAAACATCTATTCACACATATCGTTTATTCCACACATACCTCTGCCTTGCTAACAATTTATATTGTACTGCAATACTAAAGCACTACAGGCAAAAACCCACAAAGGCTTGTATTTTGGGGGGAGGTAGTTTTGGTTGGAAAGGAGAAAAAAAAAACACCACTAGCAGAGTCATACATGTATTATTTCAGATATTAACCTGCTATACCCTCACAATGCAAATTTCTCCCTTTATGTCTTTACCAGAGGCCTGGTGCATGGATTTGTGTACTGGTGGGGCCCCTCAGCCTGGCCTGCAGGGATCAGGCCAAAACTGGCAGTCCAATATCCCCCAAGGGGTCCCAGATTGTGAGAGGGTGCAGGCCAGGCCAAGGAACCCCACTGGTGCATTCATGCACCAGGCCTCTACTATGCATATAAGATCTTTGGTTAATCTCTTCCCTCCCTCCTCCCTTCCCACTTCCCTCTGAGATTCATCTGCATGGTCCATGTTTCCATGCCTGTGATTTCTGCTCCTGCAATGAGCATCTGCCCCCTGGTGATCAGTACGTGTCATAGCTACCGGTTAGATGGTCGGCTGGTTGGATGGTCGGCCAGTCGCCTAGGCTTTTATATTTATAAATGGAAAACTTTGATGAATAACTCTTTATCCAGACCAACAGAGAAATTCTTACTTCTAAATAACTGATTAATATCACCATAAACCCCCATGGGGTTAACATTAGAAATTCATAATTTAATTTGCATTGATTACTTTTAAATAATTTATGTCTACCATTAGAGAATTCAGGTCATACACACTCTCTTCTTTGATACTTTACTTGATTTTGAGGTAGAGAAAACCAATTTACACAAATAATTGAACTTAAGAAAAAAAAGAAACAATATGAAGAAATGATTTAGAAAAGTATTTGAAAACATAAAGGTGGATTTAAAGTCAATCTGGGTAGACATTTTTCCAAGAAGTGTTCAATTAGTAATACACTATGATGTATAAATTGCACAGAGTGCTAAGATCTTATGTCCCTGTTCTGGTGTGGTGCTACAATTCGAGATGTCATTTACAAATAGATCATCCTAAACATGGTCACTGGAATTTTTGTTGAAAATGAGCCCTACCAGTGTTAATACTCACTGACCAGAGACAACTAGGAATGCACCGGCAGTCCGAAAGTTAGGCTAATTTAGCTTGCGGCAGCAAGGGCCAACGCATCCCAGAGGAATTGTGGCAACATCTCAAAAACAAATGTTGGGAAGAACAATTTATAGAATTTAGGCTTGTGTTGAATGATTACTGGGAGGAATCCAGGAAGCTGTGGCTGATTCTGACTTGGATATTTTCTATATGCAGAGGGAAAAGAGAAATAATAAATCTGAAATATTTTATCTGGGAAGAAAGAACATTAAAATGGGCTAGGATTGCCATGGGTGAAAAAGCAACAATCATCCATGTTGGCCAAATGCTAGGTTTGTTCGATTGTTGTTGGGATTGTAGGGTAGTTTGTCTTAGTCTTGTTTCAAACAAGCTTTCAGTATGGCTTCATTTGAATGTTATTGGGATTCAGTCTGGAACACCTTGTTTTGGCCATAAGCAAATCTATTCCACACTAATATCCACTTGCTTATGAGTCTTGCTTTGATAACGAACTATGAATAGAAGTGATATGTATCAGTTGTGAGAAGAAGCTCTATGACTGCCATGTTTTCCACCCATTTCTCTTTGCTCTCTGCTATGAGACCCATGGTCTTGCAGATGGGGGCTGCTCCTCCCAGCTGGGTTCTGGCATGAAGACAACATAGGGGGGACTCGTGAGTCATATGCAAGGGCATATAATGTATCTGTGCAACTACCCTTGGCTCTAGTGAGCTACTGAGATTTAAGAGTTTTTGGTTCTATGCTATTACTAGTTCTAAGCTGTATGACATAGTTATTAGAACAAGTTGGTGTCTATTAATAACCATTCTATAAAACATTGCCTAATTTACATTTCTGTTACCTTAAAATAACTGTAGACTAGCAGCCTGATTTCTCAGAATACTGATAATAGACTTATCTCTATGCACAGAATTTGTACATAACATATAACATTATATTTATAACAGTTCAGTTTATAATGGTTAAATGTCACATTACTGGATTATTCTCTCCACAATGTGTATCATTTACAGAAAATTATCATTGTGGAGAGACCAAGAAGACTCCAAGTCTTTCTGATCTGAGCATACTGTATTTTGTTTTTGTTTTAATATATTTTTATTGATTTTAGAGAGGGAGAGATAGAAACATCAATGATGGGAGAGAATCACTGATCGGCTGCCTCCTGCACACTCACTACTGGTGATCGAGCCCACAATCTGGGCATGTGCCCTGACTGGAATCGAACTGTGACCTGGTTCATAGGTCAACACTCAGCCCCTAAGGGACACTGGCTGGTCTGAGTTTTTATAGGCAAATGTATAAGGGACAAAAAAAATGATGATAAAAATGCTTGGAAAACATGTAATCATTACATAATAATTTAGGTAAACCAAATGTTTATTTGCATTATACTAAGAGACAATAATCTTCAATATTGAATGACTTTGGTAGAAATGGAACACAAAGTTGATTGGTTCTCTCTTCCCTGGAAACTCATGGCTGAATATCAACATTAACATTTGCACTAATAAAGCATATTGTGACATGACATAAATCCTTGTCTATTTACTAATACCTTTTTATATATATATATGAAAATCTGGAGACTCAAATCTTAACTTTCCATTTAGTATACTGATGGCAAAATGTATGTTTGTAAACTATTGCAAACATATTTTTCTAATGCCTTTATGTATGAATTGTTAGTTTTTTTTTAATGTCATCAAATCCTCATAAATTGATTGCATATTTGTCACCAACTCCTTCCTTTGTACATCCATAAAGTACCTCCAATGGTACAACTGAACATGGATTCTTTGTGAAATAAAACTTTTCAGTCAAGCAGTTAAAAAAATTATTACCACCCCAGCAGATGGAAAACCATTAATTTAATACTAATCAACTCAACTGGTTTTACAGAAATTCTGCCTTTAACATTCTGTGCCTTCATTGTGTATGATTTACATCGAAGCTAAGAAGAGTTTCAATGGCTTGCAGCTATCATTAGCTGGATGATGTTTATCTCTCTGTTATTAGTTCTTCTGTTGCCGGTGGTCTTTGAATCAGGTGACTAAGTATAGTTATAGAAAACAGCACACCTGTAAATGGATTTTTCCTTATATGAGCTACATTAAAACTTAGCAGGAAAAAAATGGTGCGTTGTATGTATTTCAGACTACCAAGGGACTACACCACTATTCCATCAGCCATCAAGGATCAATGAAACAGATACAGGTAGAATATTTGCATAGTCACTTTCATCCAGGAATAAATTGCAAAAGAAACTCAAAGACTGGTTCCAACATGGGTTAAATATTTGTTAAGTTATGTATCAATACTTTGTCTAAAGTTTTAGTCTGACAAAAATCTGGTTTGTTTAAAAAGTTTTTGAAAAATTACATAACAATGGAAGTCATTCAAAAATAATATAACTTACACTGGTTGCTTAGCTTTGGGGAAAGTAGCTATTTTTTTTTTTTGGGGGGGGAGCTTCATTTCAAGATGTTGTATTCCCCAATGTGATTACATTGAACAGATGTTCAATAGTTTATCCCTTTTCTTTTAAATGCCTGAATTGAAATGTTTTATCCACACTGAAGCTTTCTAATTTTCTTTAAACTCCAAAAGTAGAATTAGCTTTATGTAGAATCCCAAAGGAAGTTAAATCCTGTGATCTAAGGCCATGTTGTTGTTTAATTTAGCCACAGTGTTTAAGTCATGGGAGAAGCATCCGGCAGGATGCTGATTTATAAATGTTAAGTAGCATAGTTCTGCTTTTTTTGTTTTCTTTTGTATTACTTCAACAGTCCTCTCTAAAGAAGGGAAATGGAGTTAAATTACTACTAAGCAATAGCTATAACTTGTTAATCTGATATCAATCTGATAGAGACAAGCCAGCTCCTTAATTGGATGATGGGTAGAGTAAAATTAATTTTAGGGCCATTATAGAATATTATAATTATCTCAAGAAATACCTGTTTGTGATAAAAGAATGAGGATAAACACTTTCCACGCAAACTGTGTTTGCAAAATAATTTTTTACATTACTTTTCACTGTTGATTGGATATACATACTTATATGCCCAAAAGCACCAAGATTCAACTCTTTTTTGAATGGGAAATGTACTCATGCGTAATTGGATGCCAAAATGTAGGCCTAACAATTCATGAGAAACAGCTGGTGGAAATCTGACTTCTATAGGAATAACAAGTATCTTTGCTTTGTTTTGATAGGATGAAGGGTATGAGAAAAAAGTTCATGGAATCTATTAAACTTGTTTATTCTTTTTACTATGATGATGTTGAAATAATCTGTTCAAATTTCACTGTGGTTTTCAATATGTCATTGCTATGTGAAAGTGCTATTTATATATTCATTTTTAATAAATTTCTAGATTTTCTATAAATGAAACACATTTGAGTACTACATAATAAGTATGTTGTAAAACATTTTAATATGGAAAACTTCAAACATAGTAAAATAGAGGATAATATAATGAATCCAGAGGTACTCATCACCCTGTATCAAAAATTTTTAAACTCCTACCCAATATCATTTCATCTATATCCTCACCAACTCCCTTGGAGCCCTTATAATTTTAAAATAAATCCAAATACCATTTTATTCTATTTATAACAATTTCAATATCCTATGTCCAAAAAGTTTGTAACAAAACAAACCATTTCATTTTTATTATTATTTTAAAATACCTTATAATCATCAAATATATAGTCAGTGTTTAAATTTCTCCACTTGCCGCAAACATTTTTGGTTTTGCAGTTTGTTTGAGTCCGGATTGAAAAAGTATATAAAAATACTTGAGGCATAAAGTTATCATCAAATGCCTCAAGTATTTTTATAGAGAAAATTTTTACCAATTTATGGCAAGAAACAGTATTCTAATACTTGAATAAATATTTTGTGTGAACTCCAACACCAGTTTTATTGTGGATTTTTATTAGAGTTAACTTCATAATTGTTGATATATACAGTTATTTTCAACAAGGATAAAAGCACTTAAAAAACAAATTCTGTGAATAATATTAAATTATTACTTCAGTGGATTTTTCAATTGAGGGATAATTGACATATAGCATTCTGTTATTTCAGGTATACAACATGATTCACTATGTGTATATGTTTATTATGAAATGATCACCACAATAACTCTCATTAACATCAATTTTTCTGATTTTATTTATGTGTCATATTGTATATTTTCTACTCTCTGTTTATCTGTAAATTGGTAGATAGAGTGGGGTTTGATGTTTTTTGGAGGGTCAATATTATTTTACCAGTGATTGTCTACTTCTCTCAGAAGTTAGATAATACTTTATTTATAAGATGACTTACTTTGTTTGTATTGATACCCCTTGATTTAGCTAACATTACCAAACTTATAAAAACAGTCTTTGAAGTCTTTGTTTTACAGTCTTTGAAGTCTTACAACAGAAGTGGCAGATATTGAAACAATTAGTTAATTAATTAAAAAACAGTCGAGGCCACACCATGTCATAAGCACTATTCTTTTAAAAAGGAACATCCTATATAATAAAAGGCTAATATGCAAGTTGACCCAATGGTGGAACCACTGGTCCCTATGATGCTCAATGCAGGAGTTACCCCCTGGTGGCCAGTGTGCTCCCACAGGGGAGCACTGCTTAGCTAGAAGCCCTGTGCTGGACTCATGGCTGGCGAATGCAGCAGCCTATGCGGCAGCGCTAAGGATGTCCGATTGCTGGCTTAGGACTGCTCCCACGGAGCGGGCCTAAGCTGCCAGTCGGACATCCCCCCAGGACTCCTGGACTGCGAGAGGGCGCAGGCTGGGCTGCGGGACCACCCTCCGAGTGCACGAAAGTCCCTACTCTAAAAGATCACAGTTCGGTTGAGTGAAGATACCTGTAAAGCAAAAACTCCAGCCTTATATTGCATTTGTGAGACGTATGAGTCTAGCAAGATGAGGTGACCCTTGGTATAGAGAAGAATTAGGAGCAGAGATTTAGTCTGGAAAAAAAATCTTACTGGAAATGGGAAAATGATAGAGGAGGGCATGTTTGGTATGACTGAAGAATAGAGTGTACTATCCAACTAGGAATTATCTAGGAGGGGAACACAGTTGTATGTTAAATAGAAAAAATATGTGATTATATGCGTATTTTAGAAGGAAAATTCTGGTATGGAAATGTTGGAAGAATTGAGAGAAAATTGGCTAAACTGAAAAGAAACAGGCTAGTTAAGAAACTCTTCAATATAACCACTGATTATATAAGTAGTAGAAGCATAGCAAACGGAAAGTAACTAGGATATCTAAGTTCAAGTGTAAGTTTCATCCAGGTCTCAGACTTTGTCCTATTCTACCTTACCTCTCAGCATCTGAATTTTCATATTTATAAACTGGGTAAAACTGAATTACTCAAGAGAGATTTGGTTGCAAGTGACAACAAACCCAGCTCAAACTTGCATAAGAAAAAAAGAATGTCTTGTTTTATGCAAAATAATATTCAAGGGAATATCTGAAGTGAATTGATCCAGAGACTCAATGTGTAACCAAAAATTGGCATTTCTCCATCTCAGCTCTATTTCCCTCTATGAAAGCACCATCCCTGAAAATACTGCATCCCCGTAGCAGGTTCCTGGAGCCATAAGGCTTGAATTATCTTCCCCAATAAAAAAGGAAGAGATGCTGTTCCCTAAGAGTGTAAATAGAAGTTCTAGGTCTGAAACCCTTTGGTTTAAATTGAATTAGTTGCACATCTTACACCAATCACTTGGCTGGGAGACTGAGATTTACTAACTGACTTATACCACAACCACTACAAAATTGAGATTGGGTGACTACCAACTATAAGGACCAAGAGCCAGGAGGTGACTCCTTTTAATAAGAGGCAGAGAGAGAGAGAAAGAGAGAGAGAGTATCTTCACGAGACAAATGAGGAGCAAGTACTGGGAAATAAAGTAACAAATGTCTACTACCAGATAATGAAAGTTTAAAAAATCGCTTATTGAATATGTACTCTCTTATCATTCTGTCACGTACTTTTGACCCACATTTTTTGGTTTGGCCAATGCTAGGGCAACCTGGATGCGCATTTATTGTCTTAACAGCCCTTCAACCTAGCCATTTTAGGTATCTTTTACTTTCTGCCTCACAACCCAGGTCCCTCACATTCCAGACCTCCCCCTGTTCACTCTGTCCATCATTGTATATTTTATAATAAACTGATAAACCTATAAAAAAAGGGGGGGGGGGAGAATCAGTGCCCCGGTACAAGAAGGGTGGTTAGCTGAGAGACTGTAACTTTAAATTCTTTCAGGGTCCACTTCAGCTTTTTAGCCAAAATCACGCTATTCTCCACATGGTCCCTAGCCAGTGTTATTTAGAATTGCTTAAATTTCAGGTATATGAGCAGACAAAAATAGATGTTTGCATACATTCATGTATTTGACCTACCTACATATGTTCAATGGAAGACCAGAAATGTAATTGCTCTCTTCATGTGGTTGTAGGAGTCATTGAATCAATAAAGCCTCAGGCCAGGCTATAAAGTTCAAGAGAGAAGTAAAGGTGAGTCACTGTAGTATAGTAGATTAAAATCTATAAAGCCAGGAATAATAATGTTGTCTAATAAATGTAACTCAGGTATTGCCAGTAATTCAAGTAGAGTGTATGGGACAGGTAATAAGGTTGAGAAGGCCTTGGAACTTGGTAGATATCATAGCAAATACGTTGTAAGAGTAAAATTGGTAAGTAAAATGGATATTGAAGAGGTTTTGCAAGATAATAATAAATTTAAAGTTCTAATTTGAAAATACTTTGAAAATGACATTGCTATCAACCCTTCTTGGAAATATAGATGTGAGATAATGAGCAGATTTAAATCAAAGAGGCAATGGAAGCTGTATTCTAAGGGGAAATTCAAGTATCAGTTAAGTCAACAAAACATGGAGTCAAGATATTTATACATTTTATTCAGTAACAGCTGTTGGTCAATAGATGTACTTTAATGAAATAAATAAATGAATAATTAAAATATGTTAAGTATTGCTTTTATGAGAACCATGCAATAGTTCATTGTAAGAGCTAATTAAAAGATTATATAGTTTGCTTAACCAAGGGGGGGCACAAAGTAAGCCCTCAATAAATGTTACTATATTATAACTATTTTATAGCAACTTAGATTGTCTACATGTCTAGATAGTGCTGAAAAGATACTAACTAAATAGCTTTTTAAACTTTATAATATTTATGGCAATTGAAATTATATGCATATGTGCATAAACCATGGACAGATAATAGTGACTCATTTGGAGCATATACATTATCTGGGAGAAACAGATAATCTGTATATATAAAAGGCTAGTATGCTACGTGTCCCTCTGACTATCTGACCAGTTATTATGATGTGCACTGACCACCGGGGAGCAGATGCTCAATGCAGGAGCTGCCATGATGCACACTGGTCATTTACAAAGAAACATCACTGTGGACCAGGTGTTGACAAAGCAACACTTGGCTTCCCCCAAGTGGGACATAGGCCTCGCCATCACCCCAGAGTGCAGCCCACCAAACTGCAGCCAACACTGTGGAGACCCCATGGCTCAAAATGCAGCCCACAGCCCAGCTCAGCTCAGAAATGGTCACTGCGGGCGTCGGGTAATGACATCACATAGCAATGCCTGCCTTCCTCTCCCTAGTGACTAGCCTCCTTGCAGTTTCTTCAGCCCAGGAACATGACTTGCTTTATAGCCAGGTGCAAACAATTTACACTTTAACCAAATGTCTGTGAAGCATTTTCCCATGCCTCATCTCATTTGATCCTTACAGAAGTCCTGGAGTAGGTAGATAGGAGACTTGGTGGAATCCTATTTTCTTTTCATTAGCTGGAAAACGAAGATTTAGAAAGTTTAGAAACTTGACCCTACCAAAAAGAAGTAAGAAATGGTGGAACTTGAAAGTGACTTCAGGTTTTCTCACTGTGTAGAATATAGTCAAACATTGCTGCAGTTAAATATTTACCCTTTGTTCTCCCTGTGTGATCTACAATAATAATCTGCTTCATGTTGATATTTACTGCTGTGTTGCTGACAATTACCTGAAAGAGAAGTTGGAGTGCTTCACTGGTCTGGAAAAAGCTTAGCTAAATCAGAAAGCAGGTCTAATTAAGCAAGTTTATCTATATATATAAAGTTCTCACTGGTGCCAATCGCACACGTGTGTTTCCATCTGTCATTGTCAATCGTGGATATGGTTGAAACTTCTATTATAGAGAAAGGGCAAATAGCAATATTAAAATATTTCTTCTAATTAATTTACTTTCAATGTGCATGAATCTGTGCACTGGGCCACTAGTAAAAAATAAAACTATTGATAATGACAAGGTATAGCTTTGACCATAAGGATAACTGAAATTTAGAGGAACTGAGATTGAGATTAACAGATTAAAAAAATTAAGTAGGCAAGTACCAGTATGCAAACCCAGGATTTTTGACCACAGAGCTTATAAAATACTACTTAAAATTTTCTATTTTGCTGTAGACTAATATCAACTACCTGATAACTTCAGTTTGGCGGTATTGCTGCCAGGAAAATGCAACAAACATATTTTGGCCCTAATTATGTACAACTTTTCATTTATTCTTAGAAATGCTGGAAAGTTTTTACCCCTTAGAGATCTTTCAATGAATCCTCAGCAGTGTTCACTGCCACCAGGGTAAGGTTACCAATCATACTTCACTTCAACAGCACTCAAAGGAGTTTGCAGTGAGGGCTTGGCCAGGAGCTAAGCTGCTTTTAGAATTTTGCTTCTGAACATCTCACTTACCCCTCCAACTTCCAAGAGATACTCTTTCTTTTCACATCATTTTCAAATTTAAAATGCACATATGTTGGTATTGAAAGTGTTTCTTTATGTCTGTATTCTTAATGTGGATTTGTGTCATTGACTAACATTGCAGATCCCTGCAGCACATGGACTGGTTTTATTTAAACACCTTTTTATTTCTCAGAAATCAGTGTGAAAAGAATATTGCTTAATAAATGGTATTGATAATCATAGTTATTTGCATTCCTTCAAAATAAAAATAATTCTTATAATCACCAAATAATAAACCACAGTGAAGGGGTGGGCAGAAAAGAGGAAAGTTTTATTTCTATAAGTGCTCTATAGCAACACACTAAAAATATATCCTTGTAATAATTATTCAAGTAAACGTCATGTGACTCTTTGCTTCTAAGTTTTTTGAATAAGATTTAGAGCCAAGCCAAATATTAGGGAGTGTGATCATGAATACAAATCATGTAATCTGTCCCTTTTTTGTGGCTACTATAACTGCGGTTCAAGACTTTTTTTTACTCTTATAATGCAAAGGGGGGAAATACCTAAGGAATGATCTTGTTTTATCATCTGATTTATAATGCAGAAGATATTAATATAAAGATGTTAATTATTCAATTTGGTTAGAAGAAGTTATACAGTATAGCTTCAAATTGTTCCCTATTATTTTAAAAGTTTGAAGATAGCTTTCGACTGAAAAATATTTTTTTTACAATAGCATTTCATACTGTAAATAAGGGCCTACTGAGAATAAACCATTTACAGACATCTAAAATTTTTTAACAATTTTCTTATATTCAGATATAGTTTATACCACACTTACTGCTTCATACAAAGATTTATAGAGTTTCAGGGGATTTATAAAACCATGTCCAATTGCAGAAAATCTGGCTGAAATGTTGAGGTTTAATCAAGTTTCTAAACACTCTATTTTCAGAATTGAAATAAAATGACAAAGTATGAAAGAAAAAAGAAAGGCCTGACAGAAGAGAGGAAGAAGGAAAGGAAAGAAGGAGAGTCATTATCAGAGGATATTAATGTATATAACACCAGAAGTTATAAGGAAATAAGTAAATGGAAATAAAAGAAACTGAGTACATCTCATGAATTTCCAATTTATGAAAGAAATGAGTCAAGGATGTCTGTGGAAACTGAGAGAAACCCACTAAGTCACAGAGGTGAAGATAGATTTGGGTTGGGTAGCTTAACTAAGAGAAAGTTAATACAGTGACTGCATTTAGGGGGCAGGTGTTCCATACTGAAATATTACATAAAGGGCTGTGGAAAGATCAGAAAATCTGTGCAGTAGGTTTTTTAGTCCAATGACCAAAAGAGGAAAAGAAGGGGAAGGGGGAAGTAATTTGTGAGAAAATGCTGAAAAATACAAAAAAGGATCAACCCAGAGAATAAAAATAAAAATAAATTAATACATATAATAAATTAAAAATTATGAATCCTGTTTGTTCCAGAAGCAGAAAAATAATTCATATACCATTTATTCTCTCAATTTGATTAAAGAGGATATTGTCTATATAGGCATGGGGATTAGGAAGAATATAATTTATTCACCTTGCTAATGAGTTACAGGGGTACTGTAACTTAATTATATACTGAATAAGGAATTAAACACTCTAGTCACTGGCAAAATTTCTACCAGAACTATGTAAGGTTTAGATATTTTAAATACAATTCTGGAGCACAGATAACATGCTCAAAATGTGGAAACTACAGCTCATAAATGTGGACTTATAACATAGAAACTTGCTAAAACCAGGATAAAAATCCAGTTCTTTATGAATACAGATTCCATATTCTTTACATTATAATAGACTAGAGGCTCAGTGCACAATATTTGTGCTCTTGGGGGGGGTGCTGTCCCTCAGCCCAGTCTGCACCATCTCCAATCTGGGATCCCTCGAGGGATGTCTGACTGCCCGTTTATGACCGATCGGGCAGTTGGACATCCCTCTCACAATCCAGGACTCCTGGCTCCCAACTGCTCACCTGCCTGCCTTCCTGATTGCCCCTAACCCGATTCTGCCTGCCAGCCTGATCACCCCCTAACCACTTCCCTGCCAGCCTGATTGAGGCCGAACTGCTCCCCTGCCAGCCTTTTTGCCCCTAACTGCCCTCCCCTGCAGGCCTAGTCACCCCTAACTGCCCTCTCCTGCAGGCTTGATCGCCCCCAACTGCCCTCCCTTGCAGGCCTGGTCCCTCCTCTGCTGGCCTGATCACCCACAACTGTCCTCCCTTGCAGGCCTGATCTCTCCCCAGCAGGCTTGATTGCCCCCAACTGCTCTCCCTTGAAGGCTTGGTCCCTCCCAACTGCCCTTCCCTGCTGGCCATCTTGTGGTGGCCATCTTATGTCCACATGGGGGCAGGATCTTTGACCACATGGGGGCAGCCATCTTGTGTGTTGGAGTGATGATCAATCTGCATATTACTCTTTTATTCGATAGGATAGAGGCCTGGTACACAGGTGGGGGCCAGCTGGTTTGCCCAGATCAGGGTGGGGGTTCCCTTGGGGTGTGGAGCGGCCTGGATGAGGGGCCTGTGGTGGTTTGCAGGCTGGCCATGCCCCTTGGCAACCCAAGCAGAGGCCCTGGTATCTGGGATTTATTTATCTTCTACAATTGAAACTTTGTAGCCTGGAGTGGAGCCAAACCTCTGCTCACTCCCTGGCAGCAGCCATTTCTGTTGGGATTTATGTATCTTCTATAATTGAAACTTTGTAGCATTGAGTGGAGTCCTGGGTCCGCAAGGGCAGGGGAAAAGCTTGGCTTTTTCCATTGCCAGGGAAACCCAAGCCTCCCTCCTGCTCTCTGTGGCTGCAGCCATCTTGGTTGGGTTTATTTGCATATTCTCTCCTGATTGGCTGATGGGCATGGCTTGTGGAGGTACAGTCAATTTGCATATTACTCTTTATTAGCTAGGATTGTACTATGTACAGAGGGAAATTTTGGTATGTAAGAACACATTATCGAAATTTTTTAAGTCAAAGGTAAACATCCTGTGTAAGAAAATATGCAATTCGACTGAATGGCAGAACAACCAGTGGAATAACCATTCACTATGATGTGCACTGACCACCAGGGTGCAGACGCTAAGTGAAGGAGCTGTCACTAGCCCATTCAAGGCCAGCCAATGCAGGTGCCAGTGGGGGCCCCCCCATCACCTCACCAATTGCCCCACAGATTGGCCCTGATTGCCAGCCAGGCCTAGGGACCCTACCCATGCATGAATTTCGTGCATCGGGCCTCTAGTTATAATATAAGCTACAATAATTAGAAACTTAAAAAATCAATGGTGGGAAAAAAATCTAAGATGCTAAATTATTGATTTTTATTTTTGAACTTCAGTTTTTACCTGAAGGATTTGGTGTCATGTGGACAAAGTTCAAGCATTTTGGTAAATTCAGTTAGAGTCATGACATTAATGCAGATAATTGTTGAACAAACTTAAAAAGAGTCTGGAGCTTTGGCTAGAAAAGAGACAGACCAGTAAGCCAAGACAAGTGGAATAGGGAAACTGAGACAGATAGCTAAATAATCTACAGAGCAATTTACAGCAGATACAAAAGGTCACCTCCCTAGAAATAACATCTAGGTCTCAGTTGTATTTCAGTTTCAGACCCAGAAAAGTAGCAAAACCATGTGGGTGACACCAAGACCAGTTGCCATGACTAATGACCTCCTGCCCTGACACTGACCAATCAGTGGAGATCATGGCTCTGGAGGAGCACACCTAGAAAATTGATGAATATTCTGCTAAAACCCTCACATGAGGTGCCCCCTAAGATTCCCACCTTCATGAAAGAGATAAAGCTTCAAGACAAAGGGCCCAGAACAAGCTACACTCTGGGAAGCATTCAGCATCATTCCCGTTCCCCTCTTCTTCCCCCACTAGCATATATCTCCTAAACCCTAAAGAACCCCATGAGACTTGCAACTAGGGGAGCAATGGGCAGCACAGCTCATTCCAGGCTAACCTCTGAACCTGATCCCAAGGACCTTTTTTCTCTGACTTCCCAGATAACTCAGGGAAGCCCAGTCTTAGCTCTTCTGTTACTTCTGCTAAGCCCTTTCTTGTTTTATATCCCCAGCTTTAATAAATATTTCTTTATAGTCATCTGGACTCATGTGAAATTTTTCCTGCATGAAATCTAGCCACACACTACCGACTTGTGCTTAGCAGACCCACCAAGGGCCAGGTCTCCTTTCTATAACAGAAATAAGTGTTAAAAAATTATTGAAGGGACATAGGGTTTGCAAACTGGAAATAGGACTAGGCAAAAACCCAGAAGTGTTTTTAAAAGGAAATAAACATTAAGAGTTTTTATAATAAAAAAGTAGACTCTTTAGAATAATCAGTTCTGCATTCTTAGCCCTAGAATTGGTCCAGGAAAGTTATCAGTCAGATGGCAGGTTGTCTCTATGATGGATGCCAGAAGGTCTGAAGAATGGGTACTAGGAGGTCTACACATATCCTGTAGTCTGGATGATGGATGTCAAGTGGATATCAGGTAGTCTGAAAACTTGAGTCCCTCAATAGTTAATCAGAGGTTTATCTGGAGGTCTGATGTATATCCAGACATTGATGCAGAACTAGAAAGCTCAAAAGTTTAAGTTCCCAGCCTAGTTAAAATAAAACTGGAATTTGTCCTCATACCTCAACTTACTTGACTTTAATCATTTAGCAGCTTGACTATAGTGACTTCATATTATATCTTCATTGTATTCCTCACAATGACACTCAATATCAGCATTCTGTATCACTCAATACATTTTACATGAACAAGTTACTATTCCACATAATTGGTACCAGCATTATTTTACAGGAATGTGTCTAAAATATGCATGAATGGTCATAAGGTCAAGTCAGTATGAATAGCTCTATCACAGAGTCACAATTTTATTTAATTGGTCTTCAAGCGACATACATTCTCATTAATTTTAACATTATTTATTAATTTTCTTCTTAGGAGTCATTATGCTAATAGTGATAACCAGTATGCCAAGCCTTTCTTAGTAGTAAGAAATGTAAAGCATATGCTTTATAAAATTGTAAATAAATCCTTAGAGATTGCAGATAATATATAAAAGATGACATGTCTAAGTTGAATTGCATCAAGCAAGGATGTGAAAAAGAAAGATGATATTGGGATTAAAGATAGCCTCATTTGCCTATTACTCCTCAACTCTACTCTTTGTCACCACTTTGGAGCACTTAAAATTATTAACTGGATTTATGTCAATAGCAGTTCCTGCAAAGTTATTTAATATTTTACTTAAGTTTATCCCTTATAGGAACCCCAACTCCATTATCTTAGTTTTACTTTATATTGACAAACATTAGGAATTTCCCAGCTGGAAAAAAAGAAACAAAAAGGAACCCCTCAATAATGTAAACTTTCTATCAAAACACCTGATTGCTTTATTGTTACTGTTTTATTGTCAAATATTTTTTCAATTTATAAAAGAACAGAGGAGACAGAGAATTTATTTTACCTCCAAAAAATGCACCATTGCATTAAATTAATTTCTCAGTTTTATGGGATTTAATCCAGGGCCTAGCCTTTAGACAAATTACTCATTTTATCTTAAGCCCTCAATAACTGTAATAATCAACTGATTCATTTTTAACTACATGGGAGTATTGCATAAATTTAACAAAATAATAAATAATAAATTAAGGCAACTTTAACACATAGAAAGTTCCAGCACTCTGTAATTCTGTAGATGTTATTTTTATTTCAAATACTTGCTTTACTTATCACCTTGAGAATATCATTGCTTATAGTAGATTGAGTATGTAAATGACTATCTTCTCAAAGTTTAAAAATTTTTACTCACAGTGTTAAGTATAAACCTAGGTGTTAAGATGCAATAAACAGTTTGTGATTAAAATTTCTTTAAAACAAGCTTAACCTTTTCAGGATCAGTGTTACATCAAATCCAACAATGGGTTGTCACCTGAACTACCTACAATTGTGCTCAATTTGGGGAGCATCGCACTCTTGGCATTTAAGGTGAGTCAAGGAAAACCAAAAAAAGTAATTAAGGAATGTCAAGGGTAAGTATATCTGACATTAAAATAGCCTGGCTCGCCTGCTGCGCAAGCGACTGTTGTGGAATCTGGTATGTAACCTCATTAATGAGGGTAATTATCTCCTCCTGCTTTTTAACTATTGTTAATTTTTGAAACTTTCTTTAACAAGAGCTTGCCAGAAGTCATAATGATATCACAAACAAAGACATTAAGCGGATATTGAGCATTTTGAGGTGAAATATGCATACAGAATAAATTTTTTAAATTTTCCATGTACTTATTCAAGATTTTAAACATTCCCAAAATTAACACAGTATCTTTCATTTTTATGTCTCACCTAGCTAGATTAATGTACTGAAATACTTAAAATTATTGGACTGCCTGAAAGTCATCTAAAGAAAAATATTTTGGAATCTCTCCATCTTTTTAGTTATTAGTACTCATGGACTTGAATGAATTTGAGACTATGATATAATGGTTTTCCATATCTTTGGGTGATATTGTGATATATATATTTGATCTTCCTCCTAACTTCTGGCAAAGAACTCATACAATCCTTGGAATTTCTTAAATAATGAGACTTATAAAGATGTTTTTTGGACCTAAGGTTGGGAGCTGGTTACCAGTGGAGCCAACCATGTTATTAGAGGGTTGGAACTTTCAGCCCCACACTCTGATCTCTAGGGAAGAGAGAGGCTGGAAGTTGACTCAATCACCAATGGTCAATGAGTTAACCATTCATGCTATGCAATGAAACTTCAATAGAAACCCCAAAAGATGGCGAGGAGACAGAGGGAAGCTAGATAGTCAGGGTCTGAGACCATGGTGGGGGAGGAAGTAAAACTGGGAACCCAAATAGGTGGAGTTATAAAGACAACCCAGCTGGGCAGGGAAAGAAGGGCACACACAAGAGGCATGAACTTTAAAATGTGTGGAGATTGCTAAGACAGGTAGCGTGCAGATAACCAATCACAAGGCAATAGAGCATATAAACCAATCCCAAGGATGTTGCAGAATTCTTTAAATAGACCAAGCAGGAGCTAGCAAGGCTGCATCTGCCCCCTAAATTTAAAAGAGCTGGCTTCCTCTGGCCCTCTTCTCTCCCCGCAGTGTGCTAGATTCTTGGGCTCATGGCTGGAGAGAAGCTCTCCTGCGCCCACCTGACTATGGCTCTGTGGGACTCTTTACATGGACGAACAGACTTTAACACCCAACTGTAACATGGCTGGACACTGCCCAGCTCCTGGAACCCCAGCTGTACCTTTTCTAGGACTGGCTTCTGTTTTGGTCCCCAAATTCACTCTTCAAGTTTGTGAGATAACGGACTCAGACTCAAACCCCACATTCTGATTTCAATGGGATGCAGAGAGCTTCTGGGTTGGGGTGCAGGTGAAGTGCAGGGAGAGTGGAGTGTTTAAAGAGGGCATGGAAGTTCTGCATTTCTTTCCACATACATTGCCCTGTGCATGTCTTCCATATGGCTGTTCCTGAGTTATATCTTTTTGTAGTAAAACGTTGATCTACTTAGCAAAATATTTCTGAGTTCTGGGAGCTGCTCTAGCAAATTAATAGACCCAAAGACAGAGTCATGAGAAAGCCGTCCAAGATGTGTGAAGACTTAGAGCCAATGAGTAACAACCTGGACTTAGGATTGGTGTCTGAAGTTGAGGGGGAAGGAGCAGTCTGATAGGGCTGAACCTGTGGAATCTGATGCTTTCTCCAGGCAGATAGAATCAAAATTGAAGTGAATTGTAGGACATCCTTCTGGTGTTGGGAATTCCCAAGCTATGTAGCCAAAGCCCTTCTATATGTTGGAAATTAGTGGTCTGGATCCTAATTTACTTTTCAGTACATCAACTTAGGTCAGTACACCTCTTCCCTGAAATTCTATATTTGTCAAATATAAAGGATATTTCAACGAAGTGTTTTGTTGCTATAAATTCTAAAAATCCTGTAAGTTTTATGTTAGAATATGAATTTTTACAAACATACTGGTTATTGTCACATTGTTATAACATCTCTCCTGTGCTTATCCATATGTGTGTGCATTTTAATCTTCATTCATTGGAATTATCACCCCAACTCTTTTGCTATATTTCTGATTTAGTTCCACATGTTTTAATCTTTGGCCATTATGTAAATAAGATATTACCTTAAGCATTCAAATTAAAATGAAGCATATGGGCAGCCAGGTGTCTCTTTTTTATAAAAGAGCTTGAGGATTTAGGAAAATATTTTACAGATCCAACCCCTTCATGCTGTGTACTTTACCCTTTAAAATATGGAAATTAATAAGAGTGTGGTACTTGCTAATTTTCCATTTGAAGATGTGTAAAGCTGGTCCTGAAAATAATCTAAAAACAACAAGGAGAACTAAAGCCAAAATGTAGCAGTTCACTTTTTAGAAAACTAGAAGAAATTTCCATATGAGAAATAGCTGGAAATATTCCAGGATATGAGAAGTTCAAAGACCATAAGGAGGTACCAGTGAGAGGGGAGCCAGAGTGTAGTGGTCTAAAGGAACTGGCCAAAAGCAGTTATCAAGGGTTAGGTGCAAAACCCAAACCACTCTTTCACACACAGGAAAAGAACTAGATAGACTCATAGCAGAGATCTGTTGAAATCATGCTTGATTTCAGAAAGTGATTCTGCAGAACCAATGAGGAATCACATGGGAAACCCATTTTTGTTAGCATACAGACTGTCTCTGTGTAATGGGAAAAAAAACACAGTCCTTACATTTAAAAACAACAACTCAAATAATAAAATAACTCCCTCTTGGTTAGGGAGAAGTAAACAAAAACGAATTTACTCAAATTTTCAATTATCAAGGAAACTTGCAGGTAATCTGAAACACTTTCTGACCCTCACTTCTCCACAAAAACATAAATAAAACACCAGAGACCTGTGTGAATAGATAGATAGATATTAGATATGTATATATATTTCTGATCCAGGAAAAATTCACCTGTGTAAAACTGAGAAAAAAAAAGTAACAAAGGAATAATCTGTGAATTTGAAATGAAGTGTCTTCTGATTCCCAATAGAGTAGCTGATGCCTAAACAACTAGAAAAGGTGGAATAAAAAATAATAAATCTTCATGTGAAGGATGCAGAATTACACAGGGACAAGTGGTAGCAGTAGAGGAGCTAGAAAAACAAACAAACAACAAAAAAAAACCACAAAAAAAAACTGGAGGGAAAATCTTGTTCAGGTTAGTGACCTGCAGAAATTTCACCCAGGCTGGTTGATTTGAGGGAGGAAAAGTGACTGAGCATCAGATGTTACACCATAGAAAGAAGTTCAGGATAAATAGGGGGGAAAGCAGAGACCTATGGGCTTCAAACACCTGGCTGTTTTTCCCTTAGGCTATTTACTAATAGTGGGCAGGAGGTGGGCATACTGGGACAGGAGACCCTGCCACTGCACTATGGGAAGAAGACTAACAGCCCTAGCATAAAACTTTTGAAAAGCAGACTGGAGCTTTTCTGCAGTTTGGTGAGATAATGACTGGAGATGCCGGAGGGAAGAGGCCCACAGAATGCACAAGACTCTCAGATAAAACCCTTAGTGGTTAGGGGCAAACCACAGGCAGATGGTATTATTTCTGATTGGATAACTGTGACCAAACTGACTCTATATGACCTTCCAAGAGAAAGTAAAAAAAATAAAGAGAAAAGTACACAATCTCAGTGCAATATTCCAATAAAAGGAACAAGGCTCCTTTTGCAAAGTGGAGGCAAGGAAAAACCTAGAGGACTCTAGATTATATTATTGTGCCACAAAGCAAGAAAGTGCTCAACACATGACAATGACAAGTCAAATGATCATATTGTCTATCTTGAAAGAGAATTTAACCATCAAAATTAATTATTATAATAATATATTGTAACCCATTAAATAAAATGTAAAACCTGAATCCATTGAGATGTAAATAAATCAAATAATTAAGTTTCATGAAAAAATATGATATTTACATAGTTTTAAATTATCTTTTCTTATTAATTATAAAGAGGAAAATTATAATTACACAGTGAAGAAGCCTGACAAATAGTTTATCAAGTGATCAACATGAATGCCATCAGTAATTGCCAAATTGAAATCCTGTCTACCCAATGGATTGCAATCAGAAAAACTCAGCGTTACTTTCAAACAGAGAAACTTGAATCTAAATGTGAAGCAACATTAAACAAACCCAAATCCAAACTGAGGGACACTTACACAATAACCAGTAAGTGATCTTTAAAAATGCCAAGGCCATGAATGATAAATAACGAACCTCGGACTTTTCCAAAATGAAATGCTGTAGGGCAAGATTAAAATAAAATATTATGATTCTGAACTGAACTTGCTTGTCATAGAAATATTTGGTGAAACGTGATGAAGTCTGAGGGTTACCTGGCAGTAAATGTTAATTTGTTGATCTTGTTGGTGGCTCTGTATTCGCTAGAGACAGTTTTTGTTTATATAAATTAACATTCAATTATTTTGAAGTGATGGGGAATTAGGAAGCTAACAATCTCAAAAGATTCAGAAAATAGAGTTATCCATTTATGACTGCAAGTTTTTCATCTATTTTTTGTTGTTTCAAAATAAAAGCTTTTTTACATATTAGCCCCCTTTTTTTCTTTCTTTGGTCTTCTAAAAGTTGTTTAAAATATTTACATTGGGAGAATTAACGTTTCATTGAAAGGTAATCTGTGTGAAAACTACTGAAAAATGAATGATATTCTTCAAATCAATCAAGACAATTTTAGTCATTAAAATAACAGAATACTTGAACTTTGAGTTAACTAATCAGAATAAAAATGTGACTTACTTTTCATGAACACAAAGTACAAGACAACGATATCATAATTTTAAAAGAAAAAGAAATGGAAAGAGGGAACTGTTTTCTTCTTGCTTAGCTGTTACATATTTGATGGAAAGTAAAATCCACTTTAAAGAAATGTAGTTTATATCATCTTCTGGAAAGCAAAGAGTCTCATGTGTTTGCTACTTCAATGTGCACAGTGTGATAGCATGATGTAGGATCAGTTGTTGGAAGGCAATTTGTGCCATACGTATATTCAATTATAGAAATAGCTGTGATAGAAAATAACAGTTTATATAAGAGACCTTAGAAATGTGACACAAATGTTTTGGACTTTGCTAAAAATGAATATACATTAGATCCTTTTAGGTACTTTTATCTGAAAAACTGAGGAGTGTTAGTAATCATGCTTTGCTTTTAGGTTTCTAAGTTTGAAACTGGTATGCTGAAAAACAATGGATATTTTGAAGACAGACTTGAGATGTTATGGGATCCATCCTTTCCCTGCTGGTGGGAGGAAACCATCGCGAGTTAGTACAGGCTCTGGAATTAGTCTATCCAGAACCTGCAGAACACTTGACATTAAGAAATTTGCAAGGTATTTTCTCTTCCCTGAAGTTTTGTTTTCTCTAAAATGGGCCTAGCAATAGTAGCTGCCTTGTAGACTTTTGATCAGGGACTGGTATATAAATGATTCAATGATTCTCAAGTATTATTCCCTGGGTTCCAAACCTCAGTACTAGAGAATGTCAATTTTAAGTATTTCAATTTTAAGTATCTTCAAAATGTCAGCAAACTTCTGGTTGTTGCAGAGAATACACAGTCTAATGGGAAATATGAAATAATGATCCTCAGTGATTTAATGGCAGCTGTAGCAAAAGATGGATCATGGTTTTGCCCTTCTACAACACCATGAAATAATGAATTTATATATTACACAAGCACCTTTTAAAAAAAATAGTAGGAGCTCAAGTGCTTGAAATCGCATGACCCCACCCACCCACCGCCCTGCCTTGACACTCCAACCTCTGCAGGCAGAGCTCCAGTATGCCTGGCCCAGCCTGCGACCCCCCTGGCCTTCACTGGCCACTCCTTTGGTTGATCTCTTACCCCCTCAACCCATGCCTTCCCTCATAGGTTGGACAGTCTGTTTGATGCTTCTATGACTCTGGTTCTATTTTTGTTCATCATTTTATGTTGTTCATTATATTCCACAAATAAGTGAGATCATGTGATATTTATCTTTCTCTGACTGGCTTATTTAGCTTAGCATAATGCTCTTCATTTCCATCCATGCTGTTGCAAATGGTAAGAATTCCTTCTTTTTTTACAACAGCTTAGTATTCCATTGTGTATATATACCACAATTTTCTAATCTGCTCATCTGCTGATGGACACTTAGGCTGTTTCCAAATCTTAGCTATGGTGAATTGTGCTGCTATGAACATAGAGGTGCATGTATCCTTTCTGATTAGTGTTTCTGGTTTCTTGAGATATATTCCTAGAAGCGGGATTACTGGGTCAAATGGCAGTTCCATTTTTAATTTTTTGAGGAAACACCATACTGTTCTCCACAGTGGCTGCATTCCCACCAGCAGTGCACTAGGATTCCTTTTTCTCCACATCCTCATCAGCACTTGTCATTTGTTGATTTGTTGATGATAGCCATTCTGACAGGTGTGAAATGGTACCTCCTTGTTGTTTTGATTTGCATCTCTCAGATGATTAGTGACTTTAAGCATGTTTTCATATGTCTCTTGGCCTTCTGTATGTCCTCTTTTGAAAAGTATCTATTTAGGTCCTTTGCCCATTTTTTGATTGGGTTGTTTGTCTTCCTTTTGTTAAGTTGTATGAGTTCCCTGTAAATTTTGGAGATTAAACCCTTTTCAGAAATAGCACTGGCAAATATGTTCTCTCATGCAGTGGGCTTTCTTGTTATTTTGTTGATGGTTTCTTTTGCTGTACAGAAGCTTTTTTTTTTCAATTTAATTAAATTTTATTTTTTAAATTTTTTTATTGTTCTAAGTATTACAAATAGTAATATATATGTCTCCTTTTTTCTTTTTTTCCCCATTGACCTCTCCCCGACCTAATCTACCCCCCAGTAAATGCCTTCACCTGTCCACCCTCCCCTCCCCCCCCCCCCCAGTGTCTTGTATCCATTGGTTGTGCTTATATGCATGCATACAAGTCCTTCGGTTGGTCTCTTACAGCCCCCCTCGCCCAACCTCCCATCTTCCCAATGTAGTTTGACAGTCTGTTCAATGCTTCTTTGCCTCTGTATCTTTTTCCCACCATTTCTTTCCTTTAAAAAGTTTTGCCTTTGCAGACTACAAATAAACATATAATAACAAAACAAAACAAAACAAAAAAAAATGTTTGAGTCCCAATTTCAATGTCCAACTGTTCTGAGTCCCCGTTTCAATATCTAACAGCTCCTTATGTGTACATGTCAGCAATGATATCTGGATGGTGGGCACATGGTGGCAATGCAGGTCTGACCCTCTCTGGTTTAGTCCTAGGCAACCTGCAGCGGTGCACAGCTGATGACTGCTCGCGTGGCAAGGCATTGTCAGCGTCTTCCATCTCTGGACTGTTTTTCTTCTTGTCTTCGTGGTTGGAGCAGACCTGTCAATTCCTCTCTGTTGCAGGAATCCACATGGTCTTGGAGTTGTTTTCTGAAAATATACAAACATATTCTCAGCCACATATTAATAAAGGAATCTTTTCTATATAATTGATTTGGGATCTTTTTTATTTTTGCCCAAACGATTTTCCTTTGTCTTATTTAGACACCATCTTTTTTTAAATGTAATCCCATTTGTTTATTTTCTCCTTAGTTTCCATTGCCCTAGGAGCTGCATTGGTAAAGATACTAAGAAAAATGTCTGCTATTTTGCTGCCTATGGCTTCTTTTAGGATTTTTATTGTTTTCCAGCTTACGTTTAAGCTTTTTATCCATTCTGAGTTTATTTTTTTGTATGGTGTAAGTTGGTGGTCTAGTTTCATTTTTTTGCATGTATCTGTCAAATTTTCCCAACACCATTTATTGAAGAGACTGTCTTGACTCCATTGTATGCTCTTGCCTCCTTTGTCAAATATTAATTGAGCATAATAGCTTGGGTCAATCTCTGGGTTCTATATTCTGTTCCATTGGTTTATATGTCTGTTCTTGTGCCAGTGCCAAGCAGTTTTAAGAACAGTGACTTTGTAGTATAGCTTGATATGTGGTGTTGTGATCCCTCCAACTTTGTTCTTCTTTCTCAAGATTTCTGCAGCTATTCGGGGTCTGTTTTTATTCCAGATTAATTTTTGTAGAGTTTGTTTAAGTCTTTGAAATAAGCCATTGGTATTTTAATGGGGATTGCATTGAATCTATGGATTGCTTTGGGTAGTATGGACATTTCAATGATGTTGATTCTACCAATCCATGAACATGGTATATTCTTCTATTTGTTTGTGTCTTCCTTTATCTCTTTTCAGCATAATGTATTTTTCTGAGTATAGGTCTTTTACTTCCTTAGTTAAGTTTATTCTTAGGTATCTTAATTTTTTTCAAAATATGTGTTTGTGTTTTTTGTTTTTTTATTTCAGAGAGGAAAGGAGAGGGATAGAGAGATAGAAACATCAATGATGAGAGAGGATCACTGATTGGCTGCCTCCTGAATGCCCCCCACTGGGGATCAAGCCCATAGCCTGAGCATGTGCCCTTAACTGGAATTGAACTGAGGAGCCTTCAGCCTACAGGCCATGGCTCTATCTGCTGAGCCAACCAGCTAGGGCCAAGGTATCTTAATTTTAAAGAGAGGAAGAGAGAGAGAGAGAGAGAGATACATCAGAGAGGGAAACATCAATCAACTGTCTCTTGCATGCCCCTATTGGGGACCAATCCCACAACTCATGCATGTGCCTGACCAGAAATTGAACCAGGGACCTCTTGGTGCATGGGACTAATCTCAACCAACTGAGCCACACCGGCTGGGCATACACAAACATATTTTACATATTTTAATAGTTTGTTTGCTAGCTGTAAATACTGGTGAAGTGATAAAGTAGAGAAACAAGGAACTTTTTTCCTTTGGGAAAATCTCCCTTTGCTAAGCTGCTCAATTTAGCTAAACGCATAGCAAGTCTTTTATTTATTCAATATTTGTTTTAAGTTTTGCTTAGCTATTCTTTTGTTATAGTCACCTGATGCAACTCTCTACGGTGTTTAGATATACAACTCACATGTAGTAAGCTATGACAAATAAAGCTATATCTGTGACTATGCTACTATATAAGTAAAGGTCAAAGTCAAATTAATATTGAAGGAGAAAGCACTCTTGTAGTATAGCAAGTAGCTTGGCAAAAATAATGATACTCTGGCTCTATATAGATAATTATGGCCTTTTCCTATCCTACAATGCCCTTCTATGCATTCAAGGAGAATCCGTGAAACAAACATTTGGCTTCTCTCTCATGAGTGCAGCAGGATGGAAATTATGATCAGAACTTCACAGACTTTAAGAACAAAGATAGTTGCATGCACCACATTTCTTGGAAACAAAGCAACCATTTTATATTAGCTCTCAATAGAACTGGAGATAACTGATGCTTATCCACTAGACTCTTAATAGAGGTATTTTTTTTCATTTATTTTTTTGTTTTGTTTTTTACCATTATTCTCTGGGCAATACTTCATCTGGACAATATCTTGAGAAAAGACTTATTCAATAGAAAATCACAGTTCCCTGTAAAAAAAGCAAAACACTCCCTGATAGCCCTTGGGACATCTTTTCTATCTCACACTTCACTTCCAGTCTCAGATAAAATCTGCATGACATTGAATCTCTTACATGGGGTTAGGTTCTAAAATCAGCATGGGAAGTGAAAATGTATATCATCAAGATAACATAACCAGTGAACTGAGGCGATTGCTCTGTGAGAGGCAGACTGCCTGAGAGCAGAGAAAATCAAATATTTCCTCTCACCATCTCTTGCTTCTCTGCAGGGCTTACATATCTGCTATTTATATGACACTTGATAATTAGTAAGTACTGCCACATAGATCCTCTTATTTGATTTGTATGTGCCATATATGTGATATAATCCCTATATGAAAAAATTTAAAAAAATACGCTAACTTGCCTAAAGAACCTCATTTAAGGCTCTCATTGCATATTAGCTAGATTGTGGTTCTGCTTTTCACTAAGACATAGTCCTGTGTTTTTGGCCCCTGCTATATACATCTACATGAACACACATTGATTGTGAAGTTCAAACTTCATGTTCTTAATTTGTTTGTTTCTTTTGTGTCTCAGTATCCTTCATTGATCTTTAGTACCTACTTTAGAAAGTTGATCAGTCTATTCCTCAGTGTCATCTCTCCCCATTAGATTGACAGCAGATGTTTCAGGATTATAAGTCATTGTGATCTGCTTCTATGGCTATATAATTGAAAAAGTTATAAGGGTTACTCATTCATTCTCAGCACTTTGGTACATCCGTTTAAATGTCTACAGACCAGAATGAATTATGTGAAAATAAACAACACTTCTAATCTCTTTTGTTGTTATCACTTTATCATCCCAGGCTTAAAAATACATCATTTCCCCCCTCATTTTCCTTTTTAATAAAATCTTGACAGCTTCTGCAAAGTGTTACATAACCTTAGAAATAGATTAAAAAATATCTGTTGCTATTCAGTCTCTCCTAATCTTCAACTACATGTAAAATTGTCACTAACTATTCTTAGAGCTTTTATTGTTTCTCAATTTTATGTTAAAAAAATATTGAGAATTTCTTTGAATGTACATTTCTATTTAAAATATTCTGATGAGTTACAAATGGCATTCTTTTCAAAATAATTCACTAAAATTCATAATTGGGTACCTGATCACAAAAGAACACTTAGAATAGGAAATTGTTGTTATTGCAAATATACTTCAGATAAGTTAAAGTTACCTTAATTGTAAACAACTCTCATAACAGTAAACTTTCTCAGGAGGAAATGAGGGAAGCCGTGTGCTTAGATTTTGACTGGGTGGGAAAGGTTATGTGGAGAACATTGATTTGTGTGTTTAAAAAGTTTACGCATTTCATAAAATCTGACTTTTATCAAATTACAAATGATTCAATGAAACTATATTTTTACTTGTTGGAAATCCATGTGTATATTACATATAAGTTTTTGTTATTTCCTTATTTTATAAGTGTAACATGCAAGAATATGAAAAACGAATGAGATAGATGATGAAGGTAACAAATAGCATTATTTATGCTTTAAAGTAAATTTATAAAATTAATAATGCCAACACTAAAAATCTTTCCTTACAAATGTAAAGAAAAGGTTAATAAGTTTATTTGACAATAAAAGGGATATTCCTGGAGTTTTTTCTCTGCTGACATGATTTGAATTTTCATAAATAAAATGTAATTTAATTGCGTTTTAATCCAAATTTCTGCTTTTTAATTTATTCTTGATTTCAGAAAATAACATAAGGTTATTTTTGTGCCAGTTGTTGTTGGGAATTATTAGTTGGATTTAATTAATTGTAGCTTGGTTTAATTAGAGGTGATAAATCTGAAAGATTTAAAAATAAACTAATAAAATAGATTCAGAGGCATGGATTGATGGAACAGATTGACACCTTTGAGTAGAGAGGAGACTGGAGGGGATGGGGAGAGATTAATGAAAGAACATATATGCATGTTCTTCCCCATAGACATAGACAATAGCATGGGGAAGGCCTTGGGTGAGATGGGAGCTAGGTGGATGGAGGCTAAAGGGGGAATGGGAGACAAGTATAATACTGTCAACAATAATTTAATTTAAAATCTGACTCTAATTTTTAAATTTGTATTTCTTAATAATTTCTTGATGTCACTAAAGGAGAAACTTGTTGGAGACATATCTAATCTTCATTACAACTGTTTGTTGCCTGTAAGATTTTAAATGTGGGTTATGTACATACATAAACCTGAGACATGTGAGCATTTGCTCATGTTGCGGGGAAAGAGAATAAGAGAGAAATTTTATGAAAACAAATTTATATATTTTGTGGCTTTATAATTTAACACATTTACATTTTTAGTGTAACCATGAAAAGAAACCTTTGCTATCAAATAGCCTCAAACATGTTTACTGAAAGCAAATTGTAATGTCTGTAATGAATCCACAGGGTGATTTTCCATGAACCTAAGGAATATAAACTTCAGGGGCCCTCTTCATTTGCAGGGGTCTTTTGAAGGCCCTGCATAAGCAATGTGTTCACATGGTCATATGCTTCTAAATCTTCAAAAGGATCACTCTTTTCATTGGGATTTTCCCTCCATTTCCTTTTACTTTGAGGGAATGGAGTAGCTAGGAGTGCTGTGAACCTTTATGGGTCTGGTTAAGCGGAAGTTAGATAAGAATACATTCAGTGGATATAGATTTATGGCTCATATCACTTCAGTGTATAGCTCACTTATTGACTGCTGACCTAGGTTGGAAATGGTTTCCAAGAATATTCCACCTTCTCCCTATTCCACCACACTCTGTGTCCTAACTCGAAGGTACAGTGCCTGTAGTCACACTGTGCTATGAATGTGTTCTGCACCACACACCATCAAGGTATGTGGATCCTGGAGGAAAACCAAAGTCAGTAACATACGGATCTCAAATCTAATCTCTACAAAAGGTCTCAAAACCTTATATATAGATGTTCATAATTATTCTTGTGAGTAGCTTGTCAATTCTTCCCTGTCAAGAATCTCTATATATAAAAGGCTAATATGCAAAGTGTCCCCTCAGGAGTTCGACTGGGAGACCAGGAGTTCTATCGCACACTATGACATGTGCTGACCACCAGGGGGTGGCGTGGAACGAAGGAAGGCCCTGGCTGGGAGCTGCCAGCTGGAGGAGAGTGGCTCCGGCCAGTAACCAGCAGTTGGAGAAGTCAGGCCCTAGCCAACAGCCAGAAGGAAGGTCCTGGCCAGCAGCCGGAAGGCCCTGATTGGCCCTGATCTCTGTCCAGGCCTAGGGATCTTACCCATGCATGAATTTCATGCACCGGGTCTCTAGTATTCATAATAATGATTGTACAAACTTATAAATTTATTTTACACTTATTTTTATGAGCATCATGCACATTAGAATTAATTAAAATTCTTATATTTGCAGAACACAACCTGTAGTAATAGTAAAAAAAGGGAATTGTTTGAAACAGCTCAGATGTGGAAAAACCTGACCAAGTTTCTCCCAAATTGGATAAGAGTCCTGTAATTATACAGTTGAAAGAAGTTTTTGTAAACTATCAGTAACAAAAAAACAAATTTTGATTAGACAAAAGAAAGAATGACTTATTCTTATTTCTGCAAAAAATGTTATAATATTTTGTCAAGTGATCACAATCAAGCTAAATAAACTATCCATCACATCACTGTTACTGTGCAAGTGTGTGTGTGTGAGTGTGAATGTTGAGATTTATTTTAAATCTATCTTCTTAACAAATTTCAAATGCATAATATAATATTTACTATTGTCCACCATGTTGTGCAATCTCCCTTTTTACATGCATCTTTATTCATGATTTTGTATAATTTTTCTTAAAGTGGAACCCTGAATTATATAAGTAGCTGACCCAACATAACATTGATCTGCACCTGCACATTTTCTTTCATTTTTTTTCTCTTTCTCTCTCTCTCTCTCTCTCTTTGGTAGTAATTTTGATGTTAGGTTGTTGTTTTTTGGGGAGTGGTTGTTGTTGTTGTCTGCACAAGTAAAATTATGAAATTATAAGATCCTTAAACTTTTTAAATTTTAGTTTTATTAAAGTTATTATTTCTAAAAAATTAGGAAACAAAAATTAAACAAGCCTTGATTAGACAAAGTTAAACAAAAAGGTCATAGTGACTGGATTGTTTATCTGCCTTTTGTTAAGTTTATGAGTTCCCTATAAATGTTGGAGATTAAACCCTTATTCGAGATAACATTGAGCAAATATGTTCTCCCATGCATTGGGTTTTCTTGTTGTTCTATTGATGGTTTCTTTTGCTATGCAAAAGCATTTATTTTGATGTAGTCCCATTTATTAATCAACAAATGACCCAAATAGATACTTTTTGAAAGTGGACATACAGAAGGCCAAGAGACATATGAAAAAATGCTCAAAGTTACTATTCATCTGAGAGATGCAAATCAAAATGACAATGAGGCACCATCTCACACCTGTCAGAATGGCTATCATCAACAAATCAACAAATGACAAGTGCTTGCGAGGATGTGGAGAAAAAGGAACCCTCCCACACTGCTGGTGGGAGTGCAGTCTGGTGCAGTCACTGTGAAAAAACAGTATGGAATTTCCTTAAAAAATTGAAAATGGAACTCCCATTTGATCCAGTAATCCCTCTCCTAGGAATACATCCCCCTAAATAAGAAACACCAGTCAGAAAGAACATATACATCTTTATGTTCACAGCAGCACAATTTACAATAGTCACAATTTGGAAATAGCCTAAGTACCCATCAGCAGATGTGTATATGTAAAAACTGTGGTACATCTACACAATGGAATACTATCCTGCTGTAAAAAGGAAGGAACTCTTACCATTTGTAATGTCATGGATGGACCTGGAGAGCATTATGCTAAATGAAATAAGCCAATCAGAGAAATATAAATATCACATGATCTCACTCATTTGTGGAATATAATGAACAACATAAACTGATGAACAAAAATATATCCAGAGACACAGAATCATAGAACAGACCATTAAACCTCAGAGGGAAGGCAGGGAGGGGTGGGCAGGGAAAAGGGAATGGGGGAGGAATAAGAGATCAACCAAAGAACTTGTATACATATAAGCATAACGAATGGACACAGACATTGGGCGTGGTGAAGGCCGGGAATGGGGGGCAGGGGCAGGCTGGAAGACGACAATGAGGGAAAAAGAGGACATATGTAATACTTTCAACAACAAAGAATTAAAAAAGAAAGGCCTACTAAAAAAAGGAAAAAAAGAAGAAGGAAACAAAAAAGGCCATAGTGATCCAAAGTTATTTTGGCATGCTTAATAAAGACAACACATTTATTTTTTGAAAAATCATAATGTAAAGTAACTAAAAGAAACTATTGTAGAAGAAAAATCAATTAATTACCATAAAAGATTTATTTTTATTTATAGACATTTAATAAAATTATTGCTTATTAATAAATTATGTAAGTGTATTATATTTTATAAAATTGTTTAATATTTTATATAGAGAATAAAAAATTGTATATTTTCTCAATAACAGCCAATAAATGCCAGGTAAAATGATCAAATAATTTTCATACATTTTACAGTATATCTTATTTATAGGAAAATATAATATTGAAAAAGGTACCAAATTATAACAAAACTTTCATTTCTATATAATGGTGTTGTACACTATGTATTATAACACAAAATTTATAAAACTCACTAAATATAAAATAGTGAAATGTTTGTGCATTTAATTTCTATTATTTGGTAAATAATATTCATAAATTATTAAATATCTATTCATTTAGTTATTCTGCTTAACCAATTAAATATATTAAATTAATTTTATTTTCATGGTGCATTTGTGCTAAATTCTAAAAACTTTAAATGATTTATGGATTTCTGAATACTTGCTATTATAAAATATGTCTCAAGTTCTTTCACTTATTAGGCTACAGGTGATGTGGTTGCTTATTCTGTGAAGGAATGAAACATATTAATATGAGATGATTTAGAGAAACTAATTCAAAAGATTCAAAGAAAGATGAGAAGATAAGAATAGTTTCAGTTAAAAGAATTCACTTTCTAATCAGATCTTTGTTTCAGATTTAAGAAACAATAACTTAAACCAACAGTAAGGGCAGACATTTGGAAGGAACCTAAGAAACTTCCCTTCTAACACATAAAGATTAAGTAAATGGTCAGTTCTTTTGTAAAATTCAACTGCATTTTGGAAAAGTGCAGCTGGAATTACACATGAACATTTACAAATAAAACTTGTGGTGTTCTCTGTTGAAACCATCTGAACTGTCAGTTTAGCTAACCTTTGTTTGCCTGTCACTGAGTTCCCATGATTAAATGTGAAGATTATAATCATTAGCCATGCCAGGGCTTCATGGTGGGTGGAATTTAATGTGTGGATGACATTTTGTTTATACGATGAAATCAAAATCAGACTTCATTTTTTTCTAGCTCAGCACCCAGAGGTCTCTGGGTTAGCTACCAAGGGCCAGCAGCACTTGTATTTCCTGGCTGTATATTAAATATTGCATTTATGTTGGCTGGGGAATATTTCCCTACATCCTGTAATCACTGCCTCTCTGCTCACAGGGACACATATGTATTTGCCATCATAGGGGTAACTTAATTGACTAATGTTCATCCATTTTAAAATATAATTTTTAAACATTTTTAGGAATTAGGCAAATTTAATAGTAGAACATTTATAGTTTTAGTAGGCTTAGTGACAGTGATTTTTCCAAGATTGTGATAGCCTTTAATACTTTTCTATCAATATTATTATTAACTCTGAATGTGTTTCTTCAGTATATGTGAAAATGATTCACTTAGTAATTAAATTGCTTAGTAATTTGAATTCAAATAAAATTGCTTTTTAAAATGAGAGGGCCAAAACCAGCCTGCATTTTGACTAAAAAAATACCAAATTAAAGGAACATTTGATATTTATATTCTTTCATTATTTACAGTTTTTATCATGCTATTCCTTTTTTTAAAAATTGAGAGCATATTTGTAATTCAAACTCCTTATAATGGATCAAGGTTTTATATTAAATATGTGAATATAGGTTAGTCTTTAATAATTGATATAGTAAATACAATTAGAAATAACCAACATTGATTTACATAGTGATCACTTTCCTTTTTATTGTAATCAGTAAAAATAAATATTATTTACCATTAAATCATATTTTTTTTAGCTTCAAAAATTTTCCCAAACATTCTTGGAAATAATGACTTTCACATGAAAAGTAATAAAATAATCAGGCTATATAATTTAAAAAAACACCTGTAGATATGGTCATCACATAAGCAGAACTTGAGACCCTTTATAACCTATACATACACTGACCTTTACTAAAATTCAGATACGGTTTTAAAAAATATATAGAATGACAATAAGTGCAATTACGAGAGCGTTGAATTGAAATGCAACATGCTTATTGTGAGTTCAGATCATCATCAAGGTGAAAGCTCTTGAAGAAATACTGCTAATATTTGAAATAGGGTAAATCATGGCTGTCACGCACTAATTAAATCCAGTAATTGATTGTAAGGGAAGACACTTGAGCATCGCATTCAGTGGGCTTATCCATCAATGCCTCCTGTAGCTGTCCTGCTGCTAAATCTTCCCTGACCTTCTGTGTTGTTTTCATTAATGTTACAGTGATTGTTCCAGGCGATCTCTGCAGTGGGACTGCTTTCTTCCCTCTTGTCATCCACACTGTCGGGAGGGGGGTGAGAAGCAGGACAGCAGACCTCATAAAGACTCTGCAGGTGCTTCTCATTACTGCCCATTTGGGTAAACTAGAAAGAGGAGTCAGGGTCAAGGGAGACCTTGTGCAAAATGCCTATACCTGAGACAGGTGCTTTCTTATGAAATGAAAATATGACCCTAAGACATCAACTCATGGGGCCACAGTTATTCCAACATAACTTTATTTTTTAAAATATATTTTATTGATTTTTTTACAGAAAGGAAGGGAGAGGGATAGTTAGAAACATCGATGGGAGAGAAACATCGATCACCTGCCTCCTGCACACCTACTGGGGATGTGCCGGCAACCAAGGTACATGTCCTTGACCGGAACTGAAACTGGGACCTTTCAGTCTGCAGGCTGATGCTATATCCACTGAGCCAAACTGGTTAGGGCCCAACATAACTTTAATGAACAAAGGTAACACGCCCTCCTCACCCTACCACCTGAATGCCTATCATACATCATAAAAGAGATGTATGGTCACTTCAGGGACATACAAACATGGGGCAAAGTCAAGTGAGAGTCACACGTGATTCTAGAGCTGGAAATGGAAGAGTAATAACCCTGGTAATTATAATAGCAATAAACAAAAATGAATTATTTTGCATACTACTATCTATTATGTGCCAAGCATAATTCAATTTGCTGTACATATATTAACCAATTTAATTCCCAACTATTCCATAAGGTTTTACTTTTACCCCTATTTTATAATGAAACTGGAACACAGAGTGATTAAGTAACTTCCCAGCAACACACACCTGGAAATAACAAAAAAAGGAATAATCAAGATACAAATGCAACCAGTTTACCTCTGGTCCCAGCCCTCAGAACCACCCCAACATGCTGTCAAGCTAATGCATTTAAATATATTATCAAACGTGATTATTTGGTATTTGTCCGCACTGTCGTTTTCATTCTATTTTTGTTGTGCCTATGTAATAAAGACACAACTTACGCAAATAATATTTAAAAATTTTCAATATAAAACTTCTTAGAAAACAAATCAACCTGGTTGATATCATTAGTTGTTGGGCCTAGGGGTTAGGAAAGGATGAGGGAATGAAAGGGTAAGTAAACGCAAAATAAAACAGAAAGCAGAAAATAAAAACACTTTAAACTCTGTCTGCTATGAAAGTACATGTATGATAGTTTGGATAGATTGCCATGTTCCTGCAAACGACTCATGGAAGGACAGTTACAAAATCAAAGATGGATATTTCAGAATGGTCTAAAGCCTGGTGGAGATTTTCATTCTTTATTTTTCTTTTGATTTTTGGTCTTCACACTGGCCATTAGGTCCTATAAAGAGCCATTAACTTGAAAACACTAGCTTAGATGGCTCAGCAAGAAATTTGAGATACACATCCTGGAAAGTAGATCTGAACAAATATTGGGGCTCTCAGATGAAGGACGTGACTCCTTTTCAATATCACCCTTGATATTTTGAATATCACCCTTCTCATATCTCAAACGTGTCTAGTTTCTTATTTTTGCAGATCCTCTACTTACAAGAGATTTGATCTCTCTAATTGGCTCACGTTCCCATTTATAGTCTGATGGTTTCCACTGTTTGCTATCCACTACTCAAGCCCTCTATTTATCTATCACATAGAACCAGATATTAAACTTAGCTTCTTCTCCTTTTATTCTTCACATACAAATACTTGACATGGTAAAAATTTCACAACAGGCTTTGCATATAAAGCAGGCTTAACAATAACATCAACCTTAGACACAAGTGTTCCTAAAAATGTCTTTGAATTTTGGCCAGCTTGCCATCCAGTCATCTATATTTCTGCACCTTTATTCAATTTTCCTGGCTTTCTCTCTCTTCTTTGAACTTTCTCAACAAATTTTCCTTACCTTTCTAAAGCAGAAAAATTGTTTTCTTATTTTTGTAATCCATGATGTCAGGTCTGACTTTCCATTCAAGGATTTTACTAAAGATTTTTCTAAGACTTTTTTCTCAAGAAGGAGTATTGAGGCATGTTTTTAATTTTTCCCTTGCTCCATTGCCTAAACATATTGTGAACTAATCTCAGGTGGCATACTGATGAACACATATATTAAATCACCTTATTGTTTTTATAATTCCAGCTCTCATTGAGACCCTCTTCTCTTAAACGGTTCTCTTGCTTTAATCTAGGCAGGGAACCTCAACACTAGAATGCTATTTCTAAATTGTTGCAATGATCTTCATTCCCTCCCATAAGGAATCCCCATCATCTAAACAACACATTTTCTCTTAACAGCCCCCCAGCAGGTGTTCTGAGTTCCTTAACTTAGTTAAGCCTCATTTACTTTGATCCCCTCTGGCTCATTTCACCTCTGGAGTCCCTGTCACTGGTTCTACGTATCCTCCAGTTTTGCCCTATGAGAGGGCTTTTACTGTAGTGCTTCTCAAACTTTAATGTGGTTACGATTCACCTAGAGACCTGTTTAAAATGCAGATTCTGCTTCTGTGGCTATGAGAGATTTTATTTCCAACAAGCTCCCAGATAAAGACACTGCTGGTCCCACGTCACAGATCACTTTGTGTAGCGAAAATTTGGTTGACAAACTATGAATTATTGAGTGAGTCTGTTTAGATTTGGGACTCTGGTTTCACTATTTATTATCAGGGGAACATTGGGTAACCTATATAAATGCTCTCAGCTTCAAGGAACTTTCCCTATAAAATGTGCTGTTAATACTTCATAGGGTTCACGGGAGGACATGAGATAATATACGGAAAAGTCTGAAGTCATTTGAATGGGAGGTTGCTCCATAACGTAAATGTCTTTCCTTGCCTTCCCCCTCTCCCCCCTTAACCTTTCAGCCTGACTCACTCTTTGAAAGAGTTTGTTACTCACTGTAGCTTGCCACCACTTGTTCCTTTTCTAGCTTCGAGTTTTATCACTGGTTCTGTGGTCTATCCATAAATTAACTGGTCATTAATGATCATTCACACCCATATTTTTGCTCATAGGAACCCTTAAATCATGAGGACCCACAGTAATAAAACTAGGATAATTTTAACACTCTTTTGTTGAAACACAACTTTCCCCCACCTAAATCTGGAGTTAACATTTCTCCAGTGAATTTTGTGGAATTCATTTAAATCAATTAAAGTCAAAGAGAATTTCTATTGGGCTGCCTAGTTTTAACATAGCAGGTGCTCAATAAAGGTTAACAATGTCCCCCCCTTATAAAATTCTCTCCTATTTAATCGGCATATAATAAAGGCCCATTTTGCCAAGGTGCTTAATTATATATGCGACTTTCCAGAATTAACTTTGGTGAAAAGATTTAATTTAAATAAAGCAAGTGTATTTTATTGTATTATTAATATGATCCAGAATAATCAATTTTAGCTAATTTTTTAAAAAAAATTTAATGCAATTGTTTGAGTTTAATTAAAAAGCCATGGAGCACAGTATAAAAATTATCACCATCATTGTAGCATTTGGTATATAAACAATTGATCCTGAAATTAGATGAACAGGGAATATTAGATCAAATAAACAGCAAGCTATAAGAACAGGAGAGATAAAATTCATGCATGAAGTAAGTATGAGAAGTAACATTTTTTAAATTGTCAGTGATGTTGAATTTAAATAAACATATTTGAGGCATTTCAATTTATTGTATATTTTACTCAAACTTTTGCTTTGACATTTAATTTTGGTGTTATTTCTTTCCACTCAAAGATATAGTCCATCCATCTACAGTGGTGAGCTATAGTTTAGTACACTATCTTACGAAAATTAAAACTTCTTATATTTTCTTTGTTTCTCTGATTTAAGAGGAAGGGTATGTTAATTATCCCATTATATTTTTTCAGACTTGTTAGTTTGGCATAATATGAGATATATTTTTGGGCTAAAGTTTTATCTTGTTGTAAAAAATGGTATAATTAAGTTTTAGAATTGAATGCTGCTATGAACATAGGGGTGCATATGTTCTTTCTGATTGGTGTTTTGGTGTTCTTAGGATATATTCCCAGAAGTGGGATCACTGGGTCAAACAGAAGTTCCATTTTTAATTTTTTTAGGAAACTCCATACTGTTTTCCACAGGGACTGCACCAGTCTGCATTCCCACCAGCAGTGCCCGAGGGTTCCTTTTTCCCACATCCTTGCCAGCACTTGTTGTTTGTTGATGATAGCCATTCTGACAGGTGTAAGGTGATACCTCATTGTCATTTTAATTTGCATCTCTCAGATGATTTGTGACTTTTAGTATTTTTCTTATATCTCTTGGCCATCTGTATGCCTAAGTGCTCATCAGCAGATGAGTGGATTAAAAAACTGTGGTACATCTACACAATGGAATACTATGCTGTAGTAAAAAAGAAGGCATTCTTACCATTTGCAATTGCATGGATGGAACTGGAGAGCATTATGCTAAGAGAAATAAGCCTGTCAGAGAAAGACAAATATAACTTGGTCCATTTTTTAATTGGATTGTTTAGCTTCCTATTGTTAAGTTCTATGAGTTCCTTATATATTTTGGAAATTAACCCCTTATTAGATGTATCATTGGCAAATATGCTCTCCCATGCAATGGGCTCTCTATGATGATTATTTCATTCATGCTCCCCAAATCTTCAACATCTCTTTTTCAACCTGACTCTCAGCATAGGATAAAACATTTGAAACTAGGCAAGGACTACTTCATTTTTCAATCACCACTTTAATCTGGACTCAACTGCTCAAGTGCCCTCACTGTGGAGATAAAAGAAGAGTTCTGCTCAAAGACCAACCTCAATTCCTAAGCCTTTGATAATATCTCCTCCTGCATTTGCACTGTGAATTCCCTTTCTTCATAGCTAAACTTCTCTAAAAATTTCCTGTCATACTGGTCTCACTTCCTCATCTCCCAGTTTCTCCTCAGCTACCCTGGTCATACTTTCTATGCAACCATTCCAGAGACTATAAAGTTTGCCACACATTAAGATCAATTTTCTGTCTTCATGTTACATTATATCTTGGCAGCATTTGGTACTGTCTTTTTCATAATGTTTATTTTTTCTCAGCTTTTTTGGCATTTAATTCAGTCACTGGTAATGTACTCACTTACTGTTGTTGGTAATTTTTCTACTTTATCAATTCACTGACTAGAGAAGTATCCTAGGACTCCTTCTCACCCCTCTTCTCTGTAGCTGCACTTTCTCAAAGTTACCTTATTCATCCCATGACTGAAAATAGCATCCATACACTGACTTTCAAATGTACATCAATAGAAGAGCCCTATTTCATGACCGTCAGATTCCCATATCCAACTTCCTACTTGCTGTCTTTACTAAGATATATGCTAAGTTTAGACAAAACAGAAATAATGGTTTGTCATTCTACTAATTTCTTGCCACCACGATCAAGCATTGTCTCTTTCAGTAAATTCCATGACCATTCATCCAACCACCTGAGAAAACCTAGAAGTAATGTTCTATCTCTTTTGCTCATGCCTACATTCACTCCAGTCCTGTCAAAAGGCCCTGATCAAACTGTGCTTTCCCACTTCCATGACCAAAACCTGAGTCCCTATTACCATCATCTCTGGCCTGGAGCATGCCCACAGCTTGCTAACTGATTCCTTCCTCCACATTTTCCCTCCTTGTGTTCTGTAGAACAACCAGAGTTTTTTTGTTGTTTGTTTTTTAGTGAAAAATACATGGAAATAAAAATATATGTTGAACATCCCCCAGTTGTTTTCCGCAGTTCTTAAATATCATAGCTTGAAAGACCCTGCATAGTGTAATGCTTACTTCTCTGAGATCCTTCTGAAAGCTCTTCCCTTTTTCACTAAGCTCCATCCCAACTGGCTTTATTTTGGTTTTAAAAAACTACTGAGATCTTTCCTATTATGGCATTCCATGGGTACTATTGCTCTGACTTGGAATCCTCTTCCTCTAACATCACGTATAATTTTAAAATCAAGGCCCAACTCTTCAGAGATGTCTTACCCTACCATAATCCCTAAACATCCTTCTCATATCCACTTCTCAGCTCTCAGCCATATTACCTACTTTATCTTATTACTGACATTTGTTAATAGCTGAAATCATCTCACTTGTTTGTTTATATTTTATATAGCTCCCAAAATACAATGCAGGCTAAACCAGTACAGAATGTCAATTTTTCTCAGCAATGTGTACCCAATTGAAGAGGATTTTCTCCATATAGTGCTTTAATCGCATGTATTTGTTTAATTGGAATATATTTGGAAAAGACAACAATTTTTATCAACATATTGAGTGAAAATGACCTTAGGTAAATTGTTTTAGGATTCTGTTCAAAATTCCCATTGTATATAACCTTAGAGTCTATCAAAATAGACTTCATACTTGTAGTTATGTTTCATAATTTTCATCTACTGTTATGTTATCACTGGTTAAATTTGCAGTTCTGAGATATGTGTGTGGGGGTAAGCATGCATATGTATGGTTATGTGTGGAGTAATCTTTAACTGAATCAAGAAAGAAACAAGTTTGAATACAAGTGCAAGGTTCAAGAAAAGCCCCTTTGCCTCATGATAGAGGAATTGGACAGGGCAAGCTTATGAAGTCATCAAAGGGATGGGTCAGGAAATTAGTTGGAGCCCCTGAGCCCTGGAATCCTCTGAACTCCAATTCAGGAAATACATTATTGAAGCTCAGCCCTCTGGAAAGCCCCTGTAGGTTTCAACCCATAGTTTCCATTACAAATGTAACAACAAAAGTAATGGAATCATAACACATTATGAGAACTTGTTTCTTACATCCTTTTGCAGCATATAAAGGATTGTGGGTGGTCCTGAGTGCTCTTACCATGTCTAAAGGTGTTACGAAAAAAACAATAATTTCTTTCTAGTCATGTTAGATATTACGTCTCAGAGGAAAACCCCAAATCACACCACACTCACATGTCATTTGTGACATATATGTAATAAAAAGCCTGATTTTTTTAGGGTAAGTTATTCTATCACATTTACATTTCTCTGACCTTGAAAAGCTTTAGAAGATGCCAAAGAAAAATAAGAATTTCAAGAACAATTGCTTTTATATGCTACATTCTGTTTGGCATTATCAAAACCCTCAAATATCTGAAAAATGACTAAGTTCAGACACTTCTACCACCTATACCAGGAAGGGGGCAGATAAAACTCAGGGCAGAGGGTCCTCCTGGTGAGTACACTGCAGTCTAGCCCTGGGTGGTCACACATAAAACTGCAAGATTAACACAGGTATTTAGGGGGAGGGAGGCAGGCCCAGTGAACTCTGCTTTATCATTTATTTTTAAACTTGGTCTCACATATCAAATCCTTCTCTTTTCAATGATCTAAACTTCAGTGTGCTGAACTGAGATGTGAGATGATACATTCAGTTGGTGACTTACAAATTCAGTTTTTCCTGAGTTCCTACCTGATATTCTTTATATTATTTTCTCCCTTGCTATTTCAAGCTTATTTGATGCTGAAATGTATTAGCTTCAGGATTGCAAAATAAAATTATGTGAACAAAATTTGCTAGCACTGGGAGAAGAAAAATAATGTATTTGCATAAATAGCTATAATGATGTATTTAGAGGTAAGCATCTTTCAGAGAATATTTGCTCAGAAATGAAGTAAATTACTGATAAATATTCTGGATTCATATTAGTGGGTAAATGCATATATACACATGAACTGATCCAGAGGATATATACAAGAGCGCACAAAATATAACTATTGTCATACAACCATCACCGTCATATAAGATGACTAGTTGTTTGTTTTTAAATAATTTTTAAACTAGGTGGAATTGCTTTGCCAGACTCTAAAGAATAGTCTCAGTTATATTTACAGAGGTGATTTTACTGAAAAAAGATATGTTAGGACCTTTTACACGTATTTTATTATTTATTATCAGTCATTTGTCTGGCTATTTCTCACATGAATAATACTTAGTTTAAAACACCATTCCTTCCATGGTAAATTCTTATGCCTGTCAACTGATTTGTTAATCTAGAGTCCAGTTGTTGCCAAGAACCTGGATTTTAAGGTACAATAAAAAAATAAGATGCTTAGTAATGTTTAGAAATAAAATACATAAGATTGTAGTAAAAATTATTTTACTCTAGAAAAAGTTTTCTATCCTAAATCAACATAGAACAAAGTGACCATGTTGCTAGAAAGAATGGCAAAGCCAGAGCCAGGTCCCTGAAACAATAGAGTCATCACCAATTTTATAATCCAGTCTAATTCGAGATGTCAGGCCCTAATCAGCTCTGTTTCACAGTGCTTTGCTCCATAAAAGCAGATTTGTTTAACCACAACCTCTGTTTCAGCATGACTGAGGAGCAAGAATAACGGACAGAACCCGGCACATCTCACGGTTCTGCGAAGGGGATGAAGTGAATCCATCATTTGCTGGAGAGGCAGAGGAAAAGTGACAGGCCCATTCATGCCTTCGAGACATTTTTTGGTCTATTGAAAATTGTAATCTGTGCACTCTCGATGAACCTCCGCACTCCCTAATTTAGAACATGTAGCCATGTGAGGGGTCTGTCTGCCGCAGATAGGGCGGCCTGGCTGCTGCAAGACAGCAAGCCCTCTGAGCAGTGTTCTTCTCTAAATGCATCCTGCCTTGAACCTTACACACACATATCAGCTCCATTTACAGGAGGATTTCAGAGTTAATTAAACGCTGAATTTGTTTCTTTAGACATCACATATGCCTCAGGGTTAGGTAATAGCATTTCGGAGACTACTTTAATTTAGGATTAAGCAAACTGCACATTTTCTGAGGGAATTTTATTTGTATAAGTACACATGTATAGATGTGGGGAATTTCCCCCCTCTCTTACCATAAAAGATTTTTAAAAATAGCTTTTAAAAAGCACCATATGCTAGGAAGTGCTGCGAATCAGCAAATCCAATATCATCATTTACTTAAAAAGCATTGGGAACAGACAAATGAAGAGAATGCTGGTTAAATTGTTGCTTTGCTGATAAGGCAGTGGAATGACTTCCACCAGAGGCTGGCTTCCAGGTTTGAGTTCTTTTTGCTCTGGATTTACTCTGTGCAGCCACAGGAACAATCCCAGAAGCATAATATTTACAAATATTTGGGTCAAAAATGACAGGTCAGATTTTTATTATCAATCTAGCAAGTCAATGCCAACATATATCAGGTTACTCCCACTAAAGAGTCTAACATAGAGCAGTAAATATTTTCATTCTTAATTTTCTTAAAGGTGCATACTTAACATTGGACAAAATGTAAGCAAACGAACAGAGCAAACCAGGAACCTAGTGTCATCCTCAGTGGATTTACTTTTGAAAAACTGTGTTATCAAAGCTTCACAATAAGCAACGTAGTACCTTGAGTTCATGGTCATTGATATCTTTGGGCATCTTTTGCAAGGATGTTGTACTTCAGCAAAATGACAAATTTATTAGGTCTTAGATGTATAAAAAGCCAAAGGACATTTGTAAAAATAAAATTTAGAAAGACACAGGAAAAAAAAAGTGCATTTAGAGTTAGAAACAACCACCCCCAACTGTTTTTGTTTCTGTTTAAATTACTGAAACTTACGTGCTCACCTCAGCATGAAGTGTTTCTTTCCTTTCCTGAACTTTTCCACTGTCTGTAAAATTTGAAAGGGAAATAATTGTTGCTGTTTTTGAGGTAGAGATACAATTAGGCAGCATTTATGGATTTCTATAGTCAGATGAGCATATGGACTCTTGGAGGTAAAAAGTTCAATTCATGAGGAAGAACAGAGACAACGGAAAGCTACAATGACTACAGTAAAATAAAACAGCCCCCAAGCCCTGCCGAACAAGCCCCCATCCATAAATCTTATTAATCATGGATACTTCAAAATAAAGTGAGCAAGGAGGAAAGTATGTCCTAGTTCAGACTTGTTCAGATTATTTGTTACTTAAAAGAGAAGATTGAAAAAAGAAATGATTAGCAACATGAAAGATGTATAATCAAATCAAGAAACAAAGAAACTTTTGTAGTTTGTACAATATAAACCATGTATAATATTTTGAAAAGGCCTATATATCCTATACTGAATGCATCAAAATTTTATATTTGCATTTGTGCAGATTCCTACTGGATGTGGGCAAGATTCTCATTTTAAGATGAATCTATATGTCATGTAATTTCTATTGTTTGACCTTGAGATAAAAATGAGAGTCATTCTTAATGTGTCCACTGTCCAAATCCATTGTCCAGAAACTTATTTCTGGAACACTTCCTATCTAATTTGGAGGAGAATTTTTCCCCCTGATGTCTAAAAACAGACATTGGGACTGAAAATTAAATAAAACAAACTAAGGTGATCTAATTATGAGTGAGTAAACACCTCAGAAAGCATTATAATTTTGAAATTTTGTCCTAATGTCTGAATATAATCTGCTATTAAACTAAGCAATTGGTCTTGAGAAAAATAACACATATACTAATGCAAACATATAAGGGAATGTAATTATCCAATTATTTTAAAAAAATGAGTGATTTTAATTGATTTGAATGATTATTGTTGGGTAATTAGAAAACAACAAATTTATAAAGCTTCAAATCTATACATGTAGTAAAAATAATTTTTAAAAATGATTTTCACTTTTCAATGATTATGTTTGTTAATTATAAAACAACAAAATAATTTTAGAAAACTTCAACACTATATAAAGTAAAAATAGGAAAAATAACTTTATATCACAATACTTGGAAATCCTCAGATTTTGGTAGACTAAATCTTCTCCAGTTAGATGGCACTTCACTCATCTACACAGACATAGTTATATGAATATGAATAAATATAAAAGTGAGACTTTGCTATTTATTTGTATGAATCTTTTTTATGCTTCCATATAATATTATACCCTAAATATTTTCATCTCAGGAAGTATTTTTTGGGAATAGGAATTTTGTTAGCTTTGTTAGTTTTAATGTTACAGAAACAGTACAATTTAGTTGCTCAATCAAATTTCTTAAATATTTCAGAAATTTTATTTCATTTCAATATTAAAAACTATATGATGTTTATTTTTCATTTCTCTTTTAAAGTATATACGTGGTAGATTTTAAACTGTCCCTCTTATAGCATCTCATAAAAATTTAAATAAAATTTCTCTAATTATAAAAAACATGTTTTGATTGTTTTAAATTTCATTTTTGTGCTCTTCTAAGATTAAGTAGTATAAATACACTTGTTGAATTTTTATGTTATATTCATATATATTTGTTCATTTTTTATAATTGACATAAAATTTTTATGTAATCACTAATCATAAATTAGCAACACTTATATTTTAGTGAGTTTAAAATGTTTATTTTTGTACATATATAACTTCAAATGCCTATGATTCAATGTGACATTTTATTATAATTTATGCTTTTTGTATAAGTGCTTACATAATCTTCCCTTGACATCATGGAAATATTCTATATTTGTTTTAATAATCTTTTGTTTTGAATATTATGTGATATCCGTATGTAATATGTTTGGATATATGCTAGGATACAGTGCTATTTTTTAATTTTTAAAAAGTTACTCTAGAACTATTTATTAAATAATGTACCTCTTTACTTTTATTCATATTGTCACTTTTAGCATATATTAAAATTTATGCATTACTGACTACTTATGCATTTAAGTTTTGTTTCACTAAATTTTTTCTCTCCAATTCAAGAATGCAACAGTTAAATCATAAAGATCTTTAAAATGTATTTTAATTTTTGATATAACAAGTCTTTTTCTTCTTATTATTTTAATTCTTGATTAAATCTCCCATTAATACTTCCAAAACCATTTATTATACTCTTGCTAAGTAGCCCTAAATAATACTGTTATTTACATTTATATTTTACTTAGAAATGCTTAATTAAAATTTTAATTTATGTTCATTCATACAGTTTTATAAAAATCCTCTCTCTATATAGATAAATAAATACATAGAGATATATATACACATAAAATTGATTTTTCTGTGATGCACATTTTTATGGTAGGTAGAAGTGAATTCCTTGAATCCATATGCTTCTTAATTATTATTGCTAGATTTTGGGAATGTTTTAATTAATTTCTATGAGTCTTAGTATATATTAATTTTATTCCTATGGCTTCACTATGTAGTAAATTATCTGTAAAGATAATTATTACACAGGCTGCTATATCAGTTAAAAAACACATAGACACACACACAAAATAAACCAAACTACAATGAAAACTATGCCCTAATCACTTTTCTAACTGCCAGAGTAACAGCACTAAAGCACCACCTCTGCTGTGATGGAGAACACAGTCTTATTTTGTAATATATATATATATGTGTACATATATATATATATATATGTGTGTGTACATATATATATATGTGCACATATATATATATCCCTATTTTTGATAGTTCTTTAATAAACTATTCTATTTTTTCAAAGATTGACCTTTAATGTTTATAATTTTTATTTTCTATTAATGTCAATTTAAGCTTTATAGTTTATTAACTTATTTTTCTGATGGTGGGGCTATTTTTCACCTTTTTACTGTTATCAAATTGATATTTACTTTATTTTAGCTCTGTTCAATTAGATTAGGTCTTTTTAGGGTGGCTTCCAGATTGTGTTAAATTTTATGATGTGTATTTTTTTTCATGTTAATACTCTATAAGATTTACTTTTTGTATTAATAAATATTAATAGATTTTCTTGATTTGCATTCTCTGTTTCTCTATGTATACATATAGAGAGGGAGGAATAAATATAGAAATAGATCCAGATATAGATATGGATGCACATATAGACTATAGACATAGGACAAATCAGATCTTTGAGAGATAATAAATTTAAACTTTCATAAAAAGATAAGATGGCAAAAAAGAAAAGAAAATTAGAAATAACCTGAATCGCCTTTCAGGTTTTTCCTTGGACAAATAATTCCTCTCCTCCATTGCCTCCTTTTATTTTTCTTGGGTCCTGTGGCTGGGGGTGAAGTGGTTAAAAATAAGATTGTTAGGTGTTGATCAAAGAGCCAGCGGGGCCGTTCCCTCATGGTTGCCCAACTGCCCTGAGAGCAGGCGTCGGTCATGCTAAAGACCTGGAGGCTACTCTTTGGTCCCAGAATTCTGGTAAAAGGGCAGTGTGACTTTAAGGGGAAGGCACATTAGTCTCCAGATGCAGCCAAGTGAGAAATCGGCTCTAGTGGGTAACCTTGAACAGGGACAAAAGAATAATCTCCTTTCAAACTGGGCTGGGAATTTGTGCTAGTGAATTCTTCCAAGTTTGAAGGAGGTGAGTATGGGTGCTTAAAATTTATGGGCAAAAACAAACAAAAACACCCCAGGCATCAGATATTTCAAGTTGTGAACTAATGTTCTATTTCTAGATAACATGTTTGGTTAATCTAAACACATTCTGATAAATGTAGGGTTGGAGTTGAGACTTCCATCTTACAAAACAATGTAGAGGACATCGGTGATCCCAGGAGCCGCAATGTCTCTCACACACAGGGTCAGCCTTGGGCACTGTCATCCCAGGTCCCTTGGCTGCCTGTTCGTCAACAAGGGCACCTCTGCCTAGACTGAACATGTGCTTTAATGAAAAGTGTTTTAATCAGCCAGAATATCTCATCTAGTGACGGTTAACCTGAAAATCGATACAAGGGAGCTGTTTTGCCCATCTTTCTACTATTATGTGTTCATACTATATGCTCAGTTGTACTTATGTCCTTTCTCATTTAGCAGATAAACTTTACATCAATACTTTCCCATGACAAATAGAAGTTTTAATGTAATTTTGAAATTATTTTAAGGTAATTGAGAAACTATAGGGAAATGTATTAATGTCATTAATGTGGTCTTCCCAGCTTATGGGTTTGATGAAAAAGTGGGTATTTCTTTACATCTGAAGCTAGGATGTATTCTTGAAAATTTAGTTCCTAATCTTTCAAAGCAAACTTGGATTAAACAAAGACTTTATATGCATACATGCATAACTCATGGACACAGACCACAGTGTGGTGAAAGCTTGGGGTGGGGGGTAGGTGCAGGCTAGAAGGGGTCAAGTGCGGTAAAAGGGGAAATCTGTAATACTTTTAAAAATAAAGATAACTTTTTAAAAAAGTACACTTATTCATATAAATGATTTGTCTATAAAAGCAATCATGAAATTCACTTAAAAGCTTTTATTTGGTTTTAAAAATATGCATACCTTAATTTGTAAGAATGTATAAATATGTTGTTATTGAATTTCCCTGATTAAAACTTAGGTTTGTTTTTTATACATCGATTTGGTCTAGTAAGTTCTCTAAATCACACTAATAGGTATTTTACATTTAGACACAGAAAGTCCTTTTTATTTATTTATTTTTTCATGTCACAATTTTCCACATTCACTCATTATCTATAAATTGCTAACATTTCTATTCTATTTTAGCACAGGAATTTTTTGAAATTGGAAAATATATAACTTGCCTCTGAAAAAGTTGAAACAAAATTAAAAAAATACTTAAATTATTTATCAAACAAAATATCCATTCCAATGTATATTTTGCAATATTATTATTAGGGACATTATAGAATGTTTGCATACCATTGCTTTTGACATTAATAAATAAAGGAAACACTTTACAGAAACAAACTGTATTTTTTATATTCGCTAAATGCTAGGAGCTAAATCTCTGCTCCTCTTAGAAAGGTAGAAGAATGAATATATCAGCCCTCAGTTGATACACTGAGTCTGGAATATTGGACACAAATCCTAGATATTCATGGCATCTTGCAAAATTTTCATTAGAGGTAAGCCATATTGGGGGTTCATTCCTCTGTGTATGGGTTTGGCAATTAGAATGCTACATTTAAAACTCTTCAAAAGTTGAATCACTGTAATAAATGACAGTCATTAGTGTTACTACTTCTATTATTATTAACAACACATTGATGTTAAAACAACCAATAAATATAATTAGCTTGCCATATGTAAGCAACTCTGCTGGAGTAGGTTGCCTTCACTCTGTACATTTTTTGTAAAGATGAATGGTCTGTTATTAAGCAGGAGATGAAGATTCAAATGAACAGTTTCTTCTATTCTTTCCCATGCTATATAAAATAGCTTCAGAGAAAGGACATTTTCACAGTAGCTAAATATATAAAAGGAAGGATAGATCAGCTAATTGAAAAGTAGTCAAAATTCATGCATATGCACAGAAGAAATGCAAAGTTAGGAAGTCAGGAGACAGTTGCTATGATCAGAGTCTGGGAAATCTGAGTGGATCACCACTACCCTGACTCACGTGAGTCTGATTGTTAACCAATTTCCTTTTCCAATTTTAAAAAAATCCTCACTCAAGGATATGCTTTTATATTGATGAGAGAGAGAGAGAGAGAGAGAGAGAGAGAGAGAGAGAGAGAGAGAGAGAGAGAAACACCTATGTGAGAGAGAGACATCCGTTATTGCCTCCAGTATGAGCCTGACTAGGGATCCAAGCTGCAATCTATGTATGTGCCCTGACCCAGAATGGAACCCCAATCCCTTTGGCACATAGGATGTTGCTCACCCAGCCAGGGCTGATTGTTGATTAATTTTTTTATGTAGGCTTTTAGAGCATGAAATAATACTTCTCAATGGGTTTTCTGTTGAGAATATTAACAAAAAACTAAATTGTCAGTTAAAGGCAGAATCACATCATTCTCTCTGACATTAGCTAGAGGAAATCACCCCATTAGCACTAAATTTATTTTGATTTTTTTGTTTAATTTAGTTAACATGAGCCTTTATATTCTTATTAACACAAGTAGCTTCATATGTATGTTCTTTGCATTGCTTCTTTTTCACTTAGATATTCCCCACAGATCCTTGCTGTGACATACATACTGTCTGTATAGTCTCCACTTGCCTTACAAATGAACTTTGCCTTCTCCTATGGCACATATTAGGTGATAACTAAATAAATTCATTCCTACTCCACAGTTAATGGTTTTCAGTTTTTCTCCTGTTTGTGTTCTCTTCCCCCTCTGTTAGCTGCCCCTGAGACTCTGATCTTCTGTACTCCTGTTTTTCACCCTAGTCAGTGCAGTTGTTTTCTCTCCTGTTCAGCTGATAGATAAGAGGAAGAAAATGTTTCATTTTTTTAATGTTCTTCACTCTAATTTTGAGCCTTATCCATGATTCCTCTCTTTTCTGAATCTCCAATCTCTTTTTCAAACAGAGGCTCTAGTCTGAATGTTCCTTAGAGAATTACTAACCCCATCCAAGGCTATTAAAATGAGCATAAGTTTCTGAATCAGCCTTAGTCCATTTGTGTTGCTATAACAAAAATACTATAGATTGGGTAGTTTATAAATAAGAGAAGTTTCTCTCACAGTTATGCCGGCAGGAAGTTGAAGATAGAAGCACTAATAGATTCAGCATCTGGTGAGTACCTGCTTCCTAGTTAATAGAAGGACATCTTGTAATCTGCCCTCACATGGTGGGAAGGGTGAGGAAGCTCTTCAAAATCATTTTTAAATATGTTTTTATTGATTTCAGAGAGGAAAGGAGAGGGCAAGAGAGAAAGAAACATAAACGATGAGAGAGAATCATGGATTAGCTGTCTCCTGCATGCCCCCCACTGGGGATAGAGCCCACAACCTAGACATGTGCCCTTGACCAGAATCTAACCCAGGACCCTTCAGTCTGGAGGCTGATACTCTATCTGCTGAGCCAAACAGGCTAGGGCTCAAAATGATCTATAATAATAAAGGTGTAATATGCAAATTGACTAAATGGCTGAACAGCAGAACAACCATCCAAACAACCACACTATGACACCCATTGGTGCCAGGCCAACCAAGGCGGGTGCAATGAGATTGGTCAGGGAGACCTGCCATCACCCCATGACCGTCCCGCAGGGGGAGGCCCAGGCCACAGACCAGTGGGCTGTGGCGGGGGGGGGGGGGGGGGGGGCGGGGCCTCCTTCTGTTGGGGCAATCCATCATGGAGCCCCGGCTGGGTGGGCAGGGCCTACTTCTTTGGGGCAGCTCCATGATTGATCGCCCCAAAAAAGGAGGCCCAGGTTACCTGGCTGGCAGTGCTGTGGTGGGTGGGGCGGGGCCTCCCACTGTGGGGCAATTGATTGAGTGGCTCCTAGACTGCGAGAGGGAACAGGCTGGGCTGAGGTCAAACCCTCCCCCCCGCCCCGCCTAGTTTTTTTATAAGTATATAAATCCATATATAAGATTTCTACCATTGTGACCTAATCCTCCCCCACTCCCTCCACCCTGTCCAGAGGCCTCACCTCCTCCTACCATCACTTGGGGCTTATGACTTCCACATATGAACTTGAGGAAGACAGGAACATTTGATATTCTGTTGAATTTTCAAAACTCAATTTTAGTTTCTCATTTAGCCAAAATATAATTATGTTTCTAGGAGAATGGTCTACTCCAACCCAGTGTTACCACTGTCACCACCATTAACATGGCTTATCATTTTTTAAAAGAAGGAGAACCCATTTAAAGGAGAGGCAGCAACTAAAAGCCAGAGACTGGGCAGAAACTAGAGATGGTGGTAGCAGGGAAAAAGAGCTGGTGAGACATAGGGCCCATGTGATAAGTAAGAAAGGCGGTGATGAGGTAACCAACCAAATCTTATTTCTAAAGAGGGTCTGATAAGGGTCTGTTATCCTTGAGCAACCAACCTTCTGCAAGAATCATTCCTGAACTTCAACATTGGTATAGCCCTGTTCTTAGAGTTACTGACCCAATCCACAGTGGCAATACTGCTGACCCCTTTGCTAAAGACATTCCTCCCCCTCAGAGTCATAGGAATAGTACTAGGGAGCTGCTTCTGTTTTCATGTAATTGGGTGTGCTTCTGCCCTCTCTACTTGGGACACCTAAGGAATTTTCCCCTTGAAACAATACTGATGTCAGGGAAAGGGGGTTGATACCTCTATGGATTTGAAACCATATGCATTTGTGTCCATTATGCATTAGGTTGGCTTTTATGGATTTGCCTCAGAAGCCAACCACACTTCCAACTCTTGCTATAGGCAAAGGTCAATTTCAGGGCAATATGTTATAAAAGCATCTCTTAGAACATAGCATATTTATCTGCAACTGAAGTGAATCTCTTCACTGTGCAGGAGTATAAGAAAAACACTCACCCCAAAGCCAAACTTTGGAAGCCAGAACTCAAAGCAGAGCATCAGGGTTATGCTGTCCTTCAGGGAAAAAAAAAAAAAGCTAATTTTTATTTTGAATGTGTTATACTTCTATAGACCACGAATTGAACTAAGCATTGTTTCACTGTTTCTGTTTTGCTTGCAAAACCAAACTCTTTTCAGTGCTTTGTTACTTAAGTCTAGCTAAGTGGTTAAGGGCATGTAAAGTTCACTCCCAGCCTGCAGTTTTTTAAAGCATTTATTTCCTTGTCAGTGTTATTATGTCAGCAACTATGTGTGGGTGGTAAGGGAGGCCCTGGGAACACTAACCATTCACCTGATTAAATAAAAAGCTGCAAAAATAATATAAAGATATGAAGGGACTATCAACACATCCGTGTTCTGGGCTTAAAAATTAAGTGGTTTTTTTTTTTTTCTCTTTTGATAAAAGATGCCAACAACACATCTTTAAGTATATCTGGCCACATTGGTCACCGCCTTAAAATAAACATTTCCCACAGGGAGTTCTAACGTCTTGTCTCTGAATGTGCTTTGATTTGGTGTGTTGTCTTCAGCAAGGGGATCAGAAGTCTAGGCTATGCAGAGAGGAAACAGAAAGCTTGTTTTCTGTGTTCCGAGCAGCGTCCTTGCAAACAGCATACTCCGTGAGTTGAGTCGGAGGGATGGATGTTTGTTGTAAAAACCTGGCAAACAGAAATTGGTAAGCTGGTCTACAAATAGTAGAGCCTAAAAAGTGGAGTGATCCATGTGTCCACTCAAGGGGCGTGTGGTGGTTACTCCCCATGTTATCCCCATGGGTCTAGGAACATTGTGGCCTATTTTCTGGTAAGCATAACTTTAGAAACAGTTTATGACTTATAAAATCATCTCCCCAGGTGAAGGTTTACAATGAACGAAACAGGGCTGTTTGATGCTAATGCAATCATTAATGGGAAAGCCAACCCAATTATGCGTTTCTGTTTGGGTATTCTGCATTCATTTATATTTTCTGGAAAGAAAAAAAATAGTACAATATGGGAAGTGTATTAATCATGTTACTACTCTAGCTGTGATAATTTATTAAACAGTATCATAGTTTCCTGGAAGATTTACTAAGCCTCTAAATTACTTAAAACTTGTAGAATAATTTACATCCTGGCAAGAGCTGTTGAGAAAAATACATAAATGAAGTCATTAAGTTAGAATGTTTCAGAAGCACCTGGATGAAGAAAATGTTTTCATCTCCTCAGTTCATCATGAAATACATGGAATGTATTAACCTGTCTTTAAAAATAGCCCTTACACATTTTTATTTTACTTCTTTTTTAAAATCTTTAATATTGTGGGTAAATGACAGAGATTTATTGGTTAATAAATTAATTTTAAGTAAGCAAATATTTAGACATAAATTTGCTTGCTGTGGCATAAATGTCTTACTCCAATTGCTGACACATCACATCAGGCACCAGTGATCTCTGTATTTGCTGTATTTTGCATCTTCCTCCTGATATTTCAAGATTTACTATAGAGTCTCTCTCTTAGATGTCATTATATCAATCTAGTGAAGTAGTTTATAGAAAAATTTAAATTGTTATCTCTTTCAGGCACATTTAAACAAAGAGCTGAAAAATCTAAATAATTGAATTGTAGGCTATGCTATACATATGAAGGAGATAATATTTTCATTTAAATCTAAGAGGGATGCTTTTTTTATATTTGCTTTTCTTTTTACATATTCTTTTTATTGTTTGAAGTATTACAAATAGTAGTACATATGTCTCCTTTTTCCCCCCTATTTACCTCCCCCAGCCTCCCCTACCCCCCAGTACATGCCTTCACCTGCCCGCCCACTCGCCCCCTCCCCCCAGTGTCTTGTATCCATTGGTTATGCTTATATGCATGTGTACAAGTCCTTCGGTTGATCTCTTACAGCTCCCCTTGCCCAACCTCCCCTGCCTTCCCCCTGTAGTTTGACAGTCTGTTCAATGCTTCTTTGACTCTGTATCTATTTTTTACCCCCATTTCTTTCCTTTAAAAATTTTTGCCTCTGCAGACTAGAAATAAACATATTATAACAAAAAAAATGTTTGAGTCTCAATTTCAATGTCCAACAGTTCTGAGTGCCCATTTCAATGTCTAACAGTTCCTTATGTGTACATGTCAGCAATAATATCTGCATGGTGGGCACATGGTGGCAATGCAGGTCTGACCCTCTCTGGTTTGGTCCTAGGCAACCTGCAGCGGTGCACAGCTGCTGACTGCTAGCATGGCAAGGCGTCATCAGCGTCTTCCATCTCTGGACTGTTTCTCCTCTTGTCTTCTTGGTTGGAACAGACCTGTCAATTCCTCTCTGTTGCAGGAATCCACATGATTTTGGAGTTGTTTTCTGAAAATATACAAACATATTCTCGACCACAAGTTAATAAAGGAATCTTTTCTATATAATTGATTTGGGATCCTTTTTATTTTTGTCCAAACAATTTTCCTTTGTCTTATTTAGACACTATGTATGTTTTTCATAGGTGTCTTACTGTTAGCATTACAAATGAAAATTAATTTTGTAAAGTAAAAATTTTCTAGATGTAATTTACTTATAGGATATTTTTCCTTACATGATATTACCCTACTATCCCCCTCCTTTTTTTTTTTTTTGTAAATTTTATAATGCAGTCTTGATAACTTTAAACTTTAATTTTTTTGCCCAAAAATATGACTGCTTTAGGTTCATTGAATGTTCAGGAATTTTACCATGAGATGAACTACCAATAGACATTTTAGTTATTACTTTAGGAACAGCTTTTTGTCCAGTACAATTAAATTTGCTTGAATATTCACTTATTTCAATTAGCCTATTTAAATTAATCTGAAAACTTGATTACTATTTTACTGTCAAATTTAATACTCTACCAACAATCTTAGTTTACCCTGTAAATATCAGTGGAAAGGATTATTTGCATTCTTGAGTAGGCCCTGAGCATTCCTGATGCTAGGCTGGATATAAGAGAGTTTTTGTTATTAAATATACCCTTGTGTTATGCACCACTTAGGAAGCAATAAAAATCATAAACTTTAATGAATACTAGGAATAATTTACACAGAATTTATAATGGTCATATTAGCCTTTGGAAACTTTGAAATGTATTTAATACTTGAAGCCCGGTGCATAGATTCATTCACCGGTGGGGTCCCTTGGCCTGGCCTGTGGGGACTGGGCCAAAACCAGCTCTCCAACATCCCCTGAGGGGTCCCAGATTGCGAGAGGGCAGTTCTCGGGTGATGCACCCCGGAAACGGACTTCCTCCTCTGTGGTTCTGGGTATGTCACCTGAGAACTGCAGCTGCCAAGTCACCGCAGCTCAGCAGCTCCTGCATTGAGTGTCTGCCCCCGGTGGTCAGTGCCATCATAACTACTGGTCAGCCGTTCGCTTAGGCTTTTATATATATATATAGATGTTACTGATGAGATGTCCTTTTCCCCTTATATTGTTTGTAGGTAATAAGTTATTATTTTGCACTTGCCTCAGTTGCAAAATATAACACCACATGACCTACTTTTTTTTTCCATTCTTAGGTACAATAAAGCACTTTGTTTTTGCTTTGCATGGCAATAGGTGAAATTGCCATCATTCCTGGAATGGCTACAATTTGGTTTCAGAGATTGAAAGAGGCCATCTATTTCTAAATGTGTCTTGATTTTAGAGTTGACAAATTAGGGGAAAATGATTCTAGAATAGATAAAATGTAGTACTTGGGGGAAGGACTTCATTCCTAAAGCCATTTAATTTCTCTACTAAAAGGCCGAACTGTCTGGCACTCCCATCTACCAATGGTTATTCTTCCTGGAAGTCAGTGACATAATAAGATATTTATCAAGACATGGACCATGCAAAGGTGTACTGTTTGATATATGGCCTGAGCTTTCATTACTGATTTTCTGTATTAAAAATTTCAATAATGAGTTATTAACATCTTTAATTTACCTGAATTGTTAGTTTGAAATTATTATACTTATAAAAAAATAAATATTTGTTCTCAGAAAAATTACAAACTAGTTGATGGAGAATGAAGGCATAATAATTTGAATTACTTCACAATAGTGCTTCAGAAACTACATATTCTGTATACTTTGATTATGAATATTACAAAATGATGTTTATTGACACCTCATAGAGTTAAATTTGTAATGCAATTGTTCAGAACATTCTATAGTCTTTTTTTTTTTTTTTGGATATTTCTAAAATTTTACACATTCTCTTAAGCAGGTGAAAATGGCCTAACATATGAAATGAACAATTAAATTTATAAGAGTGTATATTTGAGAGTAGCATATTTTAAAAATTAAATTGTTTATTAAAAACCATTAAAACTATAGACATATAATTTATATGATACACAGTACTGCATTTAGAATAATATTTGTATGCAGCAAGATAATATAGAAACAAATACCTAGAGAAAATTTTATATTTTTAGCATTTATTTAAAATCATATTTTCCCCTTAAATGTATATTATGTCATCTCTTCACTTAGTATATATCTAGATTCTCTCATTCTTTTTAATATTTTTACTTTATTTTTATTGTTGACACCATTACAGATGTCTCTACTTTCACCCGCTTCTCCCACTTTCATCCATATCCACTACCTCCTTCCCTCTGGCCACTACCACACTGTTGTATGTGTCTATGGGTTATGCTTATATGTTCTTTTGCATAGCTCCAGACTATTTTACCTTATCACCTCAAAATTTAAAGAAAAAGCATATTTATTATTTTTCCTCATTGTTTTTCTGATAAAAGTCTTTATTACACAAAATACATTTAAATTTAAATTTCCCTTTTAAAAATTGAAATGCATATATACATTATAACCTGTAACTAGCTGACCTAATCTCTTTGGAGATTGTATTAAAAGTGCTGAAAGAAAAAGTGTATTGTCTTTGGGGTATGACAAAACTGGGTTAAACTCCCACCACTTATTCAGCCCCATTCATTTTCTATTCCATAAAATTGGAGCAATAGGACTTGATTATTACTATGGCCTTAAATGTACCAATCATGGTGCATACCTACAAGAGTTAATCAATATTTTAACTCCTCCTCAACCATAGGTATCTTACCTAATAATAGACAAACATGTAAATTGACTATACCTCTGCTACACCACCAGCAATCAGGAGTGATATGCAAATTAACCCAACAAAGATGGCAGTTAATTTGGATACACAGGCGCCGTGTGATGGGGGTGGGGTGTTCTTCCCCACCTCTGGTCTCTCAGGGCCTCTGGGCAGCATGGGAAGGCGGGGCCAGAGCTGAAAGAGGCACTCTGGGGCCTGAGTGGAAAGGGGCTGGGCCGGAGTGGAAAGGCGGTGCCGGCAGCCAGGGAAAGGAAAGCCCATTTTAGTACAAATCTTCATGCATTGGGATTCTAGTCTATAATAATAAAAACGTAACATGCTAATTAGACCAGGAGTCCTTCTGGACAACATTCCGGACAAAGCCAGGGCTGTGCGGGGAGCCCGGGTCCCAGATGCCAGAGGGAAGCTGGTGCCAGCAGCCAGGGGAAGGAAGGCTTGCTCTTGCATGAATTTCGTGCATAAGGCCTCTAGTGTACCATAAAGGGAAATACATTTTACAACTATGAAATTGTTTATACAAATTAACATCTTGAATACAAATATCTGAAACCTTGAAGCATTTGTAAACTAAAAAGAAAATGAAGAAAAATGAAAGTAGTAAAGGAGGAGAAGAAAATTAGAAAGAGATTGATAACAGGAGGGAGAAGGCAAGGAGGGATGAAAGACTTAGCTATTTTCCAATAAATTATATATTTGATAAAATGTTAGTGTTTAGTCTTCATTTCTATTTATTGTTTTGCTTTATTAAGTATTATTGCAGATCATAATGTCATTCATAAATGAAATGCTTTAGTGCTTTAATAATTGTTACATTTTTTGAAAGTCATTTTTTCATTCACTGAGCCATGCTTTATAAATATTTTATTCAAGTATAAGAAATGAGTTAGGTTAAATTATTTTTATTTTACTGATGAGATAAAAGATGATGAGGTTTTGCTGACCTTACTAAAGCTACTTGCGAACACAAACTTATTAATGTAGACATAGACCCGTATTACAAACTATATTTCCTTTAAAAAATAAACAAGATATAAAGGATGTTTCTCACTAGCCAAGAACCAAATACAAAAACAAAAGGTAAAGCCATTCTAAATGTTAATAAATTTCTTTGTGGAGTAAGTGCATGTAGTTAGTTATAGGTCAAGGGTATGAGAGATGCTTTGTTAATGGAGAATCTGAAATACCTGGCTGTCCTTTGCTAGCTGGGTGAAATCTTTGGCAAATTCCTGAATTTCTTGAAATTTATTCAAATAAGGGTAAATGACCTGAATACTGAAAATATATACATAATATAAAATATTCTGATGAAGAGTCAAAATTGGCATGACTGTGCTTTAACTTTGTAAGACCAGCGGGTAGACAGATCTCCTAGGACCAAGCACAAAATACCAGCAAAAAAAAAAAAAAAAAAAAAAAAAAAAAAAAAAATATATATATATATATATATATATATATATATGCAAATATTACTTGAGCAGTAGTCAACAGAAAATGTGAATTTTATTCTAATAGTTTGGATGAAGTAAAATATAAACATGTGAACACTTGGGGCAGGATGAAATGGTGCTTACCCTCATCTTCCAAAGGGTATATTAAGCATTTGGGACAGGCAGAAATGAGAAAGGTTGTTTTAATACATTGCATTGCATAATGATGAGTTTAGTCTTGAGACTAGAAATTCAGGGGAAATGTGTCTGGATTGACTATGTAAAAGACTAAATATTAACATTAAAAAAAATGGAAATAAAATATAACTAAGCTTGCTTGGAACATGGAAGGATGCTAATACCATAGATAGTACTTTAGTGAGATTAAATTTTTAATTTGGGAAAAATAGAGAATTTTATCTATATACATTTTCAACAGTTATCAGGAAGAAAAGGTGGGTATTTCTTCATCAGATGTTCATATGCCCACATTTATATTTATTATATAAAACATGTTGCTGACCACCACTCAAAAACATACCCAAATGTGTGCAGTATGTGCATATGTATATAATAACAACATACGTACTTAATTATTTAGGTGCTAATTCAACCCACATAAGGAATGAAATAGAGAAAACTCCATAATAAGTTCTGGGATGTTATATTGGTTATATTAAAATCTTATTTAACCTTATCATCCTTCCAAATATTTTATCCAAGTATCCTATATAATAAAAGGCTAATATGCAAATTGTCCCCTCGACCAGAAGTTAGACCTGGAGTTCAACCAGGGGGCGGGGCCAGCTGGCCACCTGCCCAACGCCCTCTGCCCAGCAGGCCAGATCCCTCCCATGCATAAATTAGTGCACCAGGCCTCTAGTATGCATATATGTATACATTTGAGGAGAGAGAGAAAGAGAAAAATTTTATCATTTGTATATGGGAAAATGCTTTAAGATTCTCATATGTTACCACACAAATTTTTATAACATTTACTTAGAAAATAAATAAATTTGTAATTTCTCCTTATGCAGAGATGTAATACAACTCAGGGTTCCAGTAGATGACTATGAGTCTAACTAAATTCCCAGAAATCATATAATCAGAGGGGTATGGGAACAAGATCTAGGTATTTTGATTTTCATATGAAATATCTTTCTCTCTGATTTATATTAAGCAAAAATATGAATCCATTTGTATGTGTCTCCCTAAAAAATACTATTTTTCATTGCTTATTGTGTCATTGAAACATAAAAGTAAAATATTGCTTTGAGGTTTTTGAAATTTATGTAAAATGCTCTTTAAAAATATTATATTTACCAAATTTTGAAAAATAAATTTTAAAGATCAATTTAATTCACATTTTCTTAAAAATACTATACTGCATAATGAATTTGAGCTTTTATTTTTAAACATTTTTTTCTTCTCGTCAATATTTATAAGAACTGACACTTATTACCATGAGGTTCAAAGTACCTTTATAAGTATCTTAGGTTCTATATCTTAGTTACTGTAGGTTTTTTATTTCTCTCTCTCTCTCATTGAAGGTTCTAACACATGATAGATCTCTTCAATAAGATTGCAGCCTATTTGGAGAAAAAAATGCACATGTTACACAAAATAAGAACCATTACAAGTTTTGTACATGAAAAATAGCAAAACTCCCAACACAGAGTATGCCTACATATTGAGGGTGTGGTATTTCATGCTACTGAAGAGGTTTAAAGGAGTCAAAAGATATATGTACTTGAAAATATATTTGGGATATAAAACGATGTGATTTTATTACCATTTTATTTTGAATGATTTTATCCCTTGCTTACGAAACATTTTCTGGGGGAAAATGACAGCCTAAACGAAGATTTCTTGTTTTTCTTAACCACATAGCTTCTGCTTTGCACACTTTGAGAAAAAAAAACTGAACACATTTTGTTTCTTTCAAAAAATCACGTGGCTAGAGATAATGAAAACAAAATACCTGAGCATTTCTGCATTATTTCTTTGCTAAGATTTGAAGGCACAAGCTCTGCAGTCCCTTATATGTGTCAACTTCATGACTGCCATATTGAGCTGGGTTGCATCTGTCTTACTGTGTCATGTCACGTTGCATGGTGCCTTCTAATGGGTGCTGACACGAGGTAGCAGACTGCCTTCACACCTAGGGAAATGTATTCAGAATGAAAACAGATGGTACATTGTTTGCTGCAGTAACTATTGTGGCATATAAACTATTTAAACCTAATTGTGGAAAAGTATAACATCACAAAACTTAATAGTTTTAACTGTGTCTATCATGTAATAATATAAAAAATAAATGTTATTTGATCTAATATATTCTTTTTATTTAATCATGTGATAAAATAGAAATCAGGCTAAGTAAAGTTGTTTATTTTTCTTAATATTGCATTAAGTATTAAGCTGGAATTATAATGCAACTTCACTCTATGCTACCACGATTATTTTGAAATTGGCTTTCTACAGAGACAGTAACAATATTGTGTTTGCATTTATGTACAGCGACATTGAAGCTAAAACGATTTCATTGTCAATTCCTATTTTGGAGAAAGTGACAGTAACCATTTTTTATTTTTTTGGTCACCGATCACTCCAGATTCTTAAATTGTGGCAAAACATTCCAATGCTGATGTGAGTAAAGTTTCTGCGATGATAACAATTTTAATAGGACACAAAATGAACAATTGCTGCTAAATAAGGCCAAATGTAGCTAAATGACTCTTGTATTACATTAAATTACAAGCTGGGTCAGTGAAAACTGGAAATAAAACCTAATTATTTTCAGTTGAAAAGTTCAATATTACCATTATGATATGATGTACTGTGTAAATTCTTGAAGTTTTTTTTTTTTTTTGCTGCAGTGAGTAGCAGTTCATCTAAACTATTTTTAAAACATTAAAATGTGTGTTGCATCATAGTTATGCTTAGAAAATTAATATTTTATATTATGCATGAAATTAATTATAATAAAAGATAATTTATAATTTGGTAAATCTCTGTTTAATCATAGAAGAAAAGATATTCTGTTGTAATCAATATAGAATTTAAGAGAAATATAATTAAATAGGTCAATTGACCTAATGGATTAAATCTATCAGTTCAATAATTTCATAATTAGCTGATAAACACTTAAATATGTACTTATTTCATGTGAATATTTATTTCATATTAGACTAAATGAGGATATGTGTCAGTTTAGGTTTTAAGTAAAAAAATATATAATTATATGAAAAGTTAATCTTATTTGCCAAAACCGGTTTGGCTCAGTGGATAGAGCGTCAGCCTTCGGACTGAAAGGTCCCAGGTTCGATTCCAGTCAAGGGCACATGCCTTGGTTACAGGCTTGATCCCTGGCCCTGATGGGGGCTCATGTGGGAGGCAACCAATTGATGTGTCTCTTACATATCAATGTTTCTCTCTCTCTGCCTCTCCCCTCCCTCCCACTCTCTAAAAAATCAATGGAAAAATACCCTTTGCTGAGGATTAACAACAAAAAAATTAAGCCATAAATAAATGAACTGATTTAGTATTTTATAAAAAAGTTTTCCCTGGACACTTGACTGAAACATCTTAATTGTTCTAACTCTTTCCACAGCAACATAAATCTGTACTTACATAGTTCTGATATGGTCTGTGTGAAAGTGTAATGTAAAATTTTGGGGAAATGGTATGTCACTATCTTTTAAAATAAATATGTAATTAAATTGAATATATATATGTATATATGTATATATGAGGGAGGTACTGAGACTGCCACCTGTTTTTTTTTTAAATCTTTATTCTTCAAAGTATTACATATGTCTCCATTTTACTCACCAATCCCCTCCAGCCCACCTCCTGCCCCTATATATATATTTAATCTGAGGAACTAGTCTGTCTAGTATGACATCACAGAGATCCAGATTGTACATTTGGTTACTTTTCATTGTTAGAACTTTAGCTGTAAAGGAACATTTACTCTCGGTAGGTAGTTTAGTTTGCCCATGTGTATATTTTATAATCACCTCATTAAAAAAAAAAAAAAAAAAAAAAACAAGGAGCACAAAACTAATTAGATAGGTAAATAGATGATAGTGAATAGATAGATCAATATTATAATTTGATATTCTTATTACAGAACTGCCCAGTGTTATGTTTATGCAAATTATCATCTCTTAACAATGATTCATGTTCTTCCTTGCTTCTCTAATTACAAACTTAGCCTTTTGTCAGTCTTCATCCTCTAGATCTCTCCTCAACATCTGAAGCCCTTAACCAACCCTGTTCCCACTGAAATATTCTTCTAGCTATCTGGGTGTTACACAGATATCTCTCTTAATGAACAACCTATCTTTGGGGCTCCTGATTTACAATTACAACTGCCTAACGAACAACGTTGGTTCAACTAGGCATTTATTCACTCATTCAACAAACATTAATCTGCCCTAGATACATTGGCTAGAAAATCAAATAAAATAAATACAGTGTCTTTCCTGTATTGAGGGAACAAGTGTATAAACATTGAATTCAATGAAGTCTGTTATGAGAAAAAATATTTGCAGAATGCATTCAGAGCATGTAACAGTAATTTGTGAATTTGACCTTGGAAAATGCCAAAGGAAAGGAAAAAAATCTCAAAAAGAAGGTGATTATGTTGGGTAAATCTTGATCCAATAGGGTTCACCCTAATTGGAATGAGTACTTTTCTTTTAGAAGAAGTAACTCTGCAGAGGAGATACAAAATAAACAATAGGTCTGATTGGAAAAACACAGCATTTAGGGGTGGCTAAAGGAAATTCATGAAGGTAGTCAGTCAATGCTCACAGAGAGATAAGGATGGAGAATCATTATTTTAGAGGCTCTGGTGGGGCATATTAAACAGTTGGACTTTACTCTGGGAACAATGGAATAATTACCAATGGTTTTCATGGGAAGTATGATGACCAGATGTTCATTTTAAAAAGTATTCTTAAAAGAGCCTGTATATTCTACAGATATCCTACATGTCCAAAACATATTTTCTTTCTAATGTTTCACCTAATTTCTTTCATCATATTTTCTGTCCCAGTTGTCATTAAGTTTAAGCCATTATTCTCTCCCAACTATCTACATTACTTTCCATAGTAAGTCTATTCTAACTCAAAATGCCTCTTTAGTGCAGTCTTTTCTCTTCATCCTCAGTAAAAATGTCCTATCTCAATCTCATAGAATCCCTTACTCAAAAACTACTATTTTTCTCCTTCCACTCTTGTCTTAATCCATTCTAATTTATCACCTACCTTGTCACCAAGGTTTCTGTCTTAAATTAATTTTATCACAACACTCCCTCTTTGGCTCATTACTGGACACAATCCAAATTCATCAGCATGGAGTCAAGATTTGTATCTCCTCTGACCCTAATGTTCTGGTTCTTGAACCCACTTTTGGCCTTGCCACAAAGGTTCTGCAATACTATCAGGTTTAAACATTATGTGTGCCTGGTACACATAAACTCTATGCAAGTGTATGGCATTTGCTACTATAATTACTGCAAACCACAGATGTTGAAAAAGCCAAGAGAGCAAATTAATGGAGGAGAATCAGACATAAAACTAAGATTAATGAGCTGGAAAATAGATTCAGAATACATCTACAGGGTTGAAGTTTCTAAAACACATAAAAATACAGGATGCATATGCAAAAATTAAGAATCCCATAAGAATAAAATGTACTAAGCAATGGATAGAACAATAATATAGCTAGAAAGTTCTATAGAATTATTTTTCCCACAGGAAATTCTGGCAGATGAGTCCTGTACCAGGCTAAATTCCACCTACACCACCCTATCACTATCTTACTGTCTCCCCCTTTTCATGAGCAACTGATATTTAATTGATGTTGATGAGTAACAGCCTACTCCCCTATAAATAGTGCAGTCCTACTCCTTTAGCATATCATTCTAATTAGCAATGAAAAAAAAGTAACCCTTGATTTACACATGAGGAAAAGTTGAACAGATTATATTCTCAAGATCTAATGACAATTTAACTTGTCTTCATTTTGATCTGTTGCCAACTAATCCAATTTGAATTTCCAGTCACTTGTGTCCAGTGAAATTTTGCTTTACCAGCTCAAGCAAGAGCTGAGCGGCAGCTTTTCCCCAAGCAGATGTAAGAGAGTCTGTAATAGGGAGCAAATGCATTATTATTAAGTCTCAAACCTTCCAATTTGAATTTTCTCAACCACATCTAAGCACTTGGCACTGAGCTGCCCTCTATCCTGGGTACATATGGTTTGTTTTGGAACCAAATCTAATTGAGCTATTTCTAAGTGCTGATCAGCAAAGGAGTGTCTTCCCATAATGAGATTGTATTGGCCCATGTCAAAATGAAAAAAAAAAGGTGAATTCAATAAAATTTTCCAAAGACCAAATTATTTATTATTAAGGACTTTAAAGTTTGAAATTATTTTTGGCATTGAAATATCTTTCACTTCATGAAATGACAATTATGAAAAATTCTACTCTGGATGGTAGACTCTAATTTTGTTCTGGCATTTTTATATACTTACTAAAAATATAAATATATAAATATATAAATATATATATCGCTAATCCAATTACCACTGCCATATATATTTTAAATTTTACTGGTTTGCAAAATCCAAATGCATAAGAATTCTTCCAGCATACTCTAACAATGATCTTGATGCTGCCATTTTAAAGAACCATTTTAACATTAGTCTTAGCTTTCAAAGAAAAGCAACCTCTGAAGTTAGGTATCCTTCTCACCAGAGTGTTCCTGATGGCCTTAATGAATGGCACATTCTTTGCATGGTCCCAGAAACGTACTGCTTGAGTGGGTCCCCTGACATAACATTTTATATCTATTCCAGTGTGCCACCTCCCTTAGCTTCTTCATCCCTTTCTCTTTTAACTGCTACAGCAGCTCTTGTTTCTTTCAATGAACGCTGCCCCCCCCCCCCACACACACACACACCCACACACACTGTCTCCACTCTTCTAATAGCCACACTACCAGTGTGTTTGCCTTATACTTAGGGTCTTTGTCAGAGTGTAAAACCCTGTGTCTTAAGAAAGTGCCACAGGTCAATGCATTCTGCATTCTTGTTTATCCAGTCTTAATTCCAGCCCTGTTAATCAAGCACACTCAAATGTAAATCAAATGTAAATCCAGGAATACTTCCAGGTATGCTACTAGTACAGGCTCTTAATTCCTGTAGCTCCTTTGTTATATAATCTCATTTCTCTTTCATCAGTCACAGAAGGTCTTTAGTCAGATTATACTCTATTTATAAAATTTATTTTTATTTTTAAAAATCTTTATTGTTGAAAGTATTACATATGTCCCCTGTTTTTTCTCACTGACCTCTCTAGCTTACTGCCACCCCCATTCCAGGCCTTCACCACCCTATTGTCTGTGTCATGGGTTATTCATATATGCATGCAATTTCTTTGGTTGATCTCTTCCCACCCACCCTTGCCTTTTCTCTTAGATTCCACAGTCTGTATACTACTCTATTTAAACCACAGTTATTAGCACTGAAGCTCTTGGGATTAGGGTTCTGTGCATTACCTAAAATGAGTTACCTAAAATGAGTGGATAGTTAAAATGTATGCTGGACTGAACTGCTGTACATTGAAAATGTTCTCATTGTTTGGACATTCTGTAGTGCATTTAAAGGTTCAATGCCACTGAAGCGTGTAAAAAGGGCTACCAATATTGATCAAGAAACACTCATTTGTGGAATATAATGAACAACATAAACTGATGAACAAAAGAAGATCCAGCGACAGAGAAGCATCGATCAGACCATCATACCTCAGAGGGAAGGTAGGGGAGGGTGGGGGTAAGGGGAAGAGATCAACCAAAGGACTTGTATGCATGCGTATAAGCCTGACCAATGGACACAGACACCAGGGGTGTGAGGGCATGAGTGGGGGGGGGGGGAAGCAAAGGGGATATAAGGACACATATGTAATACCTTAACCAATAAATAAAAAAACTTCAGTTATCTTTCGATATAACAAGGTCTAAAATCAAAGTAGTATTATCTCTATTTTTTCCAGTTCAAGTAGAATATAGCTCTTCTATATTTTCTTATATCCACTGAACAGAATTATAAGGTAATACTTTGTGACTTTGGTTTTTTGCTTGTTTACAATGGCTTTTCTTCTCCCATTTTATAGGTGGAATGAAAATAAATTGGTAGTATTCTGTGCAATTAATGATGGCCTTGGGGAAGGTATGGCCAGATTCAAGAGGTGAATGCAATCCAAGCCTTAAAGTTTAGTTAAATCAGATACTTCAAAAAGATTAGGGGTCATATAGAGAAATCATTTATATAATAAATATCATAGGATAAATGTCTGACAGCTTGAAGCTGGGAGTTAATAGTCTAATAAATTGTTCCTTTTTAAAACCAATACTTTTTAAATGATAAAAATGTATTTAGATGTAATGAAAATAAATTCATTGTATCCTATATAATAAAGAGTTAATAGGCAAATTGACCATCACTCCAACACATGAGATAGCTGCCCCCATGTGGACATAAGATGGCTGCCACAAGATGGCCGGCAGGGGAGGGTAGTTGGGAGGGGCAAGGCCTGCAGGGGAGGGCAGTTTGGGGACAAGGCCTTCAGGGGAGGGCAGTTGGGGGGGACCAGGCCTACAGGGGAGGGCACTTAAGGGCAATTGGGCTGGCAGGGGAGGGCAGTAAGGGTTGACTGGGCCAGCAGGAGAGGGCAGTTAGGGGCGGCCAGGTCTGCAGGGGAGGGCAGTTGGGGGTGACCAGGATGACAGGGGAGCAGTTAGGCATTGATCAGGCTTGCAGGTGAGTGGTAAGAGGGTGATCAGGCTGGTAAGCAGAAGCAGTTAGGGGCGATCAGGAAGGCAAGCAGGCTAGTGGTTGGGAGCCAGCAGTCCTGCATTGTGAGAGGGATATCCGACTGCCCGTTTAGGCCCGATCCTAATGGGAATGGGCCTAAACGGGCAGTCGGACATCCCTCTAGGGGTCCCAGATTGGAGAGGTTTCAGGTGGACCGAGGGACACCCCCTATGCATAAATTTTGTGCCCCAGGCCTCTAGTATTAATATATATTGTTTTCACTTTATATCTTAATCATTATATTATTTTTTGTTTATTTTATATGACTTATTACCTAAAACATTCTATTTTACTTCCAAATAAAAACCTGAACATTTTGCTAATTTATCACACTAACAGAAATAAATGATAAAAAATAATAAACCTTCCTCCAATTTTACCCAGTTGTTAATCTTTTGTCAGTTTCTTTCTGATTTTCCCTATGATTGATAACTTATTATTAGACATATTAATGATTTAATATTTAAATTAAATATAATTTATTCTCTGAAAATAGCATTAGGATCTGCATTACTATATTTCAGAATTTTAAACCATTGATACTGTGCTGTTTATAGAAAAACTAGAGGACCAATGTACGAATTCATGCACAGGTGAGGTCAGGCCGGCCTGGCCCCTATTGAGGTGGATGAAGAGGAGGAGATGGCAGGAGGTTGGTCAGTGGGCCCAACCCATTCAGGCCAGATCAGGGCCAGGCAAGCTGGGGAAGGGGCTGCAGACAACTGGCCATGGGCCCCACCCCTGACTGGGGTTGGTAGGCCTATTGAGGGTGGGGCCAGCCATGGGGAAAGGCTGTGGGCAGTGGGCTGGCTGGCCCTACCCCTGAATGGGGTGGGGGATGCTGATCGGGGGCCAGTGGCCTAGGAGAGGGGCCATGGGTGGTTGGCCGGAGGGCCTTGCCCCTGATGGGGTGGGGAGTCCGATCTTGAGTGGGACTGGGAAGAGGGAGGGGCTACAGGAGGTTGGGGGGGAGCCTGGCCACCTATTGGGGTGGGGGGTCGATCGGGGGGGCCGGCAGGAGGGAGGGGTTATAGGCTGATCAGGGTGGTAGGGGCCCATTGGGGGTGTGGCCAGCTGGGAGGAGGGGCTTCAGGAGGTTGGTGGTTGGCCCCACCCCTATTGGGGTAGGGGGGGTGCAATCAGGAGTGGGCCGGCTGTGGGGAGGGGCTGTGGACCTATTGTGGTGGTATAGGTTGATCAGGGGCAGGGCTGGCCAGGGGGAAGGGAGAGGGCATTTCTCTGGCAGTCAACTCTTAATCGTGGTGGGAGAGTGATCAGGGGCAGGCTGGCAGGGGGGGATGGTCTGCGAGGTTGGCCAGCCGGCACCACCCCCTGATTGGCCAGTTCACTGACCACAGTGAGGATCATAGTGACTGGTCATTATGGTTGTTATGGCCGTTGGCTATATATATATATTCCTTAGATATAAATGTGTACACATGAGAGTGCTTATTTGGGACAGATTTATATTTCACATATGTGTTGGTGTAATGTTTCAAGGCTCCTTAAAAATTGGATTCTTGCTCTTGTATCTCTTGATGTAACACTCTATAATCCTGGAAAAAGGGAGAAGGAATATGGCCTCCTAATTATTACATCCAATGGCTATCTCACTTTCCCTTCCTTTCTTCCTTTCTTCCTTTCTTCCTTTCTTCCTTTCTTCCTTTCTTCCTTTCTTCCTTCCTTTCTTTCTTCCTTCCTTTCTTTCTTTCTTTCTTTCTTTCTTTCTTTTTTTCTTTCTTTCTTTCTTTCTTTCTTTCTTTCTTTCTTTCTTTCTTTCTTTCTTTCTTTCTTTCTTCTTTTTTCTTTTTCTTTTTTTCTAAGTCCACCTCTTGCTAGAGTTCCCTGCCATCCTTTTTGTAAATCTGATTGTAAAAGTAATCTGGCAGTGTTTAAGACTTTATCACTGCTTCTTCCAGGCTAATTCCTGCAATCTCCCCCTTTGCTCCTTGGTGAATTTACATGGTGGTGTCTTTAGTCTCCCACTCTTCCCCCCTCACATACTATCTCTAGGTCATCCCACTTGTGTACATGCTCCAAGTCACTGCATTTATGCTCAAGATTGGTGAATCTTGGTGTCTAAGCCCAAGCAACTGGTGTGTACTTCTGAGTCATGCACCCAATTGCTTGAATTTAGCCATCTAATGTTCCATAAATATTTCAAGCTTCATATATATAGACCCAAACATGTTCTCTTTGTGAATAAACCTGTTCCTCTTCTTTTTTGTGTCTCATATACAGGATGGGGAAAAACTAGGTTTATGGTGTGAGTACACAAAACACAGTTTATTCTTGTATTCTTATTTATTCACTAGAGGCCTGGTGCATTGATTCATGCACCAGTGGAGTCCCTGGGCCTAGCCTGTGGAGATCAGGCCAAAACTGGCTCTCCAACATCCCCCAAGGGGTCCTGGATTGTGAGAGGTTGTAGGCCAGGCCAAGGTACCCCACCAGTGCATGATCTGGGCCGGGGAGGAACCACAGGAGGTTGGCCAGCTCGGGAGGGACCACAGGAGGGCTCCAGGGCATGTCTGGCCCATCTCGCCCAGTCCTGATCAGCTGGACCCCAGCAGTAAGCTAACTTACTGGTTAGAGCATCTGTCCCCTGGTGGTCAGTGTACGTCATAGCAACTGGTCAAATGAATGGTCAGACACTTCGCATATTAGGCTTTTATTATATAGGATGATTGTATTATTTTTCATAAAAACAACTGTAAACCTACTTTTGCCCCAACCTGTATCCAGCCAATAACCTGAAAGCATGTTATTACCTTTCCTCCTACATCTAGTTAATGCCTGAATTTTATATTGATTCCTAAGGTTTAACAAATTGGCCCTATTTTCTAACCTCATTTATGGTGGCTGTAGCACACTCTCTTATCATCTTATTTCTGTGCTACTATTTTGAAGTGCTGAATGGTCATCCTTGATTCATTGGATAATATTCCTAATATACCAGTTCCACATATACACAAGATTTATATAAACTGTAAATCTCACCCCATTACTTGCCTGAATAACCTTTCCACAACTTCTCATAATCAAGAGAACAGCCAAAGGAGAGAACTAAGATGGTGGCATAGGTAAACACCTATACTTGCTGTCTCTCACAACCACATCAAAATTACAACTAAAAGGCAGAACAACTACCACCCAGAACTGTGACAAAGCTGGTTGAGTGAAAGTTCCACAACTAGAAAGGTGAAGAAAGCGCATTGAGACTGGTAAGAGGTGCAGAGGTGAGGAAAGTGCTGGCACCTGGATGTGCTGCTCTTTTAATCAGGAGGGAGATACAAGCTCCCACTTTCTCTCAACTCCAGTTCTGGGTGAAAGAGACTCTGGGAGACCCAGACACATACGGGGAGAAACTGGACTGTCTGGCATCAGGACAGGAGAATGAGGGGCAGCTTTCTCTCAGAGGTGCTCACAGCGATCATTATTCCTGCACGGGGGTGTGGGATGCAGGTACCCGGGACATCTCTGGTGCAGGGCTGACTGGCAGCCATTGCTCTTTGCTCCACCCTGGTGATTCCCAGAGACCTCACCCCACCCAATTTGAAACCCCACCAAAGCTGTGTGCATTGGCTTTTGCATATGAATGGCCTGTCCTTTCTCCACCTAAATCCTGTCAAACTGCAGCTGGGTCAGAGAGCCCCAGAGCTTTGAAAAGAAGGCCCAAGGCCCCGCAGCAGCAGCCAGCTTTGCTTCACAGCTGGGCCTCATCTGGGCACTTCCAAACCCCATACAAAGAGAAGGAATTTGCAGATGTCTCTGTAGCTCCTGCTGGGCGACCCCAGACAGTGGCTGACCTTGCACCACCTTGGAGATCCAAGAGCCAGTGTATCCAGTGGTCAGTGTGAGACCATACCAGATCACAACTCTTCACATCCATAAGAGACACACTCAAGGGGCAGACTCAGTGAGCACCAAAGCCCCACTGAAGCAAGTCCTGCCCCATAAGGGTGTCTCCTGTGCAACAGATCTTCCAGTGTAGTCTCAGCTGGTCATCACAGCCAATTGGCCTGGAGGTCAATTCCTCCCAGTGATACCAACAACAATCAAGGCTTAACTACAACAGGACTGTGCAAACAGCCCATAAAGGGGTGCACTAAGAGCATCCACCTCAGGTGACTGCGGATGCTGAGCCACTGTGCCCTTTAGAGCACCTACCATATAAGGCCACTCTATCAACTCAAGGAGTGTTAGCAGCTACCCAGTACATAGAAACAAACACAGGGAAGCAGCCAAAATGCAGAGACAAAAAAACAAGTCAAAAATGGAAGAAATGGATGAAAGCAAAATACTGGATATAGAGTTCAAAATCACGGTTATAAGGTTACTCAAGAATCTTCTAGAAACCTTCAAAAATTTAGTGAGACCCGCAAGGATATGAAAAAGGATCAATCAGAAATTAAGCATACACTGACTGAAATAGAGAATAGTATACAGAGATCCAACAGCAGACTAGAAGATCCCAAGAATCAAGTCAAAGATTTGAAATATGAAGAAACAAAAAACACCCAACCAGAAAAGCAAAAAAAAAAAGTATCCAAAAATATGAAGATAGTGTAAGGAGCCTCTGGGACAACTTCAAGCATACCAACATCCAAATTATGGGGGTGCTAGAAGAAGAGAGAGAACAAGATATTGAAAACCTATTTGAAGAAATAATGACAGAAAACATCCCCTACCTGGTGAAAGAAATAGACTTACAAGTTCAGGAAGTGCATAGAACCCCAAACAAGAGGAATCCAAAGAGGACCACACCAAGTCACAACATAATTAAAATACCAAGGGCAAAAGACAAAGAGAGAATCTTAAAAGCAGCAAGAGAAAAACTGTCAGTTACCTACAAGGGAGTACCCATATAATTGTCAGCTGATTTCTCAACAGAAACTATGCAGGCCAGAAGGGAGTGGCAAGAAATATACAACATTATGAATAGCAAGGACCTACAACCAAGATTACTCTACCCAGCAAATCTATCATTTAGAATTAAAGGTCACATAAAGAGCTTCACAGATAAGAAAAAGCTAAAGGAGTTCATCACCACCAAACCAGTATTATATGAAAGGCTAAAGGGTATTTGTGCATGGGTGGGGTGTGTCCTTCAACCCAGCCTGCACCCTTTCCAATCTGGTATCCCTCAAGGGATTGGGCCTAAACAGGTAGTCGGACATCCCTCTCACAATGCAGGACTGCTGGCTCCCAACTGCTCGCCTGCCTGCCTTCCTGATTACTCCTAACTGCTTCTGCCTGCCAGCCTGATCACCCTCTAACCACTCCCCTGCCAGCCTGATTGATGCCTAACTGCTCCCCTGCTAGCCTGTTTGCCCCTAACTGCCCTCCCCTGCACACCTGGTCCCCCCAACTGCTCTCCCATTCAGGCCTGGGACCCCCCAACTGCCCTTTCCTGCACATCTGGTTGCCCCCGACTTCCCTCCTCTGCCAGCCTGGTCACCCCTAACTGCCTTCCCTTGCAGGCCTGGTCCCTCCCAACTGCCTTCCCCTGCTGGCCATCTTGTTGTGGCCATCTTGTGTCCACATGGGGGCAGCCGTCTTTGACTACATGGAGTCAAGCATCTTGTGTGTTGGAGTGATGGTCAATTTGCATATTACTCTTTTAGATAGGATGCTGAAGGGTATTCTCTAAGAAGAGGAAGAAGAAGAAAAATGTAAAGATAAAAAAATTTTAACAACAAAGTGACAACTAATACATATCTATCAACAAGTGAACCTAAAAATCAAATGAATAAAAATCCTAATGAACAGAACAGACTGGTGAATGTAACAGAATTGAGACATGGAAAAGGAGCAGATTGACAATTCTTGGGGTGGAGGAAGGGGTGTTGGGGGGTGTGGGAAGAGATTGGACAAAGAGCTTACACCTATGGACGAGGTCAGTGTTGTGGTGGAAGGTGTGGAGTGGGGTGGGAATCAGATGGAGGGCAGTTAGGGGGAATAAAATAGAAACAACTGTAATAATCTGAACAATAAAGATTTAAAAAAAAGAGAGAACACAGTCTAAGATTCTTAAAATGGCATGTGGGATGTGGGACTACCTTTCTTCAAAGCATTACTCTGGGCACACTTTCTTTCAGATTTTAAACTGTTAAGGATCCCAACTGTTTATGGTTCCCTTGGTCACAAAATACTCTTTTCATATGTAGACTTCTCCCCTACTCTATTTCCCTTGTCCTAGAACCCCAATTATTTCCTTTAAAATAAAGTCCTAGGGAGTTCTCCCTTACTGATGGAGACTGAAGTGCTCCTTCTCTGTGCCACCATCCTATTAAACCTGTTATTGCTATTAAAACATTATATGATGTACCTGTGCCTGCTAGGATATGTGAAGAGCAGAAAAGTATTGCTTCTTCCCTTACAATAACAACAGCAACAAAAAAAGGAGTACAAACTTGAAATTAGCAACTTTCTTTAAAACTAACAAAGAACTGAGATCTTAGGGCACTCAAATATCCACAAATGCTTAGAGACATGTTCTTAGAGAAAGAAACAGAATCTGAGCATGCTTATCTGAGAGAGGTGCTCCTGCACACTACAAAAGCTGGCAAGATTCAACTAGAAATTTGTAATGCATTGCAAAGTCCAATGATGGGCTAGTGGGAGAGGAGGAAGCATTTGATGCCTATCAACCTAGGGAGGCTGGGACCTTCTTGCAGCTCTTACACCAAGCACTCACAGAGAAGATTAGGGACAATTCTGAGAAAGCTCACCCTTTGTGGTGCTGGGGGTTGGGAACAGCTGCCTTTGCCTAAATCTGCCTAGACATGCTTTCTTATTGGCCCTACACACACAAAAAAGGGGGTGTGTGTGAATTAATATGCAAAAGATGGATTAGAAAACCTTCAGCCTGAGGGCATGGACTGTTGTCAAATCACTCAAATGAATTTTGTTAAAAAAGGAGGAAGGAAACATTTAAGTATGCATTCCAGATATTTATATCTAAGAGAACTCATGGTGTCAAAGTGCAAAGGAATTGGATGGAATCTACAGACTAAAACTGCAATTTAATTATAATTAGTTTGTGGTTTTTGGAGTTAATGCATCATAAAATAGAGCTTGCATTGATTATGAGATTATGTTAAATTTGTAGGTGGTATTAATAGCCATTATTTTGGCTATTAATAGCATAAATGAACCAATTTTCCCTGGGCAACTACCTCCATGTGGAATAACTGAGAGCAAAGCAGTAGGACAAAATCTATGCTTCTGTACTTTCTTTTATTCTTCCTTTTGTGTAAGAAAGCATTTTTCCTGAATGTAGTGCTGCCTGACTATAGGGAGTTATCATGATTAAAATGTCCAGGATATTCGACACATCTAGGCAGTAGTTGCGGCAAGGTGTCAGTCTTACCTCAAACAAATTCTATTTTCGCTGTCTAAATTATAGACCATAGCAGATAAAAACTGAGATTAAGAGAGCAGAAAGGAATCGATATATATAAAACCCTAAGCAACCACTTGACCTGTTGGCCATTTGAACAGTCGCTATGACATGCGCTGACCACCAGGGAGAAGATGCTCAACACAGGAGCTGGCCCCTGGTGGTCAGTGTGCTCCCACAGCTGGAGTGCCGCTCAGCTGACTGACGGGCGCCAGATGCTGGGCTCATGGCTGGAGAGTGCAGCTGTGATGGCGCAAACCTCTCTTGCCTCCGGCTACCACGCAGGGATCAGGCCGAAACCAGGGCAGTCAACATTCCTTGAGGGATCCCAGATTGGGAGAGGACACAGGCCAGGCTTAGGGACCCCACCAGTGCATGAATCCATGCACTGGGCCTCTAGTAACTACATATTTCTATTAGGATGGATAAATAGCAGAATTGCTTTGGAACCAATTTTACTTCAAGGCTCAAAATCTGAATCTGCTTTAATTAAGCCTCTATTTCTTGCAAAAAGATAATATCTCTGAAATTTAGTCTTCTCAATTGCAAAAAGGGATATAACCCCTACTTGAACAGGTGCTGTGAAGTTTAATATCATTATGTATGCCAGTCTTTAATTTAACCTAAGTGTTTCATAAAGAAAGCTTCTACCTTTATTGTTATTATTAGAGTTGTTTTTATTTTGAAATAAAATAGCAGACATTATCTTTTTATGTTTCATTTGACTAAATGGATTCTCTACCTGAAATGCCTATAAATATATAATAAGAATACTAGTATTGCTTTATTTAAATTTATAGTAATCTTTAAATTAGAAGAGGAAATGCACCTGTTTTGACTAGGAGAGCATTGTTCTAGGTGAAATAGTTCACAATTTAACAAATGCTAAAGGACATTAAGAGTTATTTCAAAGAATAACTGTCTAAACTTGCAAATTGCAGATGCAAGAGTTGATGGGCTTATAATGGACTTGCAGTACATGACATTTCATCAGGCATTCAATGAGCTAAATTTAGACCAGCAGCTAGCATAATGGTACCATGGAGTCAAATAAAATCACTTCTGTTGATGGCAACCTGCAAAATTCAAAGGCATTTGCAATGTTAATGAATTTGATTTATTAATCTTCTCCATTCAATATCTTATTAGGTGGTAAATGGTCAATATTTAGCATCACATTTCTGGAGAGAAAATGAATCCCTGTCATATACTAAATTTAAAATAAAAAGCTTATAATTGGTAACTGGAATTGACCCCATTTGCATTCAGTCATTATGAATGAGTCAAATGCAGTATAGAGACCATTTTATCTATGATTAAATTCATTCGAGATGGGGACATTTTTAGATGTGTTTATGCCTGTGAAATTCAGTACCTCATAAATATGGTCTGGCAAGAACAAGGTAATACTTAGGAGAGAAAAGACTGTATATCCAGAGGCCTTACCAGGCACATACATATAAACACAGATACCTCAATTAATTGCAGAGTGCTGTGCAAAGACTTATTTGGACAAAATCAGTCTGCAACTGAAAACCTTAAATCCCAATTTTTCTTCTAAACATATAGAACTTTCCACCCCTTCCTGCTTCCTTTTTCTTTCATAGACTTCCCCTTCTCCACCTTCTCATTCATAATATAAATAATATGTGACAGAACAACAAAAAAAACACAATCTCTGAGAAATTCTGTGAAGCAAGACTTGCAAATAAAAAGACTTATTTGTTTATACTATAAAAAATTTGGTATTTTATATCACTTGTCTTCTTGCATGTTGTGTATATGTAAAACTAACTACTGTGTTTAAGTACTCAATCTTTGCCCCCATCCTTAAGTAAACCACTGTGAGGACAAACAATTTTAATCTAGGTGTTGAATAAATAAATTGGTAAAAAGCAAAAGTCATATATTTTTTAAATTGTATATCTGAATCCCCCCAGGACAAGAGATTTCATTGGGTATGTAAAGGAATAAACATCAATATTTCTTAAACTTACTAGAAATAAAAAGTAAAACCTGAATTGTGATACTTAACATAAAAATGTCATAATTATTTTGCTTTATGCTCATTCAGCAGCATAATTTCTTTCCCTTTGAAAATCTAGGGGTTTCTCTCCACTGAGGTCTGAATGGTATATGATTTGCGGAGAAGGCGGGTGACATTGTTTAGTGGTTTTGCTAGAACTCTGGATTGTAGAACACAAGCTTCTGTCTACTGTTGACTAACGTGCAGAAAGCTGCATGTACTATTGAGGCAGGCCAGGAAATGCTTAGAGCAGGCCTAAGGGAGTAAGAAGTATTCTACAGGAGCCAGTCCATCCGATACAAGGTATTTTTTATCCAGAATTCCAATATAATGGGACAGGCTGCCAGTCAACAAAGTGCCTGCATTGAGGCAACAGTATAGTTCTGGCAGTACATACATGGGCTGAAAAGGTGCGTAGACTGCTCAGAGCCCTTGCCAATGACAGCAGTGTGTCCTTTATCTAGGTGGGAGTTGCATTAACTCTTTCCTTTCTTGTCTACTATTAAACACTTTTTGTACTGTCAGGACCAAAACTTATCAGTAGAACTATACCTCAGCTGATCTCAGGCGATATTCTTCTTTAAGGCTCAAATGGTTTCAAATTTGGCCATGGCAGGTGCTTGTGGATTGGTTGTTTTGTCAGTTCGATACTACCATTCATCCATGAAAGTCACATGTTTTCTGGCTCAACAAGATGTTCCAGATTTAGTTCACACCTTCCTAGAGCCATTTCTCCAGAAAACTTTCCTTCCTTTTGGTGAAAATGATCAGGAACCAGAATTTGGTTGCAAGGGTAACATTGTGTAAGAGACTTTGCTTCTGTGCATTTCACTGGATAGAGCTGAGAAATGTATCTATTTATATAAATGTATATATAAAAGGCTAAGTGACCATCTGACTGTCCGACCAGCCTGTAGGTATGATGATCATTGACCACCAGGGGGCAGATGCTCAATGCAGGAGCTGCCACGCTGCTGTGACTTGGCAGTGGCAGTTCTCAGGTGATGTGCCCAGAGCCAGAGAAGAGGGAGCCCTATTCCTCACAGGGCTGCGCGATTCCACCTTTGGTCATGGGTTATGTTGTTGCTGGGGCACTGTCGGCTCCAAATCTGGTTTACTGCACAGTTGCATTTGGGTTCCATAACCTGTATGACAGCAACTTTGCAGAGTGCCCTCTTGTACTCCGGGACCCCATGGAGGATGTTGGAGAGCCAGTTTGGGCCCAATCCCCTCAGGCCAGGCTGAAGGACCCCACCTGTAGAGGGACCCTGTTCACTCCGCAGATGCCCTTCCAGTCCTGGCACAGTCCCAGGTGTGGCTGGCCCGGGAGGGACCGTGGGAGGTTGGCTTCAGAGCATGTCAAGCCAGTCTTGCCCAGTGCTGCCCTGCTAGCCAACTTCTAATTAATTTCCTTTCAATGTGCATGAATCTTTGCACCGGGCCACAAGTGAATTTATAATTGCTGTCATAAAGTTTTAACACAATAATATTTCTACTTAAATTATTGATGTAATGATTGCTTTCCTTTACTATTGAGAAGTCTAGATTTACCACACAATAAATACATTACATACTATCCTATATAATAAAGAAATAATATGCAAATTGACCATCACTCCAACACACAAGATGGCCACCCCCATGAGGTCAAAGATGGCCACCCCCATGTGGACACAAGATGGCTGCCACAAGAAGGCCAGCAGGGGAGGGCAGTTAGGGGTGACCAGGCAGGCAGGCAGAAGTGGTTAGGGGCGATCAGGCAGGCAGGCTAGCAGTTAGGAGCAGCAGTCCTGGATTGTGAGAGGGATGTTTGACTGTCCAACAGTTGGACATCCCTCAAGGGGTCCCAGTTTGGAGAAGGTGCAGGCTGGGCTAAGGGACATGGACACCCCCCGCTCCGTGCATGAATTTTGTGCACTGGGCCTCTAGTAACATATTAATACACAATACAATTATTGTGTAAAGTCAACAAGTTTTAAATTGTTTCCATCTAAGGAACTGCAATAAAATTATTTTGTTCTATTGTCACTGAAAACTCCGAACTCTGTGATGGAGAGTGATTTCTATTTTTAAATCTTATTTTAGTATATATACAGATATGTGCATGCAACTGTTATCGCAGTCAATTTTAGAACATTTTCATCACTTCAAAATGAAACCCCTTTCCCTTTAGCTATTTTTGTGCTCTTTCGATTTGAGGACACTCGCATGCTAACACCTAACTGTTCTAATTTCTAAGGTGACAGATTCCAGCTATTATTTCATATATATAGAGAGAGCCCCTAAGAGATAAAAAGGTCTGCTCCAGTTTGAGATTTTTTAATATATCTGAAATAGCTCAGTCTCCAAAATTATATACAGTGGGTTATCTAATTCATCTAACAATGGCTCTAAGTACATGGTAAATGTATGGCTCATGATTGTGATTTTGGCTTCATTAACTAGTTCTTCCTCTTATTTAATTTCTAGTATTAAAAAACTCAGTGATTTTTCATAATTCATTATTACTAATTCTGACAGATCACATACTGATATTCCAAACTTTTATCTTGCTATTTTTTCCTGAACTACAAATCTATTTCATTTTATAACATTTTCTTATCAAATTTATATATCATGCTATATTTTGCTATACCAAAGTTTTAGTATATACATACAAATATAATTCATGTTTATTGTTTTAACCTAGGACTAGTCAATTTTTAATTTCCAGCAGAGAATTTTAATACCTACTAATTTAGAATTGCATATTTATAGCAGAGAATAGTACATGAAAAACAGACACTTAAGGCTTTGCCTAAAGTCTTCTTTGGGCTGATTAATCCAAATACTGACTCTTTCTCTTTCCCTATGTGTGTGTTTATATTATATAACACATTTTTGTATGTATATGTTTTTATATTATGTAATGTATGTGTATAACACGTGTAGTGGTGCCTTTGATTTAATTTTAAGTAAGCATAGTGCAGAATGTCAATATGTCACACACAATTGGATAATTGTTAATATTCGGTATTGTAATGTTCTATAAATTCAAACTTTCTAAATAGAATTAAAGACATTATAAAATATAAACAGGATATAACAATATAAATACAATGGATCCCAAAGTTGAAAATGTATTAGATATTGTATTCTAAATCATGAACCTCCAAAATTAAGTAAAAATGTTCTTCTGATTATATAGGCCTTGCTACAATTATTTCCCAAATACATTAGTGTTTATTATTATAACACACTACTTATATTATATTTAAGTCAATATACTATGTGTCAAATCACATTCATCAAAATTATGCTAATTTGATTTTAGAAACTGTGGATCACATAAATGTCTTTAAGTCCACCAGAACTTCTCTCTGGAGAATGAAATAGTCTGACTTTCCCTGAGTTACCCAGGTGATGAGTATATACCTAAAACTTAGGAAGAAAAGAAATGATAATTGTCAGGCATGCAAACCATTGTGTCTGTTACAACAGTCATACAATGAAATACAATTCACAACCATTCATATAAAATACTTACTCATTAACAATGATGTTGAATGTTCCTGGAAACAGAAATAATGGCATGTTATATAGTTAAATGACAAAATTCAAGAGTCAAAAGTGGTCTGTGTTATAGTGTAGTTTGATTCTCATATTGTAAGATAGATGAGATGGATTAGATTGAAAGATAGATTGATGATAGATGGAAGGTAGATAGGTAGATAGATAGATAGATAGATAGATAGATAGATAGATAGATAGATAGATAGATGCATAGAAAAAAATAACAGAAAACTAGCTAGACAGATAGATAGGTAGAATAGAAGAATATAAAGAAAACATGTCCAAATTCACCTGCAGTGGGATTATAGTCAAGTCTAAGTCTTCCTTTTGATAATTTCTATTTTCTTTTCCTTTTTAGAACAAACATAATATGCCTGTCACACATGTAGAAATAGAGTTTCTGGTATATCTCCACTTTGAAAATACTAAACTATTAGCAATGCTAACCATTTTTTGAGCAACTTTGTTTTCATGCAATACTTAAAATTAGAATGCTATTTTCTTTGTAATAAACTCTCATCCTGTTACTCTTTTATTTTAAAACTTTGTAACTTTGGAAAATATTTAAATTATTCTCAACACTCTGCTTACTAATTTCCTACAATTTAATGACTGTTAGTCAAATATCTGAAATTTTAACAGAATAAAATTTCATAAGAGGAACCCAAGTTTGAGGCCCAAAGTAAAATAATGAGCCATTGATCACAGGTTATTTTTTTAAATTCCATCGCCTGGATGAACATGCAAAAGTCCCTTTTCCTCACATTGGATTATGCAGTGATTGCATGTAATGGGCCCTTGGAAAGTTCTTGCTGAGCATTTTAGAAAAGATTATATGACAAATTCAGTGAAGTTGAATTAAAAAATATATATGTACACCACAAGCAAGGATTTAAACCATGTTTATCTTTTTCAGCTCACTTTGTTTTTGTTGTTTTTAGATGGGGTTTAAATTATAGCAGTTGAAAGTCAGTGCTATTGAAATAAATATAGCATATTATCCAATGTATGAATGTAAGAAATTGCCTCAATTTCTACCGTAATTTTGCAAAGCACAAATGTGAAACAGAAAAAAACATATTTGTAAGATGAAAATAGGTTCTAATTTTTAAGGATAATTTGCATGTGTCTATAAATTATTAGAATGCTCTATATGATACAATAATGAGTAAAAGGAAGCTATCTATAATAATAAAAACATAATATGCAAATTGACCAAATGACCGAACAGCGGAATGACCATCTGGACGACCTTCCAGATAACCAAGCTATGACGCCCACTGGTGCCAGGCCAGCCAAGGCAGGTGTGATGCAATTGGTCAGGGGCCTGGCATTGCCCCATAATCACCCTGCAGAGGGAGGCCCAGGCCACCAGCCAGTGGGGTGATCAATCAATCGGTGGGCTCCACAATCGCCCCAAAGAGGGAGGCCCAGGACACTGACCTGTGGGCTGTGGCAGGTGGGCGGTGCTTCCCTCTTTGGGGCAATCCATTGAGGAGCCTTGGCAATCCACTGAAGAGTCCTGGCCAGGTGGGCGGGGCCTACCTATTTGGGGTGATGGATAGCGGGGCTCCTGGGCTGTGATAGGACACAGGCTGGGCTGAGGGACACCCCCCTCTACCCCTCAAGTTCACAAATTTTGTGCACTGGGCCTCTAGTAAACAATAAAGAATTAGAAAAAGAAGGCAATCTAATTTGATGGCATTATTAGTGAAACATTAAGATTGCTTTAGCCAGAGGAATGACCATTGGCTTGCAGAGAGAACCCTAAAGAATTCTTCTTCTTCTTCTTTTATTTTTTTCATGTGAAGTTTTCCTATACATATAACAACTGAATTTGGATGGTGTTAGGAATGGCTAATGCCATCAAAGTACCACATCTGGTAGTATCATCTATACCAGTGGTCGGCAAACTCATTAGTCAACAGAGGCGCAGTTTGCCAACAATTGATCTATACAATTATGAACCATTTAGGTGGAAAAATAGAATAGTACTGAAAGAATGTAAACTGAATTTATTTTGTATGTTACTTTTATAAGGTAAGTAGTGAAAAATTTGACTATAGACTAAATCAGTTATTTGTTTATCCAGAGAAATATTCCAAACTCATTGCAATCTCAGTGTAGACTGGGAATACATTAATAATTAAGAAAAACATAGTATTATTTGTTAACTCACATCTGAGGAGAGATAGAAAAAATTTTACTCATAGATGATATAGCCACTGTAACAGCCAACAAGCAATGAAGGATTTTTCTAAAACAGGAGACTTCAAATCGGAGTACATGTTCAAGGAAATTTATTGGAGCACAGGAGGAAATTATTAAGCATCCTACTTATACACTTATATAATGCTGAAAATACTTATAGTCAATATTGAAATTGGTAGTAATATATTTGTTAATGTGTGGCTAATCATATAAATGTTCACATTTTTATTTGCTAATAAGAGCAGGATCACATTGGTTTGGTTGATGTGCTGCTGCTGCAACACAGGACCAAGTTGTCTTGAAACTACTTATTTGAGCAATGGAACAGGACAAAAGATTTCTTTCTCAGTGTCCTAAAGTTCTTTTCAATCATGCTTTTTAAGCTACTCATGCACTACAGTGTATCTCTCACTGCCATATCTATGAGCAGGACTTTATTGCGGGGATGTTGTTGAACACACTAGAATAAAGCCCTTGTTCTGCACTTAAAAGATCTGCAGAACTCTGGGTCAACAAAAACAAATAACAAACAAAATTTCAAAACAACAGCAAAATATAAAATGATAAAAATTGATAAATAATTTTGATTAAAAAATAAGTTTTGAAGAGAATAAGATATGGTGGTGCTTAACAAATAGCATACAATTGGTTTCCTTTCTTTTCCAGCAATTTAACATTTAAAATCCATGCTAATGGAGCATGGTGGTCAGCTGTCAAAGCTGACTGAAAGGCTGTGAACAACAGTGGGTGGCATGGGACATAGAAGAGATCAGTGAGGAGCCTTGTGTTGGAAGAAGAGGCTGTGCAAACACTCAGAAGTATTTCTCAAGTCTCACCCAGCTAAAGCTATTACCAATGCTTTTGTATAGAATTATCAGCATTGTGATATGTTCATTATTAAAGATATTAGAGCCCTGGTGCCTGAAATTCATGCACAGGTGGGGTCCCTAGGCCTGACTGGTGATCAGGGCCAATTGGGGCCTGAAGGCCCCGACAGGGTTGGGAGAAGAGGTGAAGGTTGCCGAGTTGGGCATGGAAGGAATGGGGATGCTGGACACTGATGCTGCCATCGTTGGCGCCCCTCCACCAAGCACTTCCCCACCTCCTTCTTCCTTCACCTCCATACCACCACTGCGGCGGGTGGGCAGCGGCCCGATCGGAGCCTGCTGGAGGCGGGGAGGGACTGCAGGAGGTTGGCTGACCAGGGGAGGTTGGCTGTGGGAGCACACTGTCCACCAGGGGGCATCTCCTACATTGAGCATCTGTCCCCTTCTGGTCAGTGTGCATCAAAGTGACCAGTCATTCCAGGTGTCCTGGTCACTCTGGTCATTCTGGTCATTGTGGGCGATTAGGCCAGCAGGGGAGGGCAGTTGGGAGGGAACAGGCCTGCAAGGGAGGGCAGTTGGGGGCGATCAATCCTGCTGGGAAGGACAGTTGTGGGGGACCCAGGCCTGCAGGGGAGGGCAGTTAGGGGTGACCAGGCCTTCAGGGGATAGCAGTTAGGGGCAATCAGGCTGGCAGGGGAGCAGTTAGGCATCAATCAGGCTGGCAGGGGAATTGTTAGGGGGTGATCAGGCTGGCAGGCAGAAGCGGTTAGGGGCAATCAGGAAGGCAGGCAGGTGAGCAGTTGGGAGCCAGCAGTCCTAGATTGTGAGAGGGATGTCCGGCTGCCCATTTAGACCTGATCCTACCGGGATAGGGCATAACGGGCAGTCGCACATCCCTTGAGGCATCCCAGATTAGAGAGGGTGCAGGCTGGGCTGAGGGTCACACCCTCCATGCATGAATTTCGTGCACTGGGCCTCTAATGTGTGTGTGTGTGTGTGTGTGTGTGTGTGTGTGTGTGTGTGTATGTGTATGTGTATATATATATATATATATATATATATATATATATATATATATATGATAACCTGATAAGTATAAGTTTATATTAGTTCCTATGATTATGTATATCAAATTTAAGCCTTTAGTAAATTGACCATTATTATGTTTGTGGTGTAAATTAATATCCTCTCAAATATTGTTTGATATATTTAAACTTTCAAGTCAAGAACAGTTTCAATTTTTCTTAGATATGTAATCAGCCTGAACACAATGTCTATATAATCAGAATAGACAGCAAACAAAAGCTGTGCCATGACCATATTTCTCAAAGTGCAATTTGCTAAATATTTGCCTCAGGAATACCTTTGATCCTTGTTTAAATTATGCAAACAAGCAGGACCCATCTTAATAACATGATGCAATCACATTTTGTAAAGAGCATCTCTACTCGGAGCCTTGGAAATGTACATGTTTCATTATCTTCCTCTGATGTCCCTTGCCAAGCTGAAGTTTAGAGACCACCAGTTTACAATGAGTAGCTGAAGAAAGTTTTTTTATATTAGATACACCATTCATATCATCTTTATTACAAATTGTATTATTAACTTTCATTGCTTCTCAGTGAAGTATTTGTTGAAGTCCATTTTATCAAAATTATATATCGAAGCTTTAATTTTGAATGTGTCCTGTAGCAGAGTGTAAATTGCTTTCTACACTAAGCATCTAAGTTTACCAAAATGAGGTCCACCTTATGGAAAAATGATAATGTTTTCATAGGTTTGTTCTCTGTTGCATAAATACAAATTTATTTCCCTTTTTTATTTCCTCCTTAATCCCTTTTTCCTCACTGTAGTTGACATACAGGAATTTATCATAAAAGTTATAAAACAAAAAGGGATAAAGGCTATAATGTCAATTCTAGACTAATAAAATGTCCATCTGTTATATCTACATATAAGCTTTGTGCTATGTTTTTAGAGTTAACATACAATTGCCTAAGGATTTATAATAGCCATAATGTAATTATCTAGTAAAATTTCCCAAACTAGGTCAAGATAATCAAAATGCTCAACCATGTATTGTCTCTTATACTCTTAATGTTTTGTGGGGATTTTGAAGTGGTTGAAATTTCTAGTCTATTTACATTTACAATTCCTGATAAAATAGAAACTTTTTTGCCATTTTGCTATTGTCTTTTGTTCATCTATTTCTCCATTGTTGAAACAAACAATGGACTCTTATGTTAAACAGATGTTTTCTAGTGTGACATACTAATTCCCTTTTCTTTTACTATATATATATTTTTTACTATATTTTTTATTTCTTTCACTATATTTTTGAATTGTTTCCCTAGTGATTGCTGTGGTGGTTAAAACAAACATTTTAATTTATTACAATCTGGTTTGCATTAGTAAATTGATTTCAATATTATATAAAAATATTTCTTTTATGTAGTTTTTTGCCTTCACTTTTCATTTGTGTTGTTATTATTATATGGGTTACATATTTAGTATTGTGTGTCCATCAACACAAATTCATAATTATTACTTTACTAGAGGCCAGGTGCACAAAATTGATGCACAGGGGGCCGTGCACGGCTGGGGGGTCAGGCAGGCTCAGCCCAGCCTGCACCCTCTCCAATCCTGGACCCCTTGGGGGATGTCCAACTGCCAGTTAAGGCTTGATTCCCCCATGCCAGCCTGGTTGCCCCTAACTGCCCCCCCCCCGCTGGCCTTGTCGCCCCCAACTGTTCTCCCTGCCAGCCTGGTCACCCCCTGCAGCCTGCTTGTTCAGTCATTTGGTATCCCTCACTAATCCCCCTGCCGGGCTAGTCATAGGCAGCCATCTTGTGAGGGTGTGAGGGTTAATTTGCATATTACCTCTTTATTATATAGGATGCTATTGTCTTTACAATAAAATAGGAAAAAAAGGAGTCATAAAAAAACAAACATTCATATAATCTTTTATATTTACCTGTGTAATTACAATCAATGATACTGTTCTTTTTGTATATTTGTTTTATTGTCTGGTGTTCATTACTTTAGGCCAGAAAGATGCTCTTTAACATTTTTTATGTCTCAGTTGTATTTGGAAATATCATTGTTGTTTTTGTTGACAGTGTATTTATTTCATAAGTTGAGTATATACTCTTATTACCGTTTGGCTCATATGGTTTCTGATGAGTAATCAGCTATTAATCTTATTAAGGATCTCCTATATATGATGAGTAACTTTCCCCTTGCTACTTTCAATAATATTTTTGTCTTTGTCTTATGAGAGTTAGATTATGATGTATCCCGGTGTATATCTCCTTGAGTTTATCCTACTTCCAGTTTGTTGAGCTTTTTGAATGTGTAGATTACTCTATTTCTTCCTATTTTGGAAGTTATTGAGCATTATTTCTTCAAATATTCTTCCGCTACTTTCCTTTCTTTAGACTTCCATTATAAAAGCAAATTGCCAGACATAAATTTTATTTTACTTGATGATGGCCACTGATCTCTGAAGGTCTATTCATTTATTTCATTCTTTAAACTTTTTGTTCTAAGACTAAGTAAATTGATCTATCTTTAAGTTTTGGGATTAATTTTTTAACTGTGTCAAATCTGCTATTGAGCCCTCTACTCTATTTTTTCTTTAATATTTATAAATTTTAATTCTAGAATTTTTATCTAGTTCTTTTTAATAATTTATATATTTTTAGTGATATCCTCTCACCAAATCATTCTCACCATGTCCTTTATTTTTTTAGAGATGATTTCTTTTAGTTCTTTGGTCATAATTAAAATAACTGCTGTAAAGTCTTTGTCTGGTACATTTTGTTTGGCCTTTCACAGAAAGAGTTTTTGTTGATTGTTTTTATTTCTATGTATGAGTATACTTTCTTTTTTTTAATTTCTTTTTTTTATTGTTTGAAGTATTACAAATAGTAGTACTTATGTCTCCTTTTTTTCCCCCATTGACCTTCCCCCGGCCTCCCCTACCCCCCAGTACATGCCTTCACCTGCCCGCCCCTGCCCCACCCCCAGTGTCTTGTATCCGTTGGTTGTGCTTATATGCATGTGTACAAGTGCTTCGGTTGATCTCTTACAGCCCCCCTTGCCCAACCTCCCCTGACTTCCCGATGTAGTTTGACAGTCTGTTCAATGCTTCTTTGCCTCTGTATCTATTTTTCCCCCCATTTCTTTCCTTTAAAAAATTTTGCCTCTGCAGACTAGAAAAAAATTTTTTGATTTCCACAGTTACATTATATTATTTAACATGTTCAATTTTCAACAAAAAATTATGGGCTTGTTGTTGCTGGCTAGTAGTGGTGTTTGTTTAGTGACTTTTATGAAATAACTTTAAAGTTTGCATTGTTGTCATGTATTAAAGACTCTTCTTGGTTAACATAGTGGTCAGTTAATTGTTGGTCACATATTTCTATGAATCATTAATCTCTCAATTTAGCCAAAATGTTCTCTGTGCATCATAGGGTGGCTTCAACACTCAACATGGCAGTTGACACCATTTCTTCAGGTTGGCTTCCCTTGAGCCTCAAGATCAACGATAGGTGAGAGCTTAGCACCTTCTGACATTAGCACCTTCTCAAGTCGTTTCTGCTTACCTCGTATCTACTACATTGGGCAGCAAAAATAAACATTTGCCTCTAATTGTTTTTGATAAATGTTCCTAGAGAAAAGGCTTTGCACTGGATGAGCTCTGAGGCAGGTCAAATAAAACATTCTATCAAATAGAGTCTTTAGGGTAATCCCAGACAAGTCAAATAATAACCCTTTCCTTGGAATGAGGTTTTGAAGGAGCTCCAACATTTTTCTGCCCTCCCCAGTGGCTGACAGGTGACTTGCTTTCACCATGATTGCTGCTGTTGGTTTTCAAACTACCACAGAGTCGGAGAGAGGAGGGGGAAAATAGCCTATGTAAAAAAGCTACCAGGCTTACTGTTTTTACTGAAATTTAGACATATTTACTTGAATAAACACTTCTCAGATTGCTGCATTTTATTACTGTACAGAATTGTAAAATGTTGCTTATGACCATTTTTCTAAGTTTCTTTTTTGCTGTTATATTGGAAATAATTTTTGGAGGTCCTTACTTTGCCATTTTCACTGACATCTCCAGCTCCCCTCAATTTAAACTATATGTACATTACCTGTGTCATAATTTATTTTTCAAAAAAGTGTAGTTTTTAAAAAAAGGTGGTTATCATTTTGATATAAACACATTATCAAAAATTTTCTTAAGTCATTAATGAGGTAATAAATAGGATGATAAATCTGATTCAAAGATACCTTAAGAGTCTAAGTATCTATACTAAAACAGTTAAAAGAACACAGAAATGTGTTTGCTAATAGATGGAAAAATGGTTTATTCCCTATAGGGAAATAAAACCATACATTTGTGGTTATTATTTCCATAGGACAAAAATCATTTGCTTCTTTGATACAAAAATATTATACATACAAGCCGGCATGTAACTGTACAGAGTGTGTGTCTGTGTCTTAATCAAGTATGCATAAGCCAAACAAAGGTTCATCAGTTAGAACATTAAATAATCCTTTGAAGACCTGTTACACAGTTATCCACTGTAGCAGCTGAAAAATTTGCCCCTCTCATTTTGCCTTATTTGTTGATTTTTGGGTAACTTAAAATCTATTAACTTTTGATATTCTGGTTATTTGTTGTTTCAAAATAAGCCACTTCAAAACTTAGGGTTTTAAAAACATGCCAGTTACTTTACTGATTACTTTGTAATTTAGGTGGGGCTTGGTGTTATTTCATGGAGCATCAGCAGGGGAAACTCCCATGACAGCTGGAGAATCCATATCCAAGGTGGTCCATTTCTCACATGGCTGGCAAGTTTAAGCTGGCTGTTAAGAAGCGAAGCTAAGGATGGGTTTCCCTATTTGTGTTGAATTTCACAATAAATAAAGGAGATTCGGATAAGGGTTCTATCCTATTAATGGTCTAATTTCAGTCTCTAATAGCATCTCTATTTTCTTATTCTATTAGTTGTAATGAGAAAGGAGAACCCTTCCCATTCAAGGAGAGAAGACATAGATTTTACCACTTGATAGAACAGTGGAAAGGTTCTGAAAATAAATGAGCAATGGCAAATAATGTTAAAGACATTTTGAAAAATATACTGTTTCACAACCCAAGTGAGTTTTCTAGGGAGCTTTTTTTTTTTTTTTTTTTTTTTTTTTAGTTTTTTACATATGAGCGACTAAGTAGTGAGCATTTAATTCCTGAACATGTGACAAAGACTAAGTCATCATTTTTAATAAAAATGTAGTAAAATAAGTTGAACCAACTATTTCAAGAAAGTCAGAAGTAAAAATAACCTAAAAGTGTCACCTAAATAATGGGTGATTTTCAAATTTGTGGCTTTAATAAAATAATAGTGAAATAGGTATGAAGAATAAGTCCTACCATTTTAATTTGTTAATACAATATTAGAACCATTTCTTTATAATTACATCAAGATAAAAATATTCAATGATGTGGGCATTAAAAAGGCACATGGTAAGACTATTCTACTGGTCATAGTTTATTTTTAAATTAATACTGAAAAGCAAACTACTGAAAAGTAAAAATTACTGTGAATGACCTAACTGGTTTATGCTGTTGATTCATCATTAACTAATTGAAATGCTCTTCCTTGTTCCCTATTATCTCGTAAGTATGGTGATGTAGTTTGGTGTCACAGTGACCCAAACTCAGGTCTTGGGAATGTGTTTGTTCCTTTAAAGTCCTACCATCAACATTTGGGGAACACGGCTTACATAACTACTCATGTACTAATTAGTAGAACTTTTAGTTCCCACCTTTTATAACTACAGCAGCAATAACTTTTGGTTGTTTTATCTAATCTTCTCTGAGAGATCCTAGAGGTAGTTCTATGTGTTTTAAAAAAATTCCACACTATTTCATCTGCTCTGGCTTCTTCATCAAGGTACTTTAACTCTGCCTCTATTATAAACTTATATGAGTTCTCAGAGTACTGAAGTTCATGAAACACAATAGCATTGCATGTGAGATAGGGGAAGGAAACATTGACCTGATTCCAAATTCACATCTCCTTTGTCCCTATAAACCTGATTATAACAGACTATAGAAAGTTTTTATTCTCGTTGTTTAATTGCTTTTATTAAAATAGCTTGTTTGTCTTTTGATCCTAATACCACTGTGGTTTATTTTATCAGTCAGTTTGATTGGCCATGAGGTACCAGATTAAACATGATTTCTGAGCGTGCTTGTGAAGGTGTTCCTAGATTAGACTAGCATTTAAATTGGGGGACTCAGTAGATTTCCATCTGCAATGTGGGTGTGCATCATCTAATCATTCCATGGAGAGCCTGAACCGAACAAGAGACAGAAGACAAGGATTTTATCTTTTCCTGCTGGGGTCAGGACATCTCATTTTATCTTCTCTGGTCCTCAGAGTTGGATGTAAACAATTGGTTTCCCTGGTTCTTAGGCTTTTGGGAGGGAATTGCACCACCATCTTCTCTGATCTCCATCTTGCAGACAGCAGTTTGTGGGGCTTCTCAGTCTCAAAAGTTTGTGAGTGATTTTCTGGAAACCCTAACATAGCCGCTGTCACTATAGAGTTCTTGCAAAAGTATTCTATCATGACGGGCCATCAAAAGCCATTTCATCAGTCATTATTCTCTCTTCCACTCTCTCTCTGCTTCCCTTTCCCACTCTCTGTATCTAACACTTTTGCACATATATCCCTCTCTTTTTTCCCCAACTCCTGTAAACCCCTAGAAATTCATGAGCAACTCATGCAATATATGCCAGAGACATGAACAGCTACTAATCACACAAACATTCAAACAGAATCTGGGTTTGAGCTCAGCTGGCACACTTTCTACAATTGTCAGAAAGTAGAGGGTGAGCTGAAATTAAAGAATCATTTTTTTGAATGAGGTGCTTCTTTAGGACTGTTTGAATATATCAAATGACAAACGTAGAGATTATAATGACAAGTGATCTTTAAAATATCAGGGCATGCATAATTTTGAGTCAAAATGAAATTCAAAGATGCTGAGCACATTATCCCTCTGTGTGTACTGCAGACTTAATTCCTCAGAGGCTCCTCTCTGATCAAAGGAAGATACACTGCATTTATCTCTTACATAGTGAAAATATGTATGTTCTTTCAAATGTGTGATTCCCTTTTGATTTGTTTCTTAAAATTTATAGAACTTCTTATAAAAACAAGACTCAATAAAGGAAAGTGTAACTGGAATAGAAAATAGGTCTTAAGAAATAAGATTTCTAGTTTCAGAATTTTCTATCATGCCCCCCAAATGCAGGTAAGATATTGAAACCCTCTCTTTGTGGAAAATCCTGATCATAAAATGAGTTGAAAGAATTTTGAATGACGTTAAAAGCCTTTTGTATTTTAGCATGTGTTCTAAAACAGAATAGTTCATGGACCAGGCACATGAAAGGAGGCTCACATGGTTACTCATGGTTGTTTACCTGTTGCTTTCTTATAGAGGCCTTCCCTGATTTTTGAAATTAAATCAGATGCTCCCCATTGTTTGTGCTTCAAGCTCGCTCGCTCTCTGTAAAGTCATAGCTCTTGTGGAAATCAGAACCATGTATTTATCTATAACCTGATTCTTTTGTCTTCATTGAGCTGTAATAGGAATTGCATCTATTTTGTGCATTCATGCAGTGCCTAATACAGAAAGGTGAGTAGGCACTTAACAAATATATGTAAATTGAAAAAATAAATAACACATCAGCATATATTACAGTATCGTTAAATATCTAGTGTTATACTTCAGAACCATGCTTTGGGAGAGACACTACTCCAGGAGGTCTTATGCTCTTATCCATCCTTCTGCTTATGCCAGGAATGCAATGTCCTGACCTCCTATTGCCTCAGCCTTTTCTTAAAATTGTGTTTGCACTAAATCCAACTAAATTAAACCACATCTTCATGGCAGTACACACACACACACACAACAATTTGAATTAGATAAAAATATACCCTTTTAATGCAGTAAAGCAGACTAGTAGAGTTCAGGTTAACAGGGAAGGATCAGGAAAGCTTAAGTGACCCCATCTATGTTTTCCTACCATAATAGTTTTTACCATCACTGCATTTTATAAGAGAGAAGGAGAAAATAGTCTAAATGACTTCCCCAAGCTGATGCATCTAATATGTGACACAACAGGGTTTTGAACACAGGCAAACTGTCTGTAGTACCAGTACAGTTAATCTCCTCACTGTATTGCCTCCAGCTACATTACATTCTCTAAATACAAATATAGAAAGTGGGTATCTACCTGCCCAGCTGGCATGGCTCAGTGGTTGAGCATCAACTATGAACCAGGAGGTCACAGTTTGATTCCAAGTCAGGACACATGCCCGGGTTACAGGCTCAGTCCCCAGTAGGGGACATGCAGGAAGCAGCTGATGGATGATTTTCTCATTGATGCTTCATTCTCTCTCTCCCTCTTCCTTCCTCTATGAAATCAATAAAAAATATATATTTTTTAAAAGAAAATGGGTATCTGGGTCAATGTTAACCTAGGAGTTATTAACAATATCAGTTCAATGTTATTCGGTGCTTTCATTCTGTGAAAATAATCAATGTACTGAGGTTCTTATTTAAAAATCAAAATAAGTATCTTTTTATATAATCTAACACTTCTGTTACAATATTAAGTGACATATTTCATAATTAAGCACAGATTTATAAATAATACATACACAAATTTTAATTTATAATAACAGCTTAAATATAAATGAAACATGCAATAATAAGAAATTTTATAAATTATGAAGCATTAATATAATGTTATGTCATCTTTAAGAGTGAAGTTAAAGAACAGCCTCACAACATGAGAAAATGGTTTTCATATACAGTTTTCATATGCAGAAGGAGCTTCTATATGAAACCAGCAAAGAGAAAAGTCCAAAGTAGTTATGTAATATGTTGCTAGTATTTCTAACTGGTAGGGAATCTTGTAATTTTCTTCTATCATTTCAAATACATTTTCTTATAATGAGATAATACTAAATCATTAAAATGTTAATATTGTGAAAATTTATGAAGATTATAGTATTTTAAAAGGAAAGAAAAATATATATATACACACATATAAAGAGGTAACATGCTAATTGTCCATTACAGTGTCTCAGTAACGACCAATTTGCATATTGTCAGACCAGCAGGAGGCTGCACGTGCAGCAGGGGGTGGGAGGCCAGAGCCAAGTTCCAGGGGGTCTGAGGAGAGTGCCTGACAGGAACCCAGACTGCAAAGAAAGAAGGGGAAGTGGCCACGGGGAGCTCTTCCAATCCTCCTGCGTGGACACCCTACCTCAGTCCCCACACCCCCGGGGAGATGGGGAGGATGACCAGATGGGGAGAAGACCCAGCTTCAGGGGTAGCTGCAGTCCGTACCTCCGGTTCCTGATCTCTTCCCCTGCCACCCCCACCAGGGGTGCCCACAACAATAACATGTCAGCGACCACCTGTCAGCACCCCTGAGGCACCCGGGGCCTGCGGCCTGCCGTTGCTGGGCCCCTCCACTGGGGCCAGGCACGCCTCTCCTCCCTACAATTTCAGACCCGAGTGGAGGCAGGCCTGAGCGGCCCACCAGGGTCATACCCTTCCCCCAACAGCAGCATAGTCATCTCTGCAGCTGAAGTGCACTGAACCTTGCTGGGGGCATGGCTAAACCCACCCTCCTAGCCCACCTGGCTCCACCCTGGCCCACCCGCCACCCTGCTCCAGGAGATTGGAGCCCTGCCCTGAGCAGATACAGTTGCGAAACAGTCATGTACAATTTAAAGAATGGCGCCAAACGGGAAGGTTTGACAGTTACTCCACCTTCAGCCTCGCGGTCCTCCTTGGGTCCCCCCTAATGCCCTGCCCCCAAACAGCGCCTCCAGGGACGACCACCACTACAGGGCTGCTGGCCAGAGCCTGCCCCTCCGAGGCCTGCAGAACCCTCTCCAAAGCTTCCATAGGTACAGTCCCAGGAAACAATCATGCCCTCCTCCCCTAATCAGCACCTGCTACCTGTGAGGGTACCGTGAGCTTAAAGATAACAATCCCTTCCCATTTAGATATAATTTACTTGATGAAACTCCTCATGACAACCCAGTGAGGTAGGCGGAGAAGAGATTACAGTTCCCATGGTATATACGTATGTATTCAGAAATGAAGCTCAGAGAGGAAAAGTGTCAAGCCCAGTGGTTCCCAATGTGCAGCACATGTCCCACGGGGGGCAGGGGCAATTTGAGAATGAGTTAACAGTGAATTTTTTGCATTTCTTATGGTTCTAGGGGGCCTCATCTACAGTGTTTCCTATCTAATAAAAGAGTAATATGCAAATTGACCATCACTCCAAGACACAAGTTGGCCACCTCCATGTGGTCAAAGATAGCTGCCCCAATGTGGACACAAGATGGCTGCCACAAGATGGCCTGCAGGGGAGGGCAGTTGTGGGCAATCAGGCCAGCAGGATAGGGCAGTTAGGGGTGACCAGGCAGGCAGGTAGAAGCGGTTAGGGGCAATCAGGCAGGCAGGCTAGCGGTTGGGGATCGGGTGTAAATGGGCAGTCGGACATCCCTCAAGGGGTCCCAGATTGGAGAGGGTGCAAGCTGGGCTGAGGGACTACTCCCCCCGCCCCCCATGCACATATCTCATGCACTGGGCCTCTAGTCCTATGTAATAAAAGGCTAATATGCAAATTACCGAATGGTGGAATGACCGGTCACTATGATGCATGCTGACCACCAGGGGGCAGATAACACAGGAGCTGCCCCCTGATGATCAGTGTGCTCCCACAGTGGAAGAACCACTCAGCCAGAAGCCAGGCTCACAGTTGGCGAGCACAGCGGCAGTGGTGGGAGCCTCTCCTGCCTCCGTGGTAATGCTAATGATGTCCCACTGATGGCTTAAGCCCACTAATCCATCAGTCAGACATCCCCCTAGGACTTCTGGACTGCAAGAGGGTGCAGGCCAGGCTGAGGGACTCCCCCGCCAAGTGCATGAATTGTGTGCACTGGGCCTCTAATAAATATATATATATATTTTTTTAAATATATTTTTATTGATTTCAGAGAGGAAGGGAGAGGGAGAGAGAGAGAGAGAGAAACATCAATGATTAGAGAAATTCATTGACTGGCTGCCTCCTGCACATCCCCCACTTGGGACCAAGCCCACAACTAGGGCATGTACCTTTGCCTGGAATCGAACCCTGGATCCTTCCATCCCCAGGCCAAGGCTCTATCCACTGAGCCAAACCAGTTAGGGTGAGCTGTATATTTATAATGACAGAGATGCCCTCAGTGTGTGTGTGTTGGTGGAAAGGGTTTAGGAAGCCCCTCAATGTTTGTTCTGGGTTGGTGACACCCAGAGCAAGTATTTATAACATTCAATATGTGTACCCTCTATTCTGAGTAAAATTCTAATGGGGGATGCTTACAATAGAATATCCTGTTTCCCTGGGGGGAAATACATAAAAAATAGATAAAGAAATAAAGTAGAAAAAGTGAAAAGAGTAAAAAAATATATATATAAAAGATAAAGTGAAAGAGTCATACCCAGTTTGTGTTTGCCTAATCTTGGACTCCATGCCTGGACAATGAGTTCCTATGTAATTTTATTCTGGAAGCTTTAAGTTTGGAAACACTTTTCATTACAATGAGGTATTATTTAAGTTTCTTATTTTTTTAAATTAAAAATGGTATTTTTGACTTTTGATATTGTTTTGTCTCAAGCTGAATAACTGGTTAAAATACCATTTAAAAACAGTAAGATTTCACATGCCTATAAAATAAACACATATATTGGTGCCTGCATACATTTTGGTATTTAGTTTTCTCCTGTGTTTACAAAAGAACTGAAGGCATTGTTAGAAATCCAGTGTGCAAATATTTATGCTTTGTGAGAGATATCATATGGTTTCTCCCAAAGTTTAGATTAATATTAGTATCATGGCCTTTTCCCTTCACTGGTAAAACATTTTGGTTGGAATATGAAAATACTTAATAAATCCTTTGACATTTTGGTGATTGTCTTAAAGCACCAGTAGAGTAGGTAGGTCATAATACAGAAATGGAAACAAAGAAGGCAGCATTGCAGTTCATCTAAAAAGTTTTGCTTGGCTATCAAATTTATAATCCTGTAAGAGCATGTTTCCTAGGGACTTGGGAGAAATATTTCCATAGAATGTGCCTTACATTCTATGGAAATAGATCAAGGCTTCTTTATTCACAATTGTTTTCTTTTTAATTATAAAGGTTAACATCATTTTTCAGGATGGAGCTTATAACCATATTGGGCTTGTGAATTGCACCTGCATTCACATTGGAGTCTACTCTAGCTATTTCAACAAGAACAAAAGCTATACTTTTTAAGGAAAAAACAAACAAACAAACAAAAAAAAGCAACACTTAATCTAAAGCTTAACTCTGTATGTTGTTTTATGATTGTCACTTTTTGCAAAAACAATTGAGCTTAATTATTTGTATTTAGTATCAGTGCTTTTATTATAAACTATTAATTCTTAGGATAAAGTATTTTTTAAGTTCTTACTATACAACACATAGCACTGTGACATACATAATTTTGTGAACTGTTTTTGATGACAAAGCTAATTGACTTTATTTTTAATAAGCACACTTTATCTTTTTGTTTAAGTAATGATATTTAAAGTCAATTATGGAAAAGGAGATTCCTCAATTAATTGGTAGATATTTATATTTGCTTCAAAAATATCATACCTAAGAGGAAATATCATCATATAGAATGAATAAAAATCATTAATGAGAAATCAGGTGTTTTACATAATTTGTAAACTCTTCATTTGCCTGTGAATGTTTTTTCCTTATGTGCAAACTAAATAGAAATTTCAAACATTGTTTCATTTATTTGTTCTTATGTCCTTTCTTCAATAACTTATTGTTTATCACTCCCCCAAACATTTCTTGAAAACATATTGTGTGCATTCTTCTGCATTATACACTACACTTGACATGATCAACTTAATATATTGTGCATTATAATGACCTGATGTCTTTATTTTTCTCATTTATTGATTGATTGAGAGGAAGGGGAATGGGAGAGAGAGAAAACATACATTAATTTGTTGTTCCACCTATTTATGCATTCTGTGGATAATTCTTCTATGTGCCCTGACCGGATTCTAATCCTCAATGTAGGCGCCTGGGGATGATGCTCTAACCAACTATGCTACCTGGCCAGGGCTGACTTGATGTCTATAGAAGTAGTATCTGAGTCTACATCTATAGGGTGGTGAGGACGGAAGAAATATGCTATTTTAAACATTGTTCTCTGCATGTCCATTGATTTAATTTTATGTTTTCAAGTTAATACAATTCTGAAAATAATGAAAACCTAGTGTGGGTAGTAGCATGCTAGTTTAATGAAATATACATGGCATATCAGACCCTAAACTACTAGGTAGAGATAAGATGTAATCTATACCTGACCAGACTACATATTTCTATATTAATTGATATAAATTTTCATTATTTTGAGTGCCTTTGGATGGAATTGATTTAATTTTGAATCAAGGGAACTTGTCAGAACCTTGAAATATAGGCTACAAATGACTTTTTCAGTAGCAATTTTTCAAATTATGCAGTGTCACTAATTAGCACTTTCTCTATGTAGTGAAGATCTGAGAAAAATCTTGCTTTCTTTTGAGTGCTGTAATACATATTCTTTAAACAAGGGCATGTGGGGGGAAAAAAACACATTTGTATTCTCCAAAAATGACTAAGGGATCTTTGAGAGGATTCAGGGAGCCTCTAAGAATATTAAAAAAAAAATAAAAATCAAGTAACCATGCATTTCTCAAGGTATCATATGATATTACCATTGTTGAAAATAAAGATTGTTAAGCATAGACAACTTATTATGGTTTAAACTTTTGTTATCTGATGTTATATATCAAGGTTTTTTTTTAAATTATACAAAATTACTTTTCCACAAACCTTGGGCTTCAACTTCAGGCCAACAATATACTAGTGGCCCAGTGCACAAAATTTGTGTTTGGGTGGGGGAGGGTGTCCCTCAGTCCAGCCTGCACCCTCTCCAATCTGTGACCCCTCAGGGGATAACTGGCAGTCAGACATACCTCTCACAATCCAGAACTGCTGGCCCCTAACCACTTGCCTGCCTGCCTAATTGCCCCTAACTGCTTCTGCCTGCCAGCCTCTTAGTCCCTAACTGCTCTCCTGATGGCTTGATTGCCCCTAACCACCTCTGCCTCCGCCTCCCATCTGGGACCCAGGATTCCCTCCTCCAGCTGTGGACAGGCACCTGGCACCTGGGATCCAGGCTTCCCTCCCTCTGGTCAGCCATAGGTGCCCAGGCCAGCTGCAGCCGCAGGAGATGGTGGGTAGGTGGCTTCGCCTGGGCTGCAGCCGCAAGTGTTGGCACCCGGGACCGGGGGTTGGGCGGCTTCTCCCTCTCCCGGGCCACAGCCAGCTGCAGGTACTGGTGTCTGGGACTGCAGGTGGGCGGCTTCTCCATCTTCCCTGGGATGCAGTGTGGGCAACTTCACCTGCTGGCTGTGGCCTGGAATCATGGGGCAGGCGGCTTCTTCATCTCCTGGGCCACACCCAGCCTCAGGTGCTGGGGCCTGGTTTCTCTGTCTCCCCCAGGATGTGGGACAGGCAGACGTGAGGCGTCTGCTGCTGGCTGCGGCCTGGGATCATGGGGCAGGCGGCTTCTTCGTCTCCTGGGCTGCAGCCAGCCTCAGGCGCTGGCACCCGACTTCTCTGACCCCTACAGGCCTGGAGCAGTGGGGGACGGGGCTGCCGCCATGTTTTCAGATAAATTTGCATACTCACGCTGATTGGCTGGTAGTGTAGCAGAGCAATAGTAATTTTCATTTTTCTCTTTTATTAGTGTAGATATACAACATTATATATATAATAGTTCTTTAAGAAAATAAAAATAATTTCAAAACAATACTCTGTGTAAAAGCATAAAATGTGTTATGATAAAATGACTAATGATAACAAATAAAAAGAATAATAATTTGCCTTTCATTAATAATACCTTTAAAGATTTAAATAAAGGGGCATTCTTTAGTAGTTTATATTTTCCATCTTTAGCAATATACTCATTTATTAATAGTAAATTAACTATAACAGAATTTTTGTTAATTATGAACTCTTAAACAATTATATGAGATAAAAAAACTTTGGAAATAATAATATCCATCTACATATTAAATATATATTGATGACTTGAATGTCACTAAACTTTAGAATATTTGCTCTTCATAAGACATTGATAAGAATATGAAAAGACAATGTGTATACCATGAGAAATTTTGCAAACAAAATATCTGATAAAGGGCTTTATTTTTAGAATATATAAAGAATTTGCCCATATCTAATACAAAGAAATCAAATGATTCAATAAATATAAATGAGTAAAAGACTAAGACACTTCATCAAAGATATTTGAATAGCATCATAGCAAATGAAAAAAATGTTCTGGGGTTATAGAGATGTTTATGTGGCTTTATATACATACACTTGTAAAACCAAAAGTGAATGTTGGGGTGTGGACTGCAGTCATGGTATAATGAAACAGAAATGTCAGAATGTTAACAGTTGTCCAAGGTTGATGATGGTTCAATGGGGATTAGACTATTCTGTTTACTTTGTATGTTTTTGAAAACTTTCATGATACAAAGATAAACAAACAAACAAACAAACAAAAAATCCCAGCATTGGGTATGTCAGAATCACATACTCTTGACTATTTTTCACAAAAACATCCAATCTTATATTTTAAACTACTTCTGTGGGGAAAAAAAATGGCTTAATTTTGCTTTCTCTCTCCAGCAAGAAATTATATACATATGAATTATATATAATATATGTATAAAGTATATAATTTGTAACAAATCATGTTTAAATAATTAAACTAATATATTTTAATGTTATCTAATTAAATGGGATATATTTTATTACACACCATAATTAAATGTTTCTGTTATTTTAAACAAATGAAAATCTATCAAGATACTTCACCACTCTTTCTCTTTCAAAATATTCAAGACATTAAGAAAAATTTTTCCTCTACCACAACTCAATTCCCAATACTAAAGTTTCTTTTAGATTCTTTTGAAGTTTTTCTTGCATAATGTTTCCTAAAAGAAAGAAGGAGAGACACAAAGAAAGAAAGAAAGACCATCTTACTATTTACATAGTAAATTCCATTTATTTTATTTATCATTTATTTTATATTTACATATAATATAGAACTATCTATACAGAAATATTATAAATAATTAAAAAATAGTTTTATTTCCATTATATATTTTTGTAAATAAACTCAACTAATACATTCACCAAAATCACTTACTAAATTTGTCTTTTTTGTGTGTAATTTGAAATCTTATCTATCTACAAATATTCACTTTGAATTAGAGGCCCTTAATATTTATAATCTCTTTATTATATAACACAAATGTTTTCTAATTTAATTGTTTATTGGTATTTTTAAAAAATTTAATTTGATTAAAAAACACATTTTATATTGAAAAACATTAGAAAAGAAAAATATATATATAAGAAATTATGTTGGTGAAAATTGTATGAGCTTTGCTGTGAAAATTTTATCCATAGTCTAAGTTTCTGCATTGTCTTAAAATTCACAAGAAAATTGATTGACAACAAAGAATTAGCAAATGACCTTGATTATTATTTAACATAATAGAAGACACACAGATACTCTTAACTGTCCAATGAATAGGTTCATTAGATGTACATGAATTATGAAAAAAATCATAACTGTGAAGAGAAATAATAAGTATTTATAGTACAGTGTACTTGGATTAAACAGATATATATGTGTGTGTGTGTGTGTGTATATATGTATATATATACATATATACACACACACACACATATATTTCCATTTTATTAATATGTGAAGCAGATATTCAGTGGCCATTTATCCTTGTAGCATGATGCTCTTATATGAAGGAAAAATAAAGACTTTTCTTGGCACTGTTTTTGCTCTATATAAATCATGTCACAATTAAATATGTTTTGAGATCCTCTGTTGGAAAGATTTTATATGAAAATAAATGGTTTTATTTACAACTTCACAAGCAATTTTCATTAATGAGATTCTTTAAATTTATATCTGTGCCTACATACTGCACTTGGGAACTTCAAAATTGCATTTATAGACATTGAAATTATATAAAAATAGAAGTCAATAGAAAATAACATTAATTAAATTTTCCAACAGTGTAAATACATTGCATCCATATTTGTGTACATCATTTTAGTTTCTTGAAAATGAGAGGTTTAGAATTTTCTGTGAAGAGACTGAAAACAAATCTATATTATAATTTGAAAAATACAAGTTATTTTTATATTATAATAAACCATTTAACTTGAAAAGTTCTAATAGTTTTGAACATAAATTTTTCAAAATTGCAATTTATATATCCATTTGCTTTTATCTTCACAAAGGAAAAATTGAGACAATAATTTATTTTTTATAATATCTATATCCTATATAATCCTATATAATAAAAAGCTAATATGCAAATTGACCAAGCAGCAGAACAACAGGTCTATGACACACATTGACCACCAGGGGGCAGATGCTCAACACAGGAGCTGCCCCTGGTTTTCAGTGTACTCCCACCACAGGGGGAGCCTGGCTCATGGCAGCCCTACAGATGCTCCCTGGGCCTAAGCCATCATTCAGACAACCCCCAAGGGCTTCTGGACTGCGAAAGGGTGGGTGCAGGCCAGGCTGAGGGGACTCCCTCCCAGTGCATGAATTTCGTGCACTGGGCCTCTAGTATATATATAAAAGCCTAATATGCAAAGTGTCCCCTCAGGAGTTCAACCGACCAGGAATTCAATAGCTCGCTATGGCATGCACTGACCACCAGGGGGTAATGCGGAATGAAGGAAGGCCCCAACTGGCAGCCAGCAGTGAGGAATGAAGGCCCCGGCTGGCAGCCAGCAGCCACTAGGGACTGTACCCGTGCACTGCGCCTCTAGTATTTTAATATTTCTCCTTTTCAAGTTCATTTCTTGTGTCATGTGCACCCAATACAAAGAAGAAAATATCTTGGTTTCTGTTTAATTATTATAGAAATTTGGTGATTGGAAAAGCATCTAATTCAAGAACTCTTAATTGTTGTATACAAAACTTTAAAGCATGCCTAGACCTTCTTGACTGCCATCACTCAGTTGTACAATGATATAAATTATTAAACTCTTATGGGCCTCACTTATCTCACATATAAAATAGTGCAGATGGGAAGAACAATTCTTAAAGTCATTGCTGGATTTAACACACTCTGATTAAATCCCAGTTTGGGGGTAACAAAAGCACATATGGAGGAAACTAAGCTAAAGGGACTATGCAAAGTAGTGAGAACTATTACACACATCCTCACTGCTGCTCATAGAACAAGAATAATAATATTCACATCTTGTTTGAATAATATTCACACTTTGTTGCCAAACCCTGAATATCAGTCCTGCTTTTCAATATAGTCAATTACTCCATTTCTTTCTTTCATGCCATGTTGTCTATCTACAAATTCTACATGAACTCATTCTTTTCTGTGGTTTCAAATAGCCTCCATGCATTGATGATTACCAAATTTATATTTCTGGCATTTATCCTTCCACTAAGTTCCAAATGCATATATCCTTTATGACATCTTTGCTTGGGTGTTTCATAGATATATCAAATGTAATATGTTCAAAACAGACTGTTTGCTCTTCTGTTCTGTACTAGCATTTGCTTTTCTCACATTCTTTCTAATTTCAGTAAGTGACATTATTGTTTACCCAATTTCTCAAACCAATGATATTTAAATCAAGCCCCCTTTTTCTGCTTTCAATATCCAATCTAACAATAAGTATGGCCAATCTTCCTCTGATTTTTTCCAAAATACATCCACCTATCTCATTCTTTAATGCCATAGGTACTGCTGCTTTTAAATCTCACTGGTGTGCTGGCTAGCTTCTTCTTATTCCACAGACCTCATCTTCTCCAAGCAGCCTTCCATGAGCATCCTGTATAAAGTAATTCCACCCCATCAAACTCCAAGTCCACATAGAGAGTTATTTCCTTTCATACGGTCTGGTCTACTTTATTACACTTTTTACCAACAGGATGTATCAGCTTTATTTGTATACTTTTTTATTGTCTATTTTCACCTTCTAAATGTTGGCTACAGGAAAACAAGTATCTAATCAATTAACAATTAATAAGTCAATTAGTAATAATAACTAACTTCTAGTGAACTCTAACTTAAGGAATGGGGAACTAGTCTTCTATCTTCCTGGTAGGTAGGTCAATTACTTTACACACATAAAATGGTTGAAGGTTTTTAAACTGCTGTATTATGATTATTATTACCATGAAATATTTGTTATTTAATAAAACAATTATTCAAAGTTAGGAAGATCAGATATTATCATATACACTAGAGGCCAAGTGCACAAAATTCGTGCATGGGTAGGGTCCCTAGGCCTGGCCTCTGATTAGGGCCAATCTTCCCCAGCTGCCAGCAGCTAGCCCTGCCCCGTGCTGCTGCCGTTTGCCCTCTGTGGGTTAGGCAACCAGTGGGGCAATTGGGGCCCCAGCCCCGCCCACATCTGCAGCCACCCACCCCTGGTTTCTGGTTCCCCATTGGGCGATTGGAGCCTGCTGGCTGTGGGGAGAGACAGGGAGGTTGGCCATTCCCACCTGCTTGCCAGCCCAACTCCCCAGAGCCACCAGTCGCCCTCTGTGTGTGGGGGGTGACCAGCAGGGCAATTGGGTCCCCAGCACTACCTGCAGCTGCCGCCACCCACCCCTGGTTCCCTGTTCCCCATCAGGCGATTGGAGCCTGCTGGCCCAAGGGAGGGACCAAGAGGTTGGGTGGCAGGCCCCAATTGGGTGATCAGGGCCTCCAGGCTGAGGGTAGCTCCTGTGTTGAGCGTCTGCCCCTGGTGGTCAGTGCTTGTCATAGCAAACGTGTAGTTCTGCTGTCTGGTTGATTTGCATATTACGCTTTTATATATATAGGTTATACACATAGACAAAACCAGTATCAAAAAAGTTAAGTGATTTGTCAAATAAAATATAATACAATATTTACTTGGTTTAAATGATACCAAATTCAAGCCTTCTAATCTTTCCAAATCAGTCATTGTTTAACTGAAGCACTGATATTCTCAGAGATTGAAGATTAATTTGTGAATCCTATATTTTATGTGAAGTAAAATATTTTTCTGTGACTAAACACATTAGATATTATAATCTAGTATGCCAGTTTATTCTACATTATAATGTATGGATTAGATATGCCTACTATGTCCTTATTGACATAAAATTGGTTTCATAAGTGATAAAAATAAATTTATTATTTTAAATGTTATTCCTGGGAAAATTTATAATTTTTTTTAAACTAATGATGTAAAATGAAAATGTAATGCTCTTTAGTCTTAAATAGGAACAGCACAACAGATAAAGAATAGGATGCTAGTAATATGTTTTATAGGATTTTGTGACATCTAAACAAAAATAAAGACTGTGTACAATCAAGAGACCATTAACTCTGAAATAACCTTGAAGTTGCATGTCAGCCAAGGTCTTCAGGTAAGAAGTCAGTTCAATAAAAAATAAATAAAAATAAATAAATAAATAAATAAATAAATAAATAAAAGTTGAATTCCAAAGCAAGTAACTGAAGGGGCCGTATATGGCAAATAAATACAGAAAGGATTAACAATAGACATAAGACATAGTCATAAATCAGTGCCAGAGGAAAATATGCCAAGGAATGTTCATGGATGTATGGTCAGTATAAGAGAAAACAAGAAAGACTATCCAAATACCAACTATATTGAGGGGTACAAAGCAGCCTTTTGATCTATCTACCTATCTATCTACCTATCTATTTATTTAAATTTATATTAAATTGACCTTTTCTAGACCACACTTGTCCTCCACCCCAGGCCTTTACCATACTATTGTCTGTGTCCATGGGTTATACATATATGCATATAAATTCAGCTTTTTAATTTTAAGTATGAAAAATAAATTGTTTTATCACCTGAATTTGGATGATATATTCATTGTGATAATAATATTGTCACAGAATGGCTAAATTTACTTAGATTTTTAATGAAAGAAAAGGTTTGTAGGAAATATTTCACTCTGCAAACATTTGTCTCATGAGATTTGGAGCGAACTATTCTTAGAATTATCACAATTACAGAAAAGAGTTTGTTGGTGATGCAATTATAAAGGAACTAGAAGCCCAGTGCACAAAAATTGTGCATGGGTAGGGTCCCTAGGCCTGGCTCACGATCTGGGTTGATCAGGGCCTTCGTGCATGGGTATGCTCCCTAGTGGCTGCTGGCTGCCAGCCAGGGCCTCCCTTCCCCAGCTGCTGGCTGCTGGCTGGGGCCTCCATTTCTTCCCTCTGCACCACCCCCTGGTGGTCAGCACACATCATAACAAGCAATGGAACTCCTGAGGGGACAATTTGCATATTAGGCTTTTAAATATATATATATTTGTCAAAATCCATGTATAAATGCTAGTTGAGAAATTTAATCAAAATGTGAAAAAGTCTATGAGCACTGTGCAAGACACATCACCTGGAAGAATGAGTTTGGCTCCCATTCACCTATACCACACAGACTTTGGATCCATTTCACCTACACCATGAATGTCTTGTCAGGCAGTTTTTTTTTTTTTTGTTTTTTTTTGTGTGTGTGTGTGTGTGTGTGTGTGTGTTTTGTTTTTATCTCTGCAACATCCACACAGGAAAATAAATGTAGTGGATAGTTGTAGTGGAAGCAGGGGTTAAGATATAGTTTTAATTTTTATTAAGTTTTTGAATAAACTGTCTCATGGAAAAATACCAAAATTGAGTATGATCTAGAATTGGTTCTAGCAGTATAATTGAAATTCATTGTGGTAAAGCCTGTCCATATTACAAAACACAAATATATATAACAAATTTTGAGAAAATATGACAAATTCAGTGCAACTTCAACCCATCTCTATGTATCAACTCATAAAAAGGAAATTCCCACATGTCAAGAGCAAATATTTCATAATAAAAATACTCAGTGGGAGTTTAAACCAAGAGATAATGGGAAACATACTGAATAAAAATAAGAGAGTAATCTTTAATGTTTGGAGCTAGGCCTTTAATTTCTTTAGGAGGGTGAGATTGGGCTATGACCTGCTGTGTGTGAGTGTGAAACTGAGCAAATTGTATGAGACTAGGACAGGGGCATACAGGTTTGTTATTTGAAGTATCAAATATAAACATTTTGCACATCAGCCCTGAGAGGATTTCTATCCACTTGCATACTATCACTTACCTAGAACCTAGACATGATTGCTTTGGGGATACTGTTAGTTCTATTGGATTATGAGATTCTTTGAATAGGGAAGATAGTAATAAGAGAGCAGAACTGAAAATAGAAAGAACACATTTTCTTAGCTGCCTGATGGAGCACCTATTCCAGCTCTGGATTGCCACCCCTAGAACTCTTTAATTTGTAAGAATAAACATTAATTATATGATCAAGGCAGTGAAGTCAAGTCTCTGCTAATAGAAGCCAAGAGTAGTTCCTAACTAATAAATTGATCCTGAGCCAAACATCCATCTCAACCATAATCAGAAGAAGGGATTAAACATCTCCAAAGGGTCACCCTTAATTATTTATAGGCTGATTAAGTATAGTTACTCTCTTTTTAAAGTAAGTTGTGTTGATTAAAAAATAATGCAAAATATTTTAAACAATGCTTGATAAATTATGTTACACAAATGTTCAGGATACCATTCACTTTTATTTTTCCTAACTTGTGGAAAAGTAGTTTTTTTGTTTTGTTTTTTTTAAGGCAGACATGGGTATTTAGAAAAGTAAAAGTGAAAAGAAAAAGAAAACTGTAAAAAAATTGCTTTTAAATCATGACAGCTGAAAGATTTATCCCATGTTCCATTTTAGAAGAATTATTTTAAGAGTCAAAAGCAGAACAGGAAACATTTGGCTGAAAACAGTAGCATAATAATAGATTGTGCTTAAAAAAAGTATTTGGTGATTTTTGCAGGATTTACTTTCATCTTAATTTCAATAATATAATTAATTGGGAAATTCCTATAGCTTCCTTTGTGATTTATGTCACAGAAGGTAAATTGTCTAAAAACTTGGATTAAAGAAATGAAAGTTTTGTGTTATGTTTATCTTTTCAATATTAATCAGATGATGACCTCTATTTCTATTTGGAAAATAATTTGTGATAACCTAAATTACTGTAGTCTAGACATTAACATTTTCATACAATTCATTGTTTTAATAGTTATAAAGCACCGATAAGTACCATGTAAAATGTTAGATGTCTGGCAACATGACCACCTCTGAAAGAAAAAGTATCTATATCACTAGCTGCCTATACAGAGTAAATCTAGTTATGGATAATCTATAATAGAAGGCTAAGAAGTACAGTGCTTCCAAACACATAAGTCGGTGGGGAGATCTCGGATCATACCAACTTAATTGCTATTTTGTCTGCCTGAACACCAAATTATACAGGAAGTTGAAGGAACCTGAACAAACATTTTGGATAATTCATATGAGATTCCTCATAAATTAAGATTTACTGAAGTTTAGAGTAAGAGGATCAGGATGCTTTGTAGAAAAGGCATGGGAAAAACTTTTACATTTTTTGTATTATAGTTGAGACATTTAAGGAAAAAATAAATTAAATGACTTCTCACTAGACCAATCAGAAAAACAAACTAGAATTGGACACAAGGCACCCAAATGCTCCAGCAATGCTTCTCCCTGTTAGATGACAGATAGTCAACCTGGAGCATTTGATAGGCCAGGGAAGCAGCCAATGTACTGTAATTGACTGAACCTCTTCCCATTACCCACTTCTCCCAATAAAGACCAACATACCAGAAACTAACTAATGGAATGTTACATAGGAGACTATACCATTTCTTGCTAAAGAAACAATATACCTGTATATTGTTCTCTACAACATCTGCTTGTCATTGTGTAGCCATGTGCTAAAGACAGAGCAATTTTTCCCCCAAAATTGCAGTTATGAGCCTGTATGACTAACAATCCAAAAGATGGAAAGCCACACCAATTTTTTTAGAATTAGAATTAGAATAGATGTTCTATACCACAAGAATTTTGAAAAGTTAACCAATGCGTTGGGAACAATATTAAAGCAGGTTCTTATGATTTACAAGCCTATATTTACATATAAAAATAAAATTTAAATGAATTACTATATGCAACATTAGAAGACTCAACTGAAAAACAAGAAAACTTGCTTTTTAAGATATGGAATATAATATATACAACATTAGGTTTAAAGAACTAGACGCAAAGTCTGGTGGATTTTATTTTTTGGATGAATTATTTCTGAGTTCCTAATGCTAAACTTTTTCCCCTTGGCTTTGAGAATTCTAATTCTAAATAAATAAAAGTAAAAAATTCTAATTATCTGACCAACATGCACGAAAGAGTGTTCACACAGATTATGTAATAAATACTGTATTTGGGAGGGACCCTAAGCTCATCCAGCAAACCTCAAGATAGGACATCAATAATAATTTTGAATAAGTCAAAATAATATTTAAGAAATCTATACAGTGATCCCATTTTTGGAGAGCATTGTATTTTATAAAATTAAGAATGTGAAGCATATTAACAGAAGCAAAAATATCATAAATAAAATCCCCTCATCAATAGTCATAAATGTGGGGGTTAAGACAAAGAGTGAGGATAGGTCACCAAAATGTAGAATATTCACTTTCCCAATCTCAACCATTTTCATCCACCATAGATAGAAAATCACTGGTAATCCCAAGTTAAAAATTATTCCAATTGGAATTCTACTCACCATTTAAAGTGGCGCTTGGAAATGAATTGGAAACAGAAGTGAAAAATGATATGAAAAGAGTAATAATCTGGATATGAACATCAGAAGAAAGAAGCAGCATGCATGTGTTTGTGAAAGGGGAAATTGAGAGTTAAAACAGACAAGGCAGAGTACAAACAAAGAAAACCTCTTATTAGAGCAAACAATAAGGCTGAAGACATCATAGCATTTTTCCTCGGATGTAACCAGAAATGCACTTTTTATTGATCAGGATATTCCCAACCTCACAGACTGGCCCTGGGCAAAAGTTTTAATAACATCCACTACAAAACAACAACGACAAAAAAACAAACGAACAAATTTTAGGTTCCTAGATTCCAGGAATCTTTTTACTTCCTTAGACATCTGAGAGGCTGAAGAAAAGTATACATCTTTGATATTGGCCAGCCCAGAATTGTTTGAGGCAAACAATTGTCCAGAATAAGAAAAATCTCAATGACTTGATATTTTTTATGTGAAAATTCAGTGCCACTTTATTTTTTATTTTTGTTGATTTCTTTATTGATTAAGGTGTTACATATGTGTCCTTATTCCCCCATTACCCCCTGCTCATGCCCTCACCCCCCTGTTGTCTGGGTCCATTGGTTAGGCTTATATGCATGCATACAAGTCCTTTGGTTGATCTGGTCCCCTCATCCCCACCCTCCATTACATTCCCTCTGAGTTTGATGGCCTGATTGATGTTTCTCTGTCTCTGGATCTGTTTGTGTTCATCAGTTTATGTTGTTCATTGTATTCCATAAATGAGTGAGATCATGTGATATTTGTCTTTCTCTGACTGGCTTATTTCACTTAGTCACTAATCATCCGAGAGATGCAAATCAAAATGACAATGCAGTACCATCTCACACCTGTCCGAATGGCTATCATCAACAAATCAACAAATGACAATGTGTTGGTGAGGATGCAGAGAAAAAGGAACCCTCGTGCACTGCTGGTGGGAATGCAGACTGGTGCAGCCACTGTGGAGAACAATATGGAGTTTCCTCAAAAAACTGAAAATGGAACTCCCATTTGACCCAGTGATCCCACTTCTAGGAATATATCCCAAGAAACTAGACACACCAATCAGAAAGGATATATGCAACCCTATGTTCATGGCAGCACAATTTACAATAGATAAGCTTTGGAAACAGCCTAAGTGCCCATCAGCAGATGAGTGGATTAAAGGACTGTAGTACATCTACACAATGGAATGCTATGCTGCGGTAAAAAAGAAGTTCAATGACTCGATATTAACCAGAAGTAATTCCTCTTGAATTAGAAATAATGATATTGATGGTATAGGTGGTCATAGATAACCCATTTTAGTTCTTACACTGTGTTAGGCCTTGTTTACAATGTGTTACTTGTATTCAACCCTCTGTGGTCAGCATTTTTAAATATTCATTTTCTAAAAGAGATAACTAGAGCATAGAGAAGTAAAGTGTTTTACAGAAGGTCAGGAAGGCCCTGTAAGTGGTGGAGCCCGGAATAGAACACAGAAAGCTACAGAGGACTAGATTAATCCAAATAATTGTGTGATAATAATTTGTTCAATTTTTTGATCAATAGTATGCAATGCTTGCTAATCTTAGGCCATATAAGGCACATTCCTGCCACATGGTTTTGTTCCAACCATTTCCTCTGTTGAAAAAATGAGTTCCATTAACTAATTTTTTTAAATTTTATTCCTTCCAATTTGCTTTTTCCTTACATAAATCTTACCTATTCAATAAAATGAACTAGAAAAACCCATTTAAACCTTCAAACTGCTCCATGTCTTTCCCTCATTACACAACACTCCAGATACTCCTTAATCTGCTGTACTTTTTTTTCTTAAAACTATGTATCAACTTCTAATAGGCTAGGAAATTTATATATTTAAATTTTATTTTATCTCTCATTTTGCTTAATATGAACTGTATTTAGTCCAGAGATCTTTGACTCTTTGGTTCATTGAGAATATAGAACTGTTCCTGGCACACGGCAAACACTGAAAAATATTCAATAAAAAATGCATACATACAAATACAAGTAAATTAAAAATAAATGTTCCAACATATATGATGCAAAAATCATAGAAAAATAAATGCACTTGTAACTTTGAGATAAATAGAAAAAGTTGTCTGACAATTACTTTTATATAATAGAAGTTTAAATAGAATTATTAAAGGTAAATTATTTCAAATATTCAGTAATCACAAATTCTCTATAACTAAGATATTAAAACATATAGAGTAAGAATAAATACTTCCATTATTTTTAAAAAGCCAGGATAATAATGAAAGAAAGGTAAGCAATGTTAGTATCATAACCTTTGTAACTTGTTTTAGCATACATACTATATTTGTATGTGTGTGACTATATGCACTGAGTGACCAGATTATTATGATCTCTGAATAATAAAAGGCTAATATGCAAATTGTCCCCTTGACCAGGTAGGCTGGCCAACTGCCCATGTCCCCTCCCCCTGGCCTGGCTGGCCGGACCCCACCCATGCATGAATTCATGCACCAGGCCTCTAATATATATACTGAGTGGCCAGATTATTATGCATTCAGAGATCATAATAATCTGGCCACTCAGTGTATATATGTGTGTGTGGACACACACACACACACACACACCCACATATATGTAGCAGTATTTTCTATGATGTGGAATATGGAAATTTATTTTCATATAAGCTTTTAATCAAGGAGTTTAGCAATATACATAAAATTTAAATGAGCCTAACCTTTACTCCAGAAAGCTTACCCTCATTTTGCAAAGATCTGTCACTGGGACAGATCCGATCCTGGGCCACCAAGGGCTTCCCACTGCCCGTGGGGAGGGCCAATTGCATCCTCCCACCCTACTCCCATCAGGACCCCACCCATACATGAATTCATGTACCAGGCCTCTAGTTGAAGAAAAGCAAAAAGGAAGAGAAAAAACAACAAAATAATTTATATATATATATATATATATATATATATATATATATATATATATATATCGTACAAACTGTATTGCAAGTTCATTTTATTAATTTGATGTCATTTTTTAATGTCATTTTTCAGGTAGTTTGTTGACTATATGTCATAGTATAATCAACATGTCAAGGAATGCATTTAGCTATTTATTCTAGTTTAAAAGTTTTGATAAAAGGAGGTGGGGGAAAGATAAAAACAAAAAAACAAAACAAAACCTATCACTTACATTTTTTTAAAATTAAACACTGACTCCCAAATGATTAAATGGCTCCTTAAGCTTGGAAACTAGTCAGCATCAATAATGTTTTAATTCAACAAATGCTTATTGAGCATTTACTCTATGCTTGGACTATAATGATGGAATATAACAATAAAATGACAAAGAAATCCCTGCTGTCAGAGATCTTTAATGAAGGGAGTAAAAGTAACACTCAATGAAACAAAACAAAATAAAATAAATTCAGACTTTGAAATTGCAGTAAATAAAACAGAGGGTAAGTAACATGGTGTGGTGGAGCAGGACTGCTTTGATGGTATTGTCAGATATTGTTTCTGTGCAGGTGTCATTTGAGCTTGGGTTAGATGGATGAGGTTGGGTGTTAGGCTGAGGAGGTGCACAGCAAAGGCCACAGAGGAACAGATCTGTGCTGGGAGGGGAAGGGTGAGATGCATGCATCCCTGAGGAGAGGTAATACTGTGAGTGGGTAATGGGGAGTGGTATCAGTTGAGGAGAGGAGGTAAGGGGCCTATCCTAAGATTCTTTAAATTCACTCAAGGGTTTTAAACAAATAATGATAACAACAACAACAACAACATGAGCTATGGAACAGCCTGAATAGACTGACATATCTTTAGGGGCAGGCGGCGGGGGGGGGGGGGGGATTAACCAAAGAATATATATATATATATCCATTGGTGATATATATATATATATATATATATATATATATATATATATATATGTGTGTCCATTGGTGATATATATATATATATATATGTGTCCATTGGTGATATATATATATATATGTGTGTGTCCATTGGTGATATATATATATATATATATATATATATATATGTGTGTCCATTGGTGATATATATATATATATATATATATATATGTGTCCATTGGTGATATATATATATATATATATATATGTGTGTGTGTGTGTCCATTGGTGATATATATATATATGTGTGTGTGTCCATTGGTGATATATATATATATATATATATATGTGTGTGTGTCCATTGGTGATATATATATATATATGTGTGTGTGTCCATTGGTGATATATATATATATATATGTGTGTGTGTCCATTGGTTATATATATCACCAATATATATATATATCTCACCAATGGACACAAACAATAGTGTGGTGAAGGCCTGGGTTGGAGCAGGGGCTGGGAGAAGGGGAGTAAAAGGGGGCATCTGTAATCTTGTCAACAACAACAGCAAAACACTCATAGACATAGACAACAATATGGTGGTTACCAGAGGGGATGGCAGGTGGGGAAGGTAAAAGAGAGTAAAGGGTTCAATATATGCTGACAGAAGGAAACTAGACTTTGGGTGGTGAACACAAGGAAATATACAGATAATGCATTATAACATTACACACTTGAAACTTATATAATCTTATTAACCAATATCACCCCAATAAATTTAATAAAGTTAAGCCCAAAATAATAATATTTCTTATACACAAAGATGCCTTCTAGCTCCTGCATGAGGATGCCCTCAGTGGAATAAGACCAGATGAAGGCAGAACAGTTAGGGCGCTGTTAAAATTAGTGAAGATGACAGTCACAAGGTCTGGGCTGCTAGCTGTGAAATGGAGACAGGCTGCCAACTGCAAGAACTACTTTGGATACTGACCTGGAAACACTTGTAGAGAGATTAGATGTGAAGAACAGGGGAAACAAAACAGAATTTATTATTTTGGTTATGTCATAATATCAAGGCAGTCTAGATAATAGTAAGCAATTGTTTTACCAAATAAATGAAATTAGTAAATTCAAGTAAAAGTTTATTTCAGTGTTTTACATTTAAAAAATTCAGATTTTGATTTTCTAGCATACTGTAGCAATAATTATTTCACAGAGAGTTTATGCTGTGGCCATACTCTAACTTGATTTCATAACTGAAACAGGGAAGAGAGTAAATGATGTTCATGTCTGGCCCATGACTAACGTCTGAACACTGATTAAATCAACTTCTTCAGCCACCAGCCATTATACAAATAATAACAATAATTGGATTAATTAATGTGTGAATATTATTTTGGGCAATAAACTTTAGTAAGATCTTGTTGTCTATGACTTACCCAGTTCTATTTTAAAGGTCTAAATTACATTAGCAAATATTCCCTAATGCATATTGGGTGACATCTTGAAGTATGCTTCATTCGCATTTTAATGTGGCAAGAATTTTCCCATTGTAAAAATAATAGTACAGAAATTGATCATTATAAAAAACAATTTTCCCCCTAAATATCTTTTGCAAAATGAGATTAAAAATTGTTGTAAATTCACTACATTTCACACCTCACAATTTACAGCTAAACTCACTTTAATTTCTCTTTCAAAAACACCTCCATCCGTATTGTCTGAGAAGTAACAAAATTTAGAAGACTTCCACTTTGAGAAGCCAATACACTGGTAGCCATCTCCACTTACCAGAAAATAGGTAGAATCAAAAATTAAGGTGACCAACTCATCCCAGTTTGCCTGGAAATTTCCAGATCTAGCATTGAAAGTCTCACATATTGGGAAACCTTGCAATCCAGGACAAACCAGCATGATTAGTCAACATTTATAAAGGCAAAAACACGTGTGGTATCCAGAAAACACCAAATAGCCAACCCTAAGTTAAATATATACACTTAACACAGAGACGCTGTCTGTACATTGACAAACTAAGTAAAATTTTTAGAACCTATTTCTGATAACGTGGTGATGAGTATAGACATAAATGAAGCAGAATTCAGAGTTCAGTAAATTGTAGTAAGGTGTAATGGAGATGACTGAATGTTGGTCTCACAGGGTCTTGAGAAAATGAAAAGAGAAACAAAACAAAAGTGAAAACAAAGGACTGTCACTCCTAGCTCCTTTCCAAGGCTTTTTTTGTGACAAAAGTGTGGGATCCTGATTTCTCAAAGTCATGTTCCACTGTCACAGCTGAAATCAACGTTGCCAACAAGCACACACACCTGGCCTCTCGGGGTCCTCTCACTTCAGGTCACTCAGCCAATAGCACTTACCTGTTCTCTTGACAATCGTTGCTATTGCTTTTAGCAAGCACCCCTCCCCACTTTTGCCTAGATCTTAAGGAACTGAAAAAGAAACAATATTTTCCCCCTAGCTTTTACTTTGTTTTTCACAAATTGAATAAGATCAAATAAAACATGGTAATTTTGTTGGCAGTTATTCATGGTGAACACTGAAAATGAGAAACCATTTTCAGTCATGAGAAGGGGCCACAGATAGGCCAGTGTGAAGCTGCACACACATATTGCAGTTACAGAAAGAACAATGAAACCACTAGAGAGAAGAACTAAATGTAACCTCAGGCCTCAGGTTACAACTCAAGCTGGGCGAAACAGAATACTGTGATTCCTCTTGTGATATCCTGAATGCTTCTGCCTAACACACAAGCAATTTAATTTTAATGGGCATTTTACTATGATTAATAAAAGTCAGTTCAGTGTGTTATCTTCACATTGTAGCATATTCACAGACTTTATCTACTCCAAGAGAATTTTTATTGGACTTTATATTTTAGAGAATTGTGGCATTGTTGAGAATAGTCTTGTGTTTTATGTATCTTGTGAGGCTCATTTTTTAAAGGGAAATTCTTTGTGAACTAAATGAAAATGTTTTGTTGATAATAAACATATTAAGAAATATGAAAATGGGCTGGGTAGCACTGGTGTCATTTAGGGTAAATTAGTTTTAAGACTTGTGCTAATAAAAATATCTTGATACTTTTTAATATAACGAGAGATGATTCAGGCTGGATAATTCATTTAGGCTGCTTCTTTTTTTCTCTCAAAATAATATCACCTAAACTTTATTCAGAATAACTTACACAGAACACTATTTAGTTTATTACTTCTAATAATTGCATACTATTACTTCTAATACATGTAGAAAGAACAGTGAATTTTTGAAGGTGCATTTTTCCTACAGTGATATAAGACATTATACTTCTGCAATTTTAGCTTTATTTTATTACTTAAAGCCAAAGATCAGAAGTCTCATGTTTCTTCTGCAGATCTATTTCAGTAATGTTTAAATATGCATATAGAGTAACAGGGTGGAGACAGGAGACCACAGAGAAAGTTCCAAGGCACCCTCTTGAACCTCATGTATCTCAAACAGAGAGCTCAGTTAATGTGCACACACATAAACACACACATTAATTCTCTGTTTTAATTCTGGGTTTCTTTAAAACTGTTTTTTGAAGAATAAGTTTAAAAATTAAGAATTATATTATACGTGATTATGACACCAGAGGAAAAAAAATTGAATTTTAAAATTATGACATTTTTACAGACACATATGAATATGCATGAAATAAGTGTAGCCATGTCCTCCTGGCTTTTCAAACATATACACTTTTATGCATTTTTTCTTCTTTTTAATCATCTGTCTTAATTTCCCTAGAAAGTGTCTTAAAAATGATATAGAAACAGCTTACTTAATGTGACACGTACTGGCCAGTGTGGCTCATTTAGTTAAGCATCATCCCATATACCAAAAGGTTACTGGTTTAATTCCTGTTCAGAGCACATACTCAGGTTGCAGGCTCAGTCCCTGGTTGGGGCATGTAAGGGAGGCAACTGATCAATGTTTCTCTCACACATCAATGTTTTTCTTCCACATCAATTTTTCTCTCTCTCTAAAATCAATAAAAACACATTTAAAAAGAGTAGATAGACATTTACAGAACAGTTAGGAAAGAAATAAATATTGGCTTTGTGCAGTTGTCCTTGATCGTCTTTAAATGCTCTGTGGAAAAACAGCAGGCATGTTTTAAACGTGTCTATTCATATAATCTAAGAATAGCATGTATGAACCACAAAATAATGTTTTATTACATTTTAACATTAGTCTTTCATTCTATACTCTGAGGAAGAAGCCATTACTTAAATGCTATATTGGGAAACACTTCCAAATGCTTATTCAAAACTTCAAGGCCCAATTGATCTGTGAGAATTTTTGACATATTTAGTTGGTATTAAGCATTGCTATACTTCAATAATTATAAGAGCACCTATTCCTCTTATTTATAGAGTAATTCTTATTTAGAAAGTCCTTTCACATATGTTCACATAGTATTTCCAACCCAAACCTATAAGGTAGGAATTTCTTTTTCTCTTTTAGAAGTTTTGGGGGATTTTTTTTCAGTGTTGCGATTGTAAAGTCTTTCTTCCTTTTTTTTTTTTTTGTTTTTTTTTTTTTTACAGTTTAGGATCTTTAATGATAGTTGGGTATATGTATTGGAAATAATAAATCACTAAACCAAGTGTCCTTGTTAAACACTAATATTTTCTATTCTATAAGAACCTAAAAATGTATATATTAAAAGAGCAACAAAGATTTGTAATGGTTTTCTTAGTGTTTTTAAATTTTTCCAAGATAACCCTATGAGGCCTGTTGGGTGGTGAGTTTGGGAGTGGGAGGTGGAGAATATTATAAGGAAAGACAGGATGAACCAGCTGGTAACACATCTTCACCCTTCACCCTGAAAGGAATCTTCTCACCTTCTCCTGGGGCTCCTTGACATTCTCTGATGTTCACCTTCAGCTATAGACACTGAATGCCTGGGGTCTCCTGGATGTCTTGGTCTTGGACTCCTGCACTGTGTCAGCATCATTAGGGCAGCAGGTGAACACCAGAGAGTTGCTGTTCTGTGTACTGTAGCAGTGCAAGGGGAAAAGCCAGGAGGTTTTCATCTCGTGGTCTTGCCCCCTTTTTCTTCTTCTTCCTCTTCTTAAAGAATACCCTTTAGCATTTCATTTAATACTGGTTTGATGGTGATGAACTCCTTTAGCTTTTTCTTATCTGTGAAGCTCTTTATCTGACCTTCAATTCTGAATGATAGCTTTGCTGGGTAGAGTAATCTTGGTTATAGGTTCTTGCTAATCATCACTTTGTAGATTTCTTGCCACTCCCTCTGGCCTGCATAGTTTCTGTTGAGAAATCAGCTGACAATTGTATGGGTACTCCCTTGTAGGTAACTAACTGTTTTTCTCTTGCTGCTTTTAATATTCTCTCTTTGTCTTTTGCCCTTGGCATTTTAATTATGATGTGTCTTGGTGTGGTCCTCTTTGGGTTCCTTTTGTTTGGGGTTCTGTGTGCTTCCTGGACTTGTAAGTCTTTTTATTTCACAAGATGGGGGAAGTTTTCTGTCATCATTTCTTCAAATAGGTTTTCAGTATCTTGCTCTCTCTCTTCTTCTGGCATCACCATAATTTGGATGTTGGTATGCTTGAAGTTGTCCCAGAGGCTCCTTACACTACTTCATATTTTGGATTCTTTTTGCTTTTCCAGTTGGATGTTTTTTGCTTCTTCATATTTCAAATCTTTGACTTGATTCTTGGGATCCTCTAGTCTGCTTTTGGATCTCTGTATATTATTCTTTATTTCGGTCAGTGTATGCTGAATTTCTAGTTGGTCCTTTCTCATATCCTTGAGGGTCTCACTAAATTTATCAGAGGTTTCTAGAAGATTCTTGAGTAACCTTATAACCATGGTTTTGAACTCTATATCCAGTAGTTTGCTTTCCTCCATTTCTTTTATTTGTGACCTGTTTCTTTGTCTCCGCATTTTGGCTGCTTCCCTGTGTTGATAGAGTGGCTTTGTGTGCTAGGTGTCCTATAGGGCCCAGTGGCTCAGCCTCCTTAATTGCCTGAGGTGGACACTCTTGGTGCACCCCTTTGTGGGCTGTGTGCACAGTCTTGTTGTAGTTAAGCCTTGATTGTTGTTGGTATCACTGAGAGGAATTGACCTCCAAGCCAATTGGCTGTGAGGATCAGTTGTGTCTATGATGGGAGAACTCTGTGCTGGAGTCACCCTTATGGGGAAAGACTTGCTTCAGTGGGGCTTTGGCGCTCACTGAGTCTGCCCCTGAGTGTGTCTCTTATGGATGTGAGGAGTTGTAATTTGATTGGTCTCACTCTGACCAGTGGGTACACTGGCTCTTGGATCTCTAAGGAGGTGAAAATCAGCTACTGCCTAGGGCCATCCAGCAGGAGCTACAGAGAGATCTGCAGATTCCTCTTCTTTGTTTGGGGTTTGGAGGTGCCCAGATGAGGCCCAGCTGTGAAGCAATGCAAGCTGCTGTGGAGCCTTGGGCCTTTTTTTTGGAGGCTCTGATGCTTTCTGACCCAGCTGCAGTATATTAGGTTTCAGATTGCAAAGGGCCAGGAGTCAGCAAGTAACAGAGAATGGCTGCCATTCATATGCAAAAGCCTCTATGCACAGTTTGGGTGGGGTTGTAAATTGGATGTGGTGGGGTCTCAGGGAATTACCAGGGTGGAGCAAACAGCAATGGTGACAGCCCTGCCCCAAAGAGGTTCCTGGGTCTCTGTGTCCCATGGCACTGTGAAGGAACAATGGTTGCTGCAAGCACCTCTGAGATAAAACTGCCCTTGTGTTCTGGCCCAATGCCAGACAGTCCAGTTTCTCCCAGTATGAGTCTGGGTCCCCAGAGTCCAGCCTGGAACTGGAGTTCAGATCAGTCAGGAGCTTGTATCTCCCTCCTGATTGAAAAAGACAACAGCATACTCAGTTGCCAGCCCCTTTCCCAGCACGTACACCTCTGTACCTCCGCACTTCACTTCCAAACCTCCACACCTCTTCGAGTCTCAGTATACTTTTCTCCTTCCTTCTAGTTGTATAATTTCCACTCAGCCAGCCTTCCTGTGGTTCTGGATGATATCTGTTTTGACATTAAGCTGTAGTTTTAAAGTGGTTGTGTAAGGCAGCAAGTTCAGGTATTTACCTATACCCCCACCTTGGTTTCCTCCCGTTCTTTCTTTATTTTAAAAAAGAAATATTTCATATTAATATAAATAAAAATAGTTAATTATCTTTTAACATGTCACACAATGATCATCATTAATATTTTATGGGTTACATACTTCACATTTCTCAGCAGTCAAAGATTAAATGAAATTAATACAGAATCACATAGCGTGAGTCAGAAAGAGATTTGAAGTACTTTTTCTTCCCACTGCCATATAAATAGTCTCTGGTTTATGAGGACTAATTGAAAAAAATGCATTCTTTTGTGATGGAAATCAAAGTGAATGAAACTAGCTCAGTGTTTTCCCAAAACATTAGTGTCCTAAAAACTACACATTCACATACACACACATTACATGGGTGGAAACCCTTTACATGAGTTAATTGGGTTCCAATCCTCATCTGTTTAATCTGCTAATAAAAAAGTATGTACTATAATGATCTTTATCACCCAACAGAAAAAAGAAAATATCTTTTTAAAAAATGCTATAAAACTCTGTAACTTGGTTATACTATCACTAATAAACATTTAAATCAGAAAATCTTAAAATGGATTAAACAAGATAAAGATGTTGATTTAAAAGAAGGGAAAGAAAAAAAAAAAAAGGCCCAAACTCAGAGCTTTCAAAGTAGCTCAGAATTAATGAAGAAGCATTTTGACCTAGGTCACTGCCTTGGGTGGTGTTTAATGGATGTGAGCCAAGAATCCCAGGTAATGAGCAAAACGTCAAAACTAGAACCACTCATTCTCTCTACCTGGTGGTTAGAGTCAGCAAGTAACAGTTAGAAAATGGTTGCCATTATACCAGCCTGTTAACACTGATGAATCCAGTGGGCCTTGCAATTATACCTACGGGCACTGTCCTAACAACCTCCATAGTGCATCCATAAATGGAGATACTTTAATTGAGAAAAAATAATCCCTTTCTAATTTATGATATTCATTTCTTCCAGTAGTTTGTTTGTTAATATGCCAGCAATCAATAGATGACAGCGGAAGAAATTTGTTTTCAAAAGCTCTTCATTTAATCACACTGGCCCCAAACACTGCAACTGTAGTTTGCTTCATTATTCAATCGCACTTTCATATCCCATGTGTGTGGCTTTCATTATTACAGATCATTTTTCCTTAGGATGTATGATTTAATTTTAATGGCTGAATCTAAATCAAAATCCTCTGCTGCTTAAAAAGTCTCTAGTGTAATAAGAAAGGGAGGTTTATTCTGCTTTTGTGTTTGGGAATATTTCTAAATTATGATAAAAATCAATATGAACAAAGGACAGTGAAAATGAGGCATAAAGTTTTCCTTTCCTAGGTAAATATACGATTGAATTCCCTCTTCAAACAATGCTGTTATCACTGGGTAGCTTCCTAATTCTTGGGGAATATGAGCATTTAACAATGTTTTAGTTAGAGAGGTATGGTTATACTTCAGAGACATTTCCTTTGGAATATTTCACATGCTTTGCAGTTCAAAACTAGTGTGTTATTTGTAGTCATTCTCTTAATTCCTGAATTGCTTATGCACAGAGTACCCTCTCCCACTGATGGTCTCTTCAGAATGCTTGCAAAAATGAAAGCCTTTCCCCAGCTGGATGATTTCCAAGACAAGCCCAGATCTAATAGAGCAGACTACTTTGTTTGTTTCCACGGGGAAACCAGTATGTTAAAAGCCATCTCCCAGGCTCACCTCTGGAACATCCAGGCTCCAGCAGGTGTTGTGGCTTTGCCTGTCAGCTGTGTCCCCAGTCCCCAGAGCACAGAGGGCCCATATGTACTGGCTTGAGGTAAAGCCAACTCATTCATCTCCTAGGAAGTTTTTAAATTTGTGTCTAAAAAAAAAAAAAAGGGGGCAAGATGAAATCACTTCTCATTTCACAAAATTTAAAATTCAAATATGTAGTTAGAGCAAGGATGGGATTATTAGGCTCAAATACTATCACTAGGCAAAATAATGTGTTTGAAATCAAGTAAGAAATATTCACATTTCAAAAACCACAGTGTTGCCCTAGCTGGTTTGGCTCAGTAGATAGAGTGTCAGCCTGTGGAGTGACAAGTCGTGGGTTTGATTCTGGTCAAGGGCAGGCACATGCTTGGGTTGTGGGCTCGATTCCCTGTGGGGGTGTGCAGAAGGCAGCCGATCAGTGATTCTCTCTCATTGTTGATGATTCTATCTCTCTCCCTCTCCCTTACTCTCTGAAATCAATAAAAATATATTTTTTAAAAAGCACAGTGTTATTAAGGGTTCCACGTTTCACACTTATACTCCAAAAGCTGATGTTTCCCTTCTTTTGAGAAACACCTCCTACTACATATGGAAAAATTAACATGAAGTTGTTTTTATATCAGCTCATGATTTGTCCAGCTAGCAGCTTCTCTGCTGTGTCTGACAACCCTCCAGTCCCCATGGCATCCCTTCCTATTGCGTTGGCTTCCCCAGGATTCCTGGACACAAGCTTTTGATAGATTGCTACTTCCTGGCCATAGGCACTAATAGAGAGGAATTGGGGAAAGAAAAGGAGAGAAGTGAGAAGGGTGATGAGAGGGGGAGGGAGAGGAAAGAAAAAGAGAGATTGAACCCTTCCTTTTTCCTTTTTTTCTGCAATGTCATCTCACAAAACTATGTGGGTTGATCACATTTTACCATAGAACGCAAATAGAAAAGATTTTTATTTGTATGTTATATAAAACTTTTTCCAAACAGCAAGGAGAAAGCATCTGTGGAGAGACACTCTTCAAAAAGGTTTCTTTCACGGAAATCACCAGTTTCTGACCGTTCTTTGCCATTGGCTCCCTAGCTCTCAGAGGAAAAACTCTTTTCTCCTAAAAGTAATCACGTGACTCTTTCCCCACCTTTCTGGAAATCCACTAGGAGGGCTTTGCCCACGATACTCTATGTGCTGTCCCCACAAATGTGAGATATTATGTTTAGGGTCTGAGACTGCATGTCTCAGCCTTTGGCATTTTAAGTCCTGGAGAAGTGCACAGCAGGTTATTGGAGTCTTCAGCTAGAAATTCTCTATTGGTGATGCTCACTTTTTAATTTTTTTTCCAGATAAAAAACTGTTGAATAAGAAATGCACACACACATACACACACCATTCATTTTACATTATCTTCATTAAAAAATGTTCATTATCTTCATTAAAAAATGTTGTGTCTGGCTATATAGAGCAAGAGTTCAGTATTGCCCCAAAGGAAAGTGTAAGAAATATTCCAATTTGTTGATAGTATATTTTATGTGAATTCCAAATACAGGTCATTTTTCTCCAGAGAAAGGCACTTTAAACAACCTATCATTTGAAGTATTAGAAAAATGATTTCTAATGTAGACATTATATGTAAGCATCTACATACAATTTATATGTTCATTTTTTACTATCATAAATGTTTTAAGCATAGCACAACTATAATAACAATATAATGAGCATGTTTATGATTACATTGATTGATATAAACAAATGAAGACCATGTGTATTCTTCCCTCCCTAGTGTGCTCAGATTTCAAGATTATTTTTCAAATAAAGTTTAGAAATGCCTAAAGTAAATTTATCATTCTCAAAATTGCCTGAAGCCTCTGAATTGTAATTATTTCCTCTAGATTTTTAGAAATATATTTTATTAAATATGTGTAGGCTATAGTAATTAATTATTATTATAACTAATCCCTTGGTGAATTAAAAGTGAAAGGGGGAGGATAAGAGAGACTAGAGACCAACAGGCCTTATTTGAACTTGATATTTGCATACCTTCTATTTGCAGAACCTGGAAATTTGTATGTCTGTAACATAGAATATGGTGAAACTTGAATATACCTGAAATGTTTAATGCTGAAAAAAAGGTGATAAATAAGTCTGAGGAACTCTTTCATGCTTTTGTCAATGGTGTATTCATATATATATAATACCTGCATGTTTACAACATATTAGTGTAAGCCTGCAGAGAAGGGCTTAATCCTGTGAACTTTACTTATGGAGAATTGACATAAAAAGGGGTTAGATTAAAGACATCTATGATTTCCTTTTATGTAAAAAACCTTTAAACACTTTGCCCTAGCTAGTTTGGCTCAGTGGATAGAGTGTCAGCCTGTGGACTGAAGGGTCCCAGGTTCGATTCCGGCCAAGGGCACATGCCCAGGTTGTAGGCTCAATCCCCAGTAGGGAGCATGCAGGTGGCAGCTGATCAATGATTCTCGCTCATCATTGATGTTTCTATCTCTCTCTCCCTCTCCCGTACTCTCTGAAATCAATAAAGAAATATATTTAAAAATAAATAAATACTTTGTAAATTACTATTTACCACTAATTAATGAGTATCTAATCTAAGGTCATAGAGTGACAAATTCCTTTAAGAATTTAGACCCAGGTAAATCTCATCTATTGTGATATAACAGGCATATTTAGTATTAGTTAATTATACTCCACACAATATATTACTTTTGCTTTGTCCTTTTACCTTTGATAACAAGTTTCTGAGAGAAATCTGGCATTCTGTTGGATATTATCATGTATAGTATTTCTCCTTCACCTTTAAGATACATTTTAGATTATTTTTCTAATTTTCAGGCCCATCTACTTTGCAAGTACAAAGCACAAGAAACTATGCTTTCTGTTTCAAGTCCTTTTTTCATTTAAGATGTTTTTGTAAATGGATTCAGATGATAAGAGACCTATAAGCATCATTCAGACACACATAGCTTAATTAACATGAAATAGGGGTCAGGTAAAATGATCATATTGCGTAATGTTAGTTTTAATGCAATGTAATATTATAAAAATGCTAACAATTGAGAAAAAACATAGAAACAAAATGATATGAGAATATGTACAAGATAAAACAGCAGAATGAATTATTCCTTTCATCAGTTCACAGTACACTGATTTTTAATGATCTTCTAATTTAAGCTAAAGATCTAGCAATCTAAGCTCAGTTAGGCTACATGCTGACCTGTGTTTGAACTTCCTTCCAGCTACTCCTGGGTTCCTAGATATATTGTTTTAAGCTAAACAATTTGGATGAAGCGATCACAAAATACATAGGTTAAAAAAATCAGTGAGGACAATCCATAATAAAAAATGAATATGGAATTGACTGCTATTTTGCTAGATGTAAGCCTACATATATTGTTGGCCTGTATTTTATTTGCTCTTTGGAACTATTGCTATTATTTCCTCTATAAAGCACTGTAGTTAGTTTGTCCTTTTGGGGATAGAACTGAGCTAAGTGTATCTGCTCTGAATAGCACAAATGCATGGCGACAGTGTCACCCAGGTTTCTGTGTGTGTGTATGTGGGATTTGATGCGTGAAATTATCGTAGAAAGTGGGGTAATGCAGTATCCAAAAAATAAGTGTGTCCACAGAGACAACGGTGGAATTTTAAAGAGAAGAAAACATTTAGAAATTTTACAGTAAGCACTTTTAATAGAGACTGAAGCAAGGCGTGAGTAATGGATCCAACAAATAAAACCCATTGGTGACAAGTGATTTGAAGTTTTTAAAATTATCTTCTTTGAATAGAGTAGCTATACTTATATTAGCTAATGTAGTCAATTTATTTTTTTATTACTCTGCTGCCTCTCAAGCCAATTAATTCAGTGGGTTAAAATAGAATAAAAATGTTCATTACATAAAGCAATTCTACCCAGTATGTAACACTACATTGCATAAATAAAATAATTTTAAATTTGAAAATACCTTTTATTTATTAAATTCTACCCAGTAGCTGAGAAGTGTAAAAATACTAAGGTGTTTTTTATTCCAATTGTTTTCTTCATATTTATATGCTATATACTCCTTTGGTTTATTTCCTATAAGACATTTAAAATAATCAGAGCTTGAACATAAAATATGTGATGATGCCTAAAAGCAAAAAAATTATACATGAAAACTGTATTCATCCTAAAAAAAATTAAATCACTATACAACATGCCATAAATATTTTTATCTCTTTTTTCCTGACTTTTTCAGGAAAATGAAAATATTCAGATATGTGTTCATTGGTAATGTGTAATTCTGTGATGCTTGATTTATACATTTTAAAACTTCTTTTAAATTTTATATTAAAGCATCATTTATACACATCAAAATCATAATGTTCAATGAATTTTGATAATTGAATACTCCCATGTAATCACCACTCCAATGAATATGTAGAACATTTCCATCACCCAGAAAAGTTGCCCTGGGACACTTCTCTATGAACCTCTCACCACCCACCATGTGTTCTGATTTTTGTCAGCCAAGATTGGTTTTCCTTGTTCTGAGACATTATAAAAATGAAACCATAATGAAATTTTTTTGTATCCAGCATTTTCTGCTCAATATAGCTCTTATGAGATCATGCATGTTTTTAGTTGTAATAGTATTTTTTATTGGTTAGTGGTATTTCATTGTATAAAATATAGGAAGAATTGATTATCCATTCATATATTGATCAACATTTAGGTTGTTTCCAGTTTGGACTACTATGTACTAGATTAATATAAATTTTTTTGTACAACATTTTTTTCTAGGACACACATTTTTATTGGATAAATGTGTTACACAGAAATCATGGGTCACAAAGTAAATATATGACAAACACTTAGGTTAATGGAATAGTAAATATATAAAGTATCTTAATATATAAAAACTCAGGGTCCGGCCCGAACCAGTTTGGCTCAGTGGATAGAGTGTCAGCCTGTGGACTGAAGGGTCCCAGGTTTGATTCCAGTCAAGGGCCTGTACCTTGGTTGCGGGCACATCCCCAGTAGGGAGTGTACGGGAGGCAGCTGATCAATGTTTCTCTCTCATCAAAGTTTCTAAATCTCTTTGGCGACCCAGCACTGACTGCCAATGCTGCAGGCTTGGAGATCCAGCACTGACTGCCAAGGGGGATGCAGATCAGGCTCAGAGAGAGACCTGAAGAATCTGATCCATGGCCTCTGTGGCAGCTGTTGATCAACACTTGCCTCTCTCTTTCTTTCTGGGCCTCTGCTGGGGCTGCTAATCAGCCCTGCCTCTCTGATAAGGCCAAGAAATAGGACCAGAGACCCTGACTGGCATAGAAACTGACCAATCAGAACCTAATCTGGGTGAACTGTGAAGGCAGAACCTAAGGTGAGGGCTGAGGAGGGGTTTTAAGGGCAACAGCTGTTTGGTGTAAGGTGTAAGAAAGCGGTTCAATTTTTTAATGATTGGTTTGGCAGTATAGTGCATGTGGCTGGCTATCAGTCCAGATATAGGGATTATGTATTTTTGTCTGCCAAGAGCATCTCCTCCTGCTGAAAAAGGCTCCCCCCCATTTAAGCAATCGTATCCTATATAATCTATCTATACTAATAAAGGGATAATATGCTAATTAGACCATCTTCCAGATGTCTGATTTCCTTCTGGACAAAGCCATGGTGGTGGGGGCTGAAGCAGAGGCAGTTAGGGGTGATCAGGCCAGCAGCGGAGGGCCATTGGGGGTGAGATCAGGCTGGGAGGGGTGGGAAGTTGGGGGCCAGATCAGGTTGTCAGGGGAGGCAGTTAGGGGCAAGATCAGGCCAGCAGGGGCGGGCCGTTGGGGATGAGATCAGGCTGGCAGGGATGGGCAACTGGGGGCAACCAGGCTGGCAGGGGAGGGCAATTGGGGGTGAGATCAGGCCAGCAAGGGAAAGCAGTTAGGGGATGCAAGATCAGGCCAGCAGGGGAGAGCAGTTGGAGGTGAGATCAGGCTGGCAGGGGAGGGCAGTTAGGGGCAATCAGGCAGGCATGCAGAGGCAGTTAGGGGCGATCAAGCAGGCAGGCAGAGAGGTTTGGGTCAATCAGGCAGACAGGCAGAGGGGTTAGGGACAATCAGGCAGGCAGGCAGAGGCAGTTAGGGGTGATCAGGCAGGCAGGCAGATGAGCAGTTAGAAGCCAGTCGGACGTCCCCCAAGGAGTCCCCAATTGGAAAAGGTGCAGGCTGGGCTGAGGGAAACCGCCCCCCCCCCCTTGTATGAATTTTGTGCACCAGGCCACTAGTATAATATATAAATCAGAAAAGGTCACATGACTTCTGTTGGTGTCCTAGTATGTGGAGTGGATTTTATTCTTTAGATAAGTTAGTTCAGATGTTTGTTGCAATATTTAGAATTAGTTCACTAATAGCTCCAAATATTTTTAAGGTGAAATCAGGGCATTTTTTTCAACATTGCTTGAAATCTAAGCCCCAGAAACACTCTGGAGATATTATTGAGATGCACAGGTCAGCCATCAGTTTTCCAAACCATTTGAGTCTTACTCTGCTTTAAAATAAGGCTGTCAGTTTTTAGCATCTCTTTTCTCCCTAGTTCTTCCCCTGGTTTTCTGTGCCTTGAGAAATCTCTGCTTACCTTGCCTTGCTACCCCAATCTTTGTAGAACTGTGTCAATGAAATACTCAAAGAAGTCTCCCCCAGCTCCCTTGCCCCGTGCCCAGGGTCAATGGCACTGCCTTACACTTGGAGGGAGAAGGCCCTACAGGGAATTTCCTTAAACAATCTTGGCTTGTCTTTAATTAAAAAAAGAAAGAGAAAAGTGGACCAAGGCATTTGGTGGAGGTCAATAGAAAGATCTGCGTGTGGATGTAGATTGACCAGGGAGCTAGAGTTTCTTTGGGTTCCTCTTTCCTGAGCCAGCCTTTATGAGGCTGCTGAATGGGTATTCCAAGGAGTTCTGGTTCTCCTTACTCTCCTCTGTGGCACATTCCTTGTCCAGCAGCAAGGCAGACAGCCATAGGTCTACTCTATCTAAGGGCTCATCAAAGTCTTCATTATAATGCATTTAGTTTTCTAGTACTTGCAGCTCTCTCATGGGTAAAACAAACAAAGAAACAAATTTATGATTTTTTTAAAGCCTACCTAGCTTTCCTATTGGAATGAGTTTGCTAAAATATTTTCTTGTGGTTTCTGCAACCTAACTGCAAGTGAAAGCCATTATTCCCAGCTTTCCAATAAATTGTTATTGTTTGAATTATGAGCTATAGAAAATTATATTTGCCAGTCCACTGTGGCTCAACGGTGGATCATTAACCTATAAACCAGGAAGTCATGGTTAGATTCCTACTCAGAGCACAGGCCAAAGGCTTGATCCCCAGTAGGGGCATGCAGGAGGCAGCTGATCAATGATTCTTTCTCCTCATTGATGTTTTTATCTCTCTCTCCTCTCTTCCTCTCAGAAATCAAGAAAAATATATTTTAAAAAAGAAAGTTATATTTATCTGTACCAGGTAAAATGGTGTCTTGAATGACAAATTAATTTTAACTAAAATCAGAATCCAAGAAAGATAAGGATTTTCTCCAACAGATAGTATACCATATGGCTAAAGTTTAAGAGAGAGCACAGTCAGGTATAGAAAATAATAAGTTTAATAAATGCAAACTTCCATTTTATGTTCCATAGGAAAAGAAACATATGGATACTAACTACAAAATGTATAGGGTCATTGTAAAAGGGAAATGCTTAAATACATAATTTTGTTGTCTTTTAATTTTGTTGACTATATTGGACATATTATTCCTTTGTTTACTACATCCACTTCGTTTTTATTCCTATTTTGTTTACTGTTTATCCCCACCCTGGAGGAGAAGGAGAAGGAAAAAGAAGAGAAAAAGGAGGAGAAGGAGGAGGAGGAGGGGAAGGGAGACTTCAATGTGAGCGGGAAACATTGATCAATTGCCTCCCTTATGTGCCCTCATCTGGAATTGAATCCACAGCCCAGGTATGTTTCCTGATGGGGAATCAAACCCTAAACATTTTGGTACATGGGACAATGCTCCAATCAATTGAACCACATGGACAGGGCCATCCTTTTGATATTTATTTATTGTCTAAAGTTTTACATATGTCTCCTTTCCCCCACTTGATCCTCCCCCTCCTCCAGCCATTCCCACCCCAGGCAAGCCCCCACCACCACATTGTCTGTGTTCATTAGTTATGCATCCAAGAGATGCAAATCAAAACAACAATGAGATTCCATCTCACACCTGTCAGAATTGCTATCATCAACAAATCAACAAACAACAAGTGCTGGTGAGGATGTGGAGAAAAAGGAACCCTAGTGCACTGCTGGTGGGAATGCAGACTGGTGCAGCCACTGTGGAGAACAGTATGGAGTTTCCTCAAAAAGTTAAAAATGGAGCTCCCATTTGACCCAGTGATCCCACATCTAGGGCTATATCCCAAGAAACCAGAAGCACCAGTCAGAAAGGATATATGCACCCCTTTTGATTTTTAAAGTAAACTATAACATTGCAAATAAAACTCTATAGGCAATGATATTAAATTAGGAAATAGAGCAAGTCCATAATATTGAGCTAATTATATTTGAAGCTTTAATGTTTGTACAACTATAATAATGTCTCTACTATTAAATATTGTAACAAGAAGCACAAAATAATGTTTTAGAACATCGATATTAACATAAGCTTCTAACAGAATGCCTTTTAAACTTTGTGATTCACTATGGAATATTTGCAATTCATGATGCATAAAAGAAAGTTTCTTTTTACACAATAGAAAACTGATAGAATTTTAAAACTTGCAAATATTAGCAGGCAAAATAATAGCAAACAAATAAGATAATAAAACTATTTTGTTATTTTTAGGTATATCAGACCTTTTGTATATTAATTGCTAATATACAACTCAGCTTAAGTTGATATATAATATTTGAAAGTTTAAAATTTTAAATGAGAATACTTAATATAGGCACTAGAAAACATAAATAAAAGCATTAAGTCACCAAAAGATTAATAAGAGGAGATTATCAGAACATTTAATATTTATTTGGAGTATTATAATATACAAGATATTTACATTATTTTAGTTTCTTAATAGATCTGTGATTTTATAATTAACAACTATGTGTGAAAAAAAGTTTCAAAATGATTGTCTAAGATCTCACAGTTGGTAACTGCTAGTACATAATACAAATATTTTTAATTCAGCACACTTCACTATTAAATTGATTAGAATACACTTATTAGGAACAGAGATTAATGCCTATATAAATTACATGACTTTTAAAAAACTGCTTGTAAGTTTCCTTGCATTGAAGTCTATTTTGTCTGATGTTAATACAGCTACTCTGGTTTTCTTTTTATTATATTTACATAGTACACCTTTTACTATCCTTTAATTTTTAACCTACCCATATCATTTTACTTAAGTTTCATGTAAACAGCAAATAGTTGGATCTTATTTATTTAATTATAAAATCTCTGTCTTTTAATGAGTGTGCTCAGACTCTTTATATATACTACGAGAGGCCCGGTGCACAAATTCATGCCAAAACTGGCTCTCTGACATCGCCTGAGGGTTCCCAGACTGCGGGCACAGGCCAGGCCGAGGGACCCCCACCAGTGCACGATCAGGACCAGGGAGGGACATAGGAGGTTGGCCAGCCAGGGAGGGACTGTGAGAGGGCTCCAGGGTGTGTCTGGCCCATTGCACTCAGTCCCGATCGGCTGGACCCCAGCAGCAAGCTAACCTACCAGTCAGAGCATCTGTCCCCTGGGGGTCAGTGTATGTCATAGTGGGCAGTTGAGCAGCCTTAGCATATCTTATCTAATATAGACAAACATGTAAATTGACCGTACCTCCACTACACCACCAGCCAATCAGGAGTGATATGCAAATTAATCCAACAACAATGGTGGTTAATTTGCATACACAGATGCTGAGTGACAGGGGCGGGATGCTTGTGTCATTGCCATGGCGACAATGTAGGCGTTCTGCCCCACCCCTGGTCTCTCAGGGCCTCTGGGCAGTGTGGAAAGGCAGAGCCAGAGCCGAAAGAGGTGGCTCCGGGGCCTGAGAGGAAAGGGGCTGGGCTGGAGTGGAAAGGCGGTGCTGGCAGCCAGGGAAAGGAAAGCCCATTCTAGCATGAATCTTCGTGTATCGGGCTTCTAGTCATTAACATATTATGCTTTGATTGATTGAATGGCCGACCGACAACTGGACACTTAGCATACTAGGTTTTTATTATATAGGATAATTATTGATATATATAGGGTGTCTCCCAAAAATGTATATATACACTTTGAATAATTATAAAGGCAATGTTTATTAAAATATATTTCATTTTAAAAATTAAGTATCAGCTGTTAAACTGAGTATACATTTTTTGGGGACACCTTGTATTTAGATTTAGGTCTATCCTTTTACTCCTTATTTTCCATTTGTGCTCTATTCTGTTCTTTTAAAAATTACTTATGTATTTATTTAGTTATTTTAATTAAATTTATTGGGGTGACATTGGTTAATAAGATCACATAGGTTTCAAGTGTACATTTTCACGGTACATAATATGTATATTGCATTGGGTGCCCACCATTCAAAGTCAAATCATTCTCTGTCATTATATACTTGGGTCCCTAAATGACATTTTTTGAGTCTGTCATATATTACACAATAAAGCCAAGTATTATACACAGGTCTTCTAGGTTCTGTTTCAGTATGCTATACGTATTAACCCAAGTCAGGATGTAAAAGTAATAATATTAAAATGTTAACCTTCATTAGATCAATCTAGTATCTGGGTATCTTACTGATATCTAAAAAGAATTTAAGAATAAAAAAATGGGTTTTTGTTGTTTTTGCATTCATTTCATTAATTCATTTGTTCCTCAAGTGCTTAATATGCTTGTTAATATAAATTTGTTAATAAGTTCTTAACATCTATATCATAAGATGTTAATTGTAATAAGGAAAGCTCATATTAATTATAAGTACAATCACTTTAAAACTTATAAATATTTATATCTATACTAGAGGCCCATGCATAAATTCATGCATTCAGGGGAGGTGGGACGTGTCCTTGAGCCCAGCCTGTGCCCTTCCACAGTCCAGGAATCCTCAGGGGATGTCTTACTTCTGTGGAGGTGGGAGAGGCTCCCACCACTGCCACTGTGCTCACCAACCATGAAACCAGCTTCTGGCCGAGTGGTGCTACCCCTGTGGAAGTGGACTGACCACCAAGGGGGCAGCCCCTGGTGGTCAGTGCAGGTCATAGCAACCAGTTGGTTCACTGTTCGGTCGATTTGCATATTAGCCTTTTATTATATAGGATTAATAATATAATTGATGAAAAATGGGAGGTGGTTTATGCCTAGTATACTAAGAAATTGCTCATGGAGGGGATTAAAAACTAGCAGGATTTTAGTTTTCTGCAAGGTGGGGAAAGCAAGGAACACAGAGTAAAAAGAAAAAGCACAGAGTGATCAGAGGTTGGTGAAAGCAAAGGTTTTAGTTTTACGAGGGCAAACAATATTTTTATATGGGATTAGTAGGACACAAATCTTCATAAATCCTTATTTAAAAAAACACACTTGTCTTTCCTTGGATCTTATCCTTACTAATATTTGAACACCTAACTTTTTTTTCTTTTTTTTAAATTAGATTTATTGGGGTGACATTGGTTAATAAGGTCATATACATTTCAGTTATAGATTTCTGTGATACTGTATGGCCACCCCCCAAAGTCACATCATCTTCCATCACCATATATTAGGCCCCCTTCACTCCCCCCCCCCACATACACCCTCTTCCCTCTGGCAACCACCACACTGCTGCTTGTGCCCATAAATTTCCATTTATATCCTACAGATGAGTGAAATCATATGGTTCTTAGCTTTTTCTGACTGACTTATTTCACTTAGTATGATATTCTCTTAAGTACTTCACTCTCTGAGAACTTACTTGCAATTGCATGATGACTCTTCATGTATTTCAAACATCATAAAATCTGTGATTTTTTTTGGTGCTCCTCACTTCCCTCATTCCCTAACTTTCCTCTGCTACCCAACTTTAATTCAGTCATTACAATAATTCAGTTGTATTAACTTTTACCCTATTCCCGTTCTGTAAAACTCTCTTGGTAGTAACAATCCTGGTTAAATAAAATTTCTATTACTCCATACTCTATAGTCTATGTTTTTCCAGCTAACTTAATGTGGCTAGAACAGGTCCTAGGTCTTGTCACCAAGCCATTCTTTAAGAGAAATTTTGTAGTCGGTAGTGTTCAACCTCATAATGTTTCAGCAGTTAAAATTTTCAGCACCCTTTAGAACCTAATATTTTGCAGGATTATAAAAGTGGTATTATGTATATGAACATATCATAACTATTATGGCAATTGTGGGATACCACAACCAGCAAGTAGTTAGAAAGTTGTTTTTCATTCAGTAATGATAGCCTAATGTTGATCATGTTAATTATAAAATTTTCAATGTCAAAGGCAATAAAAGTCAGGACAAATAACAGACACTGGAGAGCATGCATATTTAACAAATAAATTATTCACATCATATATTAGAGTATATTTGCTAAAATGTTTAGGTGGTTTCTGTTGTAAGTGTGTTTTTTTTCCTGTTTATTTTTTTAGCAATCTACCAACTTGCTTTCATTGGGTATTTTCCCAAATGATAATCAGCCTGATCATTTCTCAGAAATAAAGGAAAAATCAAAGTTATTATTTCATTCATTTTAAAGAGACAGTTTTGCATGATAACTGTTTTATATTTCAATGAAAGTTTCATTAGGATATTAATAAATCACATTATACAAATATTTCCAATATTTTTATACATGGGAACTCCTTTTGGAATTTCTTTCTGCTATAGATCACATGGGCACAGTAGATATATCAGAAGCTCCCAATGCCTATGTGGTTTTAGTAAAGATGAACAAGTGAGTTGAAAAGTCAGGGTAAGGCCTACAATATTTAGTGACATAAAGGGTGGAAATATTATTTCATTAACCTTTGGAAATATTCACGTTTTTTTTTTAAAGTTGATACCATGCCAGTTATAACAAGAGACAAGATACATTTTTAAATACCCATATAATATGTTTATGAATAAGTATTTTAAGGCAATAATTTATTTATAAAAATATTTTATAGGTGTGGATTTTAAGTAATGTTAGTTTAATACCCACATACTCAATTTATATATGCAATATATAAATGTATTATATATATTTATGTTCTTTCTGATGATATTTTTACTAGGTATAATCTTTTAAATGAGAAGACAATATGAAACTTTGTGGAAATATCTTAAGCAGCAGTTAACATTTCATAGCTCCTTACGCTTGAAATACACAGTAAAACTATGAAATATATATACAGTGAAGCTTGGAGTCAGATTCTATGTTACTTCATCAGTACTCAGTTGCAAAGTGCAAAAGTTTAGATTGTAATAAGATATACTATATAGCAGAGCCATACAAAACATATTAAATGTAAGAAAAATCTTCAGCAACATTTTTGTGATATTGATTTTCATGATCATAAATATTATTTTGTTAACCTTATAATCATTTAAACTCTAAAAGCCCCAAAATCTCATTGTAGTGATTTTTTTCTTTATATCTTACTAGAGGCCTGGTGCACAAAATTCATGCACAGGTAGGGTCCCTAGGCCCGGCTGGGGATCAAGACTGTCCCGGGCCTGCCTTCCCCTGGCTGCTGGCAGCTGGCCCCGCTCCTATTCCCCATTGGGTCATTGGCACTTGCCAGCCATGGGGAGGGACCAGGAGGTTGGCCAACAGGCCCTGATCAGGTGATTGGGGTGGTCAATTCATGTCATAGCAACCGGTCATTCTGGTTGTTCCATCGTTTGGTTGCTAGGCTTTTATATAGGTAGATATTTATGAATAAGTTGGAAAATGTATTCTATTATTTTAAAATAACAATAAAAATGTTATAAAAATGGGAGAATGACAGCACTATGGGCTCATCTAAGCTAGCATTGAATGGTTCTTCTTTTGTGCAACAAAAAGCCAATAGAAATAAAGGACACAAATTTTTTATAAAAATAATTGAAAGAGTCATACTTTAATTTTAGAGGAAGAACTATGTCACTATTGGCCATGGACATCATTATTTGGGTTGATAGTTTCAGAGGCTTCATGGTAGGGACCTGAAAATAACATCCTTTTTCAAAGCCTGAAATATGCATGAATTTATGCTTTTAGAAAAGTTCTGCCGATCAGCATAAGGAAGTTGTCAAGACAGTTACGTTTTGCCCAGGAAACTGTGTACAATGTTAGGGCATTCTTTCTATAACCTCATATAGAGATTTCTTATTAAAAAATGGGTACATGAATCTAAATTTAATCAAATTAGAAAATATGAATGCCATGGATAAAGACTAATTCTCTCTATCACTACTGAGGAAATAAAAAGAGAAAGTAGGATTATGTATAGAGGTAGGGTACTATTTATGTATATAAAGTTATACACATAAGAAGGTATATAAACAGAGCTGATGGAATAATAATAATCAGGGATAGATAACTTGCTTTAAAATCAACAATAAAAGTATTTTAGAGGCTTGATCTCAATTGCATTTATATAACTCCATCTCAAGTAATTGATTGAGGTAAATATTTAGGAACTTATTTACTGCACTCTGTAAGCAATGCTAGTGAAAGCTCACAAAAGCACAGAATTATACTCGCTGTTTAATCTTTTTGCTGATGAAAATATTATGTTTTGGATTAAAATTTCAAAATTATTGCAAAATCCAAGTTTTCAGGTGAATGTGTGAATAGTGAATTTCAGTAGTGTTACACAGATCTCAGCATTATTCTTTTGTATGAGGGAAAGGACAAGAAGCAGGCTCCTGCTATTTGATTATCTGTACATTTATCATCTGTCTTGTCTGCATTTTCCTCAGAGCACCCTACAGAGGACTGCGTAACTAAAAGGTTTTCCATTATATGTAATTTTAAAGAGCACAAATGATATGCAATCACATATACTGTGAGAAAAATTATGACCATCACCATCTTGTCTCCAGAGAGATTCACATTGAACCTCAATTTACTCCCAGAAAGCCCATTTTGTGAGGGTCACCGTTAGAGAAAGAGCAAGCTTCCTGCAACTTCAGTTGGAGTATGTCCACCGGCTGGTGACTGTACACATTTTATGCCCACTCATTGTAGATTTAACTGGGCAGAGAGGCAGGTGCAGGGAACACAGTGACTGTGATCATCTTCCCATGGTATTGTTTCTCTTGCTTTATCTTACATTTCTAAATTTCTAGAAATTTTTTCTGGCTTCCATTTGCATGGAATTATGAATGACTAAAGGATGAACCATTCACAGATAGCCTTCGATTTTAGGAAAAAACTGGATATAAGAAGGTAAGGTGCACTCAAGTTGTTCTAAGAAAAACATGGGTGGTGGGTTTAATGTAAAGTGATAGCCTGTTCTATTACATGGATATTGAGAAACATTGGTTTTCTTTTTGTTCCACATGGTATCTAGGCCAGCATCACTTGGAAAAATGTTTTTTCGTCTTGCAATTTTTCCTGGTGTTTTTATTTATTTAATTTTTAAATTATTTTAATTGCAGTTATTGGGGTGACATTGGTTTTCAAAACCATACAGATTTCTAGTATACAACTCAATACACTTCAATGGGATTAGCTAAAAGACATAAATATGTAACATATAGACAGACAACAGTGTGATGATAGCCAGAGGGGAGGGGGATGGGAGGTAGATGGAGGTGGGCAAAAGGGGTAAAATGGGGACAGAAGAGACTATGTTTAGGGTGATAGGCACACGATGCAGTATGCAGATGATGGTATAGTGAGTCATCCTACAATTTTTTAATACATTTTATTGATTTTTTACAATAAAATTGTACAGCCAGAGAGGAAGGGAGAGGAATAGAGAGTTAGAAACATCGATGAGAGAGAAACATTGATCAGTTGCTTCCTGCACACTCCCTACCTGGTATGTGCCCGCAACCAAGGTACATGCCCTTGACTGGAATTGACCCTTGAGACGCTCTATCCACTGAGCCAAACCAGTTAGGGACATCATCCTGCAATTTTATTGTCCATGCTGGTGTTGCTGGTAGGGATCTTTTCAATATTGGGCTGGGACTGAGGCCACTATGGGTGGGAAGGTCCGTCTAGAAAGTAGGTGGAAAAGGAGCTCCTTATGAGGTCTAAGTGTGTGGCTCTGGTCTCTGAGGCTTTGTCTTTCTGTTTTTGCCTACCTCATCTCACTCTTCATTTCCTCAGGGTGTCTCGGTAGCAATGAAAATAAACTTTACAGGTCTTAGCACACTTGTTGGATGGATCATTTGCTTTCTAACTAGGTTTCTTCTTGTGGCTTTAGAGACTTCAGTTATTTTCTATGTAGAAATTATTATTAGACATATTCAAGATTTTTTATATGTTCAATATCTATTGTGTGCCCGTCTCTGCTCAAGTTACTGGGAAACAATAGTGAACATGTCAGAGAAAATCTTGCTCTGATGGAAATAAAATTCTAGTTGTTGGCAATTAATAAGCAAAATGTATCATTTCAGGCAGTGATTAATGGTAGGGAATAAAAGCACTCATATCAGCATGGAGAATCGATTTGCCTAACTCTGACAAAATTTCCTGGTATGTTTAAAATATGTTTTGGTAGTATATAATAGTCAGTTTAAACATTTAGTTAGAAAATGCATATTATAGCTGTCAACTCTCCAATAAAATTAACCAAAGGACTTGTATGCATGCATATAAGCATAACCAATGGACACAGGCACTAGGGGGGTGAGGGCATGTGCTAGGGGTTGGGGGTGGATGGGGAGAGGTCAATGGAGGGGGGAAGAAGACCTATGTAATACTTTAAACAATAGTTAAAACAAAATAAAACAAAACAAAATAAAATAAATGAGGCTACACAGTGGTGATAACCTCCTGATTGGAGAGGAGTGTTAACCTTGGGCTGACCCTAAAATCCAGACACCGCAGACCTCATAGTAACAGAAGTAGTTTCTATTGCTAAATTAGTTATGAGGAGGTGTATTATTTACTACGTGTGTAAAAAAGTTACCAGAAAGTTAGTAACTTAAAACACCATCAATTGGTGATATAGTTTTTGTGAGTCAGGAATCTATCTGGACATGGCTTAGCTGGGTACTTCCTCTGCTCAGGGTCTCCCAAGGCTGTGGTCCATGTTCCATCTGGCACTCAGGGTCCTCTTTCAAACTCTGGGGCTATTGCCAGAATTCAGTTCCTTGCAGCAGGTTTAGGGCTGAGGCTCTCAGCTTCTAGAGGCTGCCTGCCCACAGTTCGGTCCCTTGTGGGTCTCCCCATAGGCAGTTACATCATGGTAGCTTGCTCTTTGAGGACAACAAAGGAATCTCTTACTCCAGTTAGAAGTGTGGAGTCATATAATCACAGAAGGGACATCTCTTCACCATTTCTATATAACACACTAATCAATGGGTGAAGTTCACCACTTTTGCCATGTTCTACTAAAAGCAAGTCATAGGGTTCTCCCATACTCCCGAGGAGGACATTTAAGAAACGCCTGGATACCAAGGGCCATAAATTAATGAAGACCACCCTAAGGTCTGTCAGCCATGGGGTATCTGGGAAGAATAGAGGAAAACAATGTTTTTCACTTTTATAGTTATAACTCATCTCAACCCACACAGTTAGATGCTAAAGTAGCACGATTCTTCAGTCAGGATCAAGTTGTTCTTATTCATACGTTAAAAAGCAGGGCCTCAGTTGAAGATGTCTAGCTCAGCTTGAGTGTCTGTTTCTTTTTCTACCCCAAACTCCATTCAAAATATGAAACGTTGAATTGTACAGCCAAGAGACCTTTGGGTACAAAAGAGGTTTCAACAGATATCTGGAAGAAAACTGAGAATGAGAGCCTATTAATGGATGGCACAGATCATGAAGTGGAAGCTCAGAATATAAAGAAGAGGGTGGATATGGACAACAGGACTCCAAAGGGTTTCTAGGCTCTGAGGGCACAGGTCGGAGACTTCAGCAGGACTGTTGTCAATCAGAAACTACTTATGGAGAGGTGTCAGCTCATCCCACTCTAATCTCTGTTGCCCCCGCTAGCCCAAGCAGAGTGCACCCCAGGTTAATCCGGTGATGCTGGTTATTTTTACAATTTGTTATTCTTAAATTTTAAACTACATAAAAATACAATATTAAACCAAAATGCAGAGACTATGTCAGCTTCCAGTAATACATCTGTGGGATCTTATTCAAAGACATTGAGCTGTAATCTGCTTCTCTAAGACACTACATTTTAATTGCTCCTTATGCTAGCAGTTATTTACAAAGTAAGGGATATCTTTCTTTACTAAAACTTTTCCTTAGTGACCTTTTTGAATAACACACTTCATCCCTCTTCATTATGAAAATTTACAAAGTGGAGAAAAAAAATAGAAATAAATTAGTTTGCCATAAATCTTTCCTCAAAAACAAATCAACATGGTTTTTATTAACTTTGGGGTTATTTTCTTAATTTTAATATCTTTTAGTTCATAGTGCAAATACCATTGCATTATTTTTTATTTATGCTATTATAAATATGTTTGTGTAACTAAATATTATTGTTTATAGTTATTATTAGTTCATGTTTTAATGACCATAACTTATTTAAGCCCTTTTCTATTACTGTGCACTTCAATTTGTTTCCATTTTTAGCTCTTCTAGATTAAACTGTTGCAAGAATCCTTACATAATGTGGTTGACTCTTTGTGTGGAGAGTCATAATGTAGGTCCTAGAACATAAATTGCTGCTTCAGGTTTTTATCCAATGTTCTTAAGGTATATTAAATAATTTACTTGTTCCCATGACAATGCAACATTTCCCTTCTCAGTTCAGCTCCACCAGCATGGAGTATTACGATTTTAAAAATTGAATCTCATTCAGAAATGTGAACAATACTATACATTGCAGTAATTGGTATTTTTATAGATTACCAATGAGGTTAAACTTTAGAAACTTGAGTTCCACATGCCTGTAAATCATCAGGAAGAGCTATTCCAGACATTGGGCTTCAACCTCTCCTTCCAGACCTTTACCTGTAGGGACTACATATCTTGGTGCACTGAGTCGCTCTAGTCATCTGGGATTCTCCTACATTGTGTGTGTGTGCACCGATGTGTGGTCACCTCTTAGAAAGGGAAGAACAATTTGTACACATGCATCAGTCCCATGAATTTTTTCTGGTTTCAGTAGCAGATGAGAATGGACTCCTAAATGTATATTTCAATTTGATTCTGTTTGATTTTGTAGTGATTGGCATTTCTTTCTGGATTCTAGCCCACTGTTAATTTCTTGTGAATTTTCATCATTTCTTTGTCTTTATAAAGATTGGATTTGGGGGTAGAGACAACATCTGTACTTCTGGTCAGACAACACAGAAAAAAAAACATTTTATTTTCTAGTTTATAGGAGGCCTATGCTGATTATTCTATTTATTTTACAGCTCCCTATCCCACTCACACACTGCTCTATATTTTCTTAGCAATAATGACCTTCTAAAAGACCACATAAAGTACATATTTATTATTGTGTTTATCAATTACTATTCTGTAAATAATGCTAGAATATGAAGTCTACCAGGTCAGGAATTATTTCTGTTTTGGGCAACTGACTAATTCTATATAATAAAGAGGTTGATATGCAAATTGAACCTCATGCCTTCGCATTACAAGATCGCTGCCCCCATGACATCACAAGATGGCCACCACAAGATGGCCACCCCACCTCATCACAAGATAGCCACCACATAATGGCCACCCCCCACATCATTACAAGATGGTTGCCGCCCATTGTCACAAGATGGCCAGCAGAGAAGGGCAGTTGGGGGCCACCAGGCCTGCAGGGGAGGGCAATTGGGGGTGATCGGGCCAACAGGGGAGCAGTTAGGTGTCAATCAGGCTGGCAGGGGAGTGGTTAGGGGGCGATCGGACTGGGCAGGCAGAAGCAGTTAGGGGCAATCAGGCAGGCAGGCAGGCAAATTGTTAGGAACCAGCAGTCTCGGATAGTGAGAGGGATGTCCGAGTGCCAATTTAGGCCTGATTCTGCAGGGATGGGCAGTTGGTCATCCCCCAAGGGGTCGGAAGGCTAAGCTGAGGGACACCTCCCACCAGTGTGTGAATTTTGTGCACTGGGCCTCTAGTATACTATAAGATACTAGAATTCCACCCACACAGCAGGTAACCAATCAATATTTATGGAGCACATGAGTTTCAAAACTGGTAAATGAGATATATAATAAATTCATAGTGCTATCTAATTAAAAGGCAACATGTTGGATATACTGACTAGTCTGTGATCATGTGTGCTCAAAATTTACCCAATATAACTCTACCTGTGTTGCTCGGTGGTTGAGTGTGCGTACATGCACCAAGAGGTCGCCAACTTGATTCACAGTCAGGGCTCCTTAATGTTTCTATCTCTCTCTCCCTTGCCCTCCTTCTCTCTTTAAAATCAATAAAAACATATTTAAAAAATTAACCAATGCAACCCCAATAAATTAAATAAAAATAAAATAGAATTAGGAACTTAAAAAAAAGAATCTCTGAGTAAATAATTTTTTTGAAATATCTTTAATTCCCACCTGTTGATAATATTTATTACTCGGATATTTAGCATGCTAATTACCTTAATTTCAAGATAACTTAACTAAAAATAATAAAATGTCTTTACTGGACATGCGGTTCTAACTGGATAAAATAAAATAAAAATGTCACTAGTTATTGCCATTCTGGCAATTCTGTTCCCAGGCCTGGCTTTCTCAAGTCAGGTTTCTGCAGATTTGGTAACCCAGGAAATGCAAGTCCTATGTTAGTTTGGATCTGATGTGAAAAAGAATCCCACTGTTCAAAAGCAAAGGCCTGTCTGAACAAATCTATATTTTTCCTCTTTCTGTGTGATAGAACTTAAGACTGGGTTTCAAACAAACAAACAAACAAAAAACAAAACAAAAAAACAAACAAACAAACAAGTAAAAAAATCAACTCAAAAAATAAAAACCACCAGGATACTTCTTCTTCATAAGGAAAAAATAAATAAATTATTCAAAATCTGCAGTGAGTTTTGGATCTCCAACAGTATTTAGTTGATTCCCTACTGCTCCCCCTTACATATATTGATCAAGATTGAATTTCCTGATGGCCTCTGCCTCGCCAGGGTGATACCGACTAGAAATTCAATAAAGATGGGAGAGAAGATGATTTTCTTTCTAACACTAATAAATGGTGAACAATTCATATCTCCAGCATAAAAGCACGTTTATCCGTGCATTTGTGACATCCTTAGGAATCTTTGTCCACCTTTCTAGTGAGTTTAGCGCCCTATGGGACCTAGGGAAACTGTAAGGAGGCCAGTCTTTGTCTGAGGAAAGTTGTCTCCCCTAAGACAAACTTTTCTTCCTAGGTGAGTGTGTGTGTGTGTGTGTGTGTGTGTGTGTGTGTGTACGTGCATGTGCCTAGTGGTAAAGGAATCTAAGAGATCTGCGATATAGCAAAAAGAAAATGCAATTCCTTTTGAGAGTTTGACCATATCAAATGATGTGCCAAGTAACCAGGTAATCTTACAAACACAGATAACAAGGCCCTTTAAGTCTAGAGGAAGGTTCTCTTTTTTCTTTTGCAATTTATTCTAATAAGTTAGAAAAAATTAAAATCTGAGTGTTTATTTATTTATTTTTTAACTGAGTGTTATTGCAATTTTAGTAATAGCACTCAGTTAAAAAATAGCACTATTGCCTTGAGAAAAGCTACCGAGAAAGTAGGACACCGGTGACAGGTCTTTCTCATTATGGATTATTTCCTCTTAAATGTGTTATTCGTGTAAAGTGAGAAAATGTCCACTTTTTGCATAGAGTGTGTTTACCTCTTTTAATAGAGAGCACTCAGAGCCCTAACAAAAGAGGCTGCATTAGCACTCACATTTCCGCCAGGGGTGTTCAGTGGCATTTCAGAGCCTATGTCTGTGCTTGATGGGCAGCACTTCAATATTGCTTTGTCGACCTTAGTAGTACTAAGCAACCACATGTTGTGCAAAGCTGCCTGTAAACATTACTCATGAAAAAAAAAAAAAAAGCCTTGAGACTCTTTCCAGCCTTTTCTTATCTATGAATGCATGAGAAACACATATTTTGGCAAATAACTACTTTAACATTGAAATGAAATAATCTCTGCTAGCCCTGGTTTGGAGGCATATTTGATAAATTATTTTAAAAAGACAGCATGTGCTACATTTTTCCAAAATAAAAGCAAATAATTATTGATGTGTTTAAGTATATATGTTGCCTATGTTGATAGTATTTGGAAAATCTGGATTTTCTCAAAATATATAGATGTAAGTTGAAATACCATAAAATAAAATGTTAACTACATAAAGAAATTGCCAATGTTCTATCAAGTTGGTAAATCCCAGTTATCTTGACTTATAATTACTCATAGGTTAAGTAAAGCATTTCCTTTTTAAACTTCAGTGAAATCTTGCAAAGAGAAACAGTATTTTCAGGATCATTTTGTATCATGCTTCTTTTGAACAAAGGCACGTTTCTTTTAAAAAGGATCGACTTCAGTTTTCTTGTAAAACTTTAGCTTATCTTGACATTTTGGATTGAATACAAGGGTTTTAAAAGGTAATTGGTTTTTGCAATGTTATTTTTGGAAGAAATATAGAAAAATGTAACCACAATTCTTATAGTACATTAGTTGCACTATGTGGTAAGACAATTATTTATTGTAAAGGTTACAAATCTTAAGAGACACATCTACTGAATAAGGCTGCCCAAAAAGGTATTCATGTCTGTTTCAACACTTAAAATTATATCTTAGAATTGATAATGTTATAATTAATCACAACCTTATCTTGCCCTCAAGTCTTCTATATTCTTAGGGAGAAGATATATAAAACTCTGTTTTTAAAGCTTTACACAATCCAATTTTTCATTTTCTTACAAAAATAATGTTATAACAGAAGAGGACTGCAATGTCTACTCCACTGTGCCTTAAAGAGATTGTATTTGGTCTGATTATACTAACTTTTCACTTGAAGATAAATCAACACTTTGCAATTGACTTTTTATTATTAAATATTTTCACTTATATTTCATTTTTAATTATTGGCCTCAAAACTAAAAAAAAGCAAAATATGAATTTTGATTCTTTTTATATTAAATTATAATATGATGAAGTCTATTACATTGAAATGAGCTAAATATATCTACATTATATCAATAGGTGGCAGCTTTGGGATGGTTTCAGTATTGTCAGTACAAGTGGCAATACGTTTTATTTTGTTATATTAGAAAAAAAATATTAAGCATGGTATCTAAACCATTAGATCATTTTTTCCCAAAAGTTTCAACTGCTCAGTGATTAACTTAATATGCAATTCCAGATAATTATGAAAAACTTAATATAGATTCCTTTATCTAACCACAGGAGTCAGAAAATATCATTTTAAAACTATGGTAAAGCATTACCAAATATTTGCAAAGTCATTTAAAGCCCTGAAGAGAAACTTATTCAGGACTGTTCTCCAGCCATATTTTTTTTCTATTGATGTTAAACTTAAGTTTTGCTTTTGTACACCCTGAGGGGCATAAGTGGCATATTTATGAAATCATTTTCTATGCAATAAACTTTGCAATGGCAGCACATTCAATAGCTTACTAGTTCAAAACTCTCATAATTCTGACATACAGGAAGGTTTTTTTCTTTTGTTTCAGTGTCTTTCTTTTTTTGGGGGGGCGGGTGAGGGCAAAACATAAAGTGCCTTTATTCTGCCCTTTTCTATTTGTGCTAGAAGCAGATGTTAATTTTTTACATACAATTTTTGTTAACTAATAATTGGCAATAAAGGCAAAATAATTTACTGTTTCAAGATTCCTCAGTGTTAACTAATTAAGCCAGCAGCAGGTCTGAAACACAGGACAATGGCAAACTTTCAGATAAATTAATTTTATGGAAGACCAGCTGAGTAATTGGACTCCAATTACAGGCAGTTTAGCTCCATCATCACCTTCATATATAATTAAATTCAATTGGTTGATACAGCTTCTATTTTTTTATGAGGCCACTTACCAGCTTTTTGAACCCCACTGTGACTTTGGATTCTGGCCAATCAATTATTAGTCATTTCTCTTTCAAATGGAAATGCTCTAGATTATTCATATCTTCCATAATGGTCACATTAAAATATCTTTCTTTTAGTAAGTAGTGATATATTTGAATCACTCTTCTTGATTTGACATAGAAAAGATATTCATTTAATTTGAAATATAATAACATAAACACTGATGATAGAGCAGGCTGTAGGAATTTGAAGGCTAACAGATGAATTCTGTATCATCTCATTTGCAGATAAAGTTTGTACTTTTATAAGACAGCAGAATGTACCTTTACTTTTTTTTATTGTTGCAAAAACTCACTCAGAAATCACTTTGCTTATTATTCTAAAGTTTAGGCTATTTAATTTTCTTGAAAGAGACAGTTTCTATGTTTTAGGAAATATATACCAATGTTATAACAAAACTAGGTTTATTTAAGTATTTCTGTGAAAAGTTCAATGCATATACTGTGATAAATGAATGGATCATGAGCTTTTGACCTGCATGTGCATAAATTTTCTCTATTTGTGATTGCAAATGTACACTTAGTTAAAATAATATTTTTGTACAAGAAACTTTGAGGATATATTTATTAGTGTTTATTAATTGTTCTTAAAGTCTATATTTACCTTATTTATCTAAAAACCTATTCTTGATAAAAGAGGAAAAATTCCTTTAAAAATAGGGGAGAGTATTATTATATGGGGGAATGTTTTTGTTCACTCTAATCTGTAAAAATATAATTTACAGATAAAAAATTAAAATATTTTCAAGGTCTTATTATCAGCTGCAATTAAATAGAAATTGCTACACTGATAAGAGAGTTTTAACTATATTATGAATAACATATTTGTCCTTAATACATATTACATTATCAGTGATAAAATAAAATTTATCACTTTTAAGGTGGTACCAGTAATAACCCTTAAAAATTCACTAGGATGACAAAATTACTTCCATTCCCAAATAAGCCAAAGGAAATCCAATATGTCAGAAGAAAATAAATTGGAGAAGGAAGGGAATAGTCTGAGATCAATAAAAGCAAAAAGTATATATATATATTTTTTTCCAAGGAAACAATGTAGATAATTGAATGGGAAGCATTTTATTCTGTTGTCCTGAGGCTTTAGGTTGGAAGGTTTTGAATATTACTTGAAGTCTTCTCATCTACTCTCCTTTTTAGCTTCTGTTTTATGAGAAAATTCTGGTTTAAAATTTAGCAGATTATTAACAAGGTAGTGAAACTTCTTATTCCAAATGATAGGATAATCCTATATAATAAAAGCTTAGTATGCTAATGTATGGTTGTCTGGTCATCTGTTCAACCAATCAAAGCATAATATGCTAATGATATGCTAAGGCTACTCAACCACTTGTTATGACGTGCACCTACCGGTAAGTTAGCTTGCTGCTGGGGTTGGGCTGAGGGGGACTGAGCGAGAAGGGCTGGACATGCCCTGGACCCCTCCCTCCCACAGTCCTCCCCAGCTGGCCAAACTCCCATGTCCCTCCCCAGCCCTGATGGTGCACCAGTGGGGTCTCTAGGCCTGGCCTTCGCCCTCTCACAATCTGGGACCCCTCAGGGGATGTCAGAGAGCCAGTTTCAGCCTGATGGTGGAACGACCAATTGCTATGATGTGCACTGACCACCAGGGGGCAGATGCTCAATACAGGTGCTGTCCCCTGGTGGTCAATGAACTCCCACAGGGGAAGCGCCGTTCAGCCAGAAGCCAGGCTCAGGGCTGGCAAGCGCAGTGGCGGAGGCAGGAGCCTCTCCTGCCTCCACAGCAGTCAGACCTCCTCCAAGGGCTCCTGGACTGTGAGAAGGCACAGGCCAGGCTGAGGGACCCACCCAGAGTGCACGATTTCATGCACCAGACCTGTAGTCATTTATATTAATCTATAGGATAGTGAGATTGTAAAGATTATTTTCAGTAAAGTTACTGAAATAAAATTATACAGATTACATTTAACCACACAGGTACTTTAAACTTCATATATAAAAAATGTTTATAAATATATATAAAACAGTTTATATATAAACCATACTATGTAAAGAAAAACTTAACTTAGGTACCTAATTAACAAAAACAATGTAAATATGAAAAACATAAATTTAATAATGTGTATATCATGAAAAGCATATTTTCTAAATTTAATATTATTTATTACCCATAATCTTCATACACAAATATGTAATTTAATTTTACATTTTATAATGACTAGTGGCCCAGTGCATGTATTTGTGCACATTAAAAGGAAATTAATTAGAAGAAATAACAACACAATATAACAACAAAGACATGATATGAAAACAACAAAAACATGATATGAAAACAACAAAAACATGATATAAAAATAACATTGATAAAAACAATGAATGATAAATTAATTAAACTTATTCTAATATCTCCTTGTGTACCACATTAACAGTAAAAACACTTTCAGAGTGCTTGACAAATTTCCCTTGTGATGAAGTATTTACAACTTTAACTTTAACATCACATGCTCTTCGAACTTGAGAGAAAGCAACATTTAACTGACGATGTCCAAAAATGGGTGCAGGTAGGAATATTCCTACTCTGTCTAGATTCGTGCCAGGGAGAGCTCTATATGTACCGCACATGCACGAGTCAACATTTATTTTTAAATTGCCAGTGCGCGTCATATGTACCAGCTGGTTGGTCAGTCGGATGGTCAGGTGGTCAGATGGATGTATGGTCGGTCACTTAGCCTTTTATATATAGATTCTATATATTTATTACATATTTTAAGCAAATAACACTGTATCATTTATTTTAATTGTACTTTTATCAGTGGTTGTTCTTTTTCAAGGTATATGAAAAAAGTCCTATTGATATGTTTATATTTAAAAAGAATTATCCTAATTAATTTATTATTTGTTAAAAATCAATAAATTTCCACAGAACTCTATTTTTTGTTAAATCATGTCCCTTATAGAAATAGGAAACATTTCCAGAATATATCTGTAATTCAGTCTCAAAGGTTACAGTGGACCATGGTTGATTGTAATAGTCTTTGGTAAAAACTTAATATTTTGCTTTTAAATTACACTGCACTATATGGAATCTTACGTTAATCCTCCTCCTAAGAAACATTTGTATTAAACTCTAAAGGCTTGAATGGATAAGCATCACATTCCTTTTATGGACTCTTAAACTCTTAAAAAGCTTCTTAGGCAAAAGTTACTCATTACCTACTACACAAAAGATATACACTCATCTAGAATATTTAATGATGTCAAATTTAACTGTATTACCAAACCCAAACTGAAATAAAGGAATTGAGGCAGTTTCCAAATACTTCACAGTCTCATGTCAGAGTTGGCCTAACACAACTATTCAATATTGTGTAAAGGGGGGACAATTCACTTATCCATATTGTAGCTATAGCAACTGTCTTAGTTAATTACCAGTAAGAAACATAAACTTCACAACTAATGCACTCTACTTCATGTGTTTTTAAAGTATTGTTAATGAAGTTTAAAAGCAAAATGTGCGGATCAGATAACCTCTGCATTCTTAAAATACATTACGTCAAGACCACAAATAAGATGGAAGGTTTATCTGTAATATCATTTCTAAAATCTGGAGCATAAATTATAAGGAAAATGATTAACCATCCTCTAATTTTTAATAATGATTTTAACTTTTTTTGTTATTGTGGCATTTTATTTTATTTATTTATTATTTGAATTCATTGGGGTGACATGTTTAACAAAATTTTATAGGTTTCAGGTGTACAATTCTATAACACATCAACTGTAAACTGTATTGTGTGTTCACCCCAATCACGTTTCCTTCCATCACCATTTATCCCTCCTATACTCTTTCTGCTTCCACTGCCACTCTTCCTCCTGGCAATCCCCATACTATTGTGTCTATGAGTTGTTGTTGGTTTTTTCTTTTTCTTTGCTTAATCCCTTCACCTTTTTTACCCAGCCCCACAATCCCCACTACCTACAGCTGTCAATCTGCTAGTCATCTATGAGTCTGTTTCTATTTAGTTTGTTAGTTCATTTTGTTTATTAAATTCTACATATGACTGAAATCATATGGTATTTATCTTTCTCTGACTCTCTTACTTCACTTAGCATAATGCTTTCTAGGTCCATAGATACTATAGCAAAGGGTGAGATTTTTTATGACCTAGTAATAGTCCTTTGTGAAAATGTACTACAGTTTTTTGTTTTTTTGTTTTTATCCACTCATCTATTGATGTACACATGGACTGATTCCTAGCCTTGGCTATTGTAAATAATGCCACAATGAATATGTGGGGGTGCATATATTATTTTGAATTAGTGTTTTAGTTTTCTTCTGATATATTTCCAGAAGTGGAATCTCTGGGTCAATATGACAATTAGTTTTATTTTTTAACATTTTTTAAGATAACTCCATATTGCTTCCCACAGTAGTTGCACCAATTTGCATTCCCACCAACAGTGCACTATGATTCCCTTTTCTCAGCATCCTCACCAAGACTTGTTTGTTGACAGCAAATAAGTTTACCTTTTATTTTCTGAATTATAAATATTGTCTTTGTTGCATTTCCTTGTATGTTTTAGAGCTAAACATAGCATTAAAATTGATATAATTGTGATACCTTTGTAAATAACCTGGTTATTAATTAAGAACGAAGGATCAAAGAAAAGGCAAATATTATAGGCACTCCCAGTAAAATCTGGGTGACATAGAGAAGGTACTTGCCTGTCACATTAGCCAAAGTAGGTGCAGCCACTGCAAGGGTGGGAAGATTTTAGGTACATAAGCTCCTAAACAAAGGAGTTCCCTCTCTTGGTGCTCTTGCTTTCTTGGGACTCTTGTTGTGGGGATGGGGTGCTCTCACACTTCTGCCTTTGCCCCCTTAGCTCACAGCTATGTGGACCCCACACAATGGACTGATGGGCCACAATTAGTCTAATGGTATGCGGGACCCAGCTCCACCATGGAGCAGAAACTTTGGACACTGGCCTTGCTTCTAGCTCTGCTGAATCCCCAGAAGTACATCTTCCAGGACTGGTTTAAGGGGAATGAGAACCAGGGATGTAATTACATGAAAATAAGTATCACTCAGTCTCCCGTGCGAGTCTTAGAAACTTATTTTTCTCAAGATATCATAAAGACCCAACCCCGAGCATCCAGTGGGAAAAGGGGTAACCCATTTCCACTAGTGGACATCCCCCTTCCACTGATAACCGTTGAACCAATTATTTTGCATATAAAAAAATTGAACACTAAAGAGGTAGAGAACATATCAATATTTGATCAGAAAACTTAGTCTTATATTCAGATTTTTACAAACAAGTATGTTAATCTCACTGTATTTTGTGTAACTCCAAGTTTTACTAATATTTTCTGCCTTGTGCTCATATTTGCATTTTCACATGTAATATGAACATATCTAGCCAAATATTAACTAATGGTAAACATTCTTACATACAAGTAAAAAACAAAACAAAACAACAGCAACTGGGGATCTCCTTTTTGAAGATATTCTTATGTTATCCTTAAATTTGTCTTTTTCTGTGGGGGACATAAAATAGTGAAAACGACAAACACTGTTTTCACATAGTCAGTAATGTTACCTAAATTATTTTAAAATACGTAATCATTTTTTTATCTATGAGACATGAAAAAGGATGATTGGATGAACCCCAGTTTTTTAAATTGAAACAAATCAGAGCAATGGTTTTCATTATATAAGACAGAAAACACATATAATTAATGATGCAACTTTTCATTTACTCTTGTTTAATCAGCGCAGGTGTGTTTTCTTTCACTTTGGGCGCCATCTTTAGTCACCATCTGCTATTATGTGACCTTGCTGTCCCTGGGAACTGAATGAGCTGCCAGGTATCATCTGACTCAGAAGAATGTGTAATAAGATGTCTGTCTGTCTCTCCCGATTCCCTAAGAAGAGCATAACTGAGATATTCAGAGTCCCCCTCCACAAACATTCTTCTTTGCCTACAGTACAACAAAAGCTTGTGTGTGCCCATGGTGTCAGCTTAACAAAGTGCATTGAAAGTGCTGGCTTCCTGGGCAGAGAAGCACATCAATAACCCAGTGGGAAGTGGCACCGACAGAAGGTAAACACGGGTCAGTCAGGGGAAGCCTGGTGGGTGGTGAGGCACAGATCTTCAGACACAAAAAAGGGAATGACATCAGAGGGATCCATCCTTCTTTTTAACCTGAATGCTCAGTTATTAACCAAGGCATAACATCATATAGGCATAATAAAGGAAGGCTCAGCCACTTTCAGCTGCCTCGCAGATGGCATCTAAACGGCAGACTCCGGGTTCCTGTGAGAATTTGGTGGTGGCCATTGTGTTATAAGAATTATTCAGCTGGGGGTGGAAGTGGGGTAGAGGGACACATGAATGTGCTGGTTTAAATAAATGTTATCCAGTCATGTATACCACTAAGTCTTGCCTAGGTCTCTGTCATGTTTTATTACTACACATGAGAGATTTTTAAAATTCTGGGCATAATTTTTCTGTCAAGAGTTGGTAAAAAAAATAATAACACTATGAAGTCATCATATGTATGTCAAGGCTTTTTCTTTTCTTTTTTCAGCTGAGCAGGACACCATTAGATTTACTTCCACTGGATTAATAAGACTTTATTGCAAAATCGTTCCTTTGATATTCATATTATCAAATAAGTCCGTCCTTACTATTTTCTATGCTAACTATAAAATCAAGGGGAAACATAATTGGGAAATGATTATTCAACAGATGGCATGAAATGCTATGCTATCAGCAAAGCATGTGGGCATCATAAATGCAATCATTTCTGTGATAATTTCAAGCTCTTTTTCTGGCCTTTCCTTAGCCAGGGAAGCAGCATAGTTCTTTGAACATTTGTGTTATAAATAATCAGAAAGTATGGGGGATGCCATTATTTCCAAAACACTACTGCATCAGGTAAAGGGAAAGTTTTACTTTGAGTATTAATTCAAATGTTTAAAGTATATTTACTTTAAAGTTTATTTTGCTTTATCTTGAAAAATTATTTACAGAATGTTTTCATAAATGGAGACACAGTTAAGTAAAAATTTCCCACAATAGCTATAAAATCACATATTCCAGTCAGCCACTCAAATACATTTGCATTTATGAAATCTATAAATCTAACCTATTCCATTTTTTTCATCTGATTCACTTAATAGATAACTAATAAACTGATTTCCATATATACCTAAAATATTTTTAATCTAATCATGCTTGGCCACATATTTATTTTTATATTGAAATAAATATCACATTGGTACCTATTACATTTTTAAATTTAGTAAAATATTATGATAAAAACTGTATTTGGGGACAGTATTGCCATTTTTTTACAGAATAATTTGTCTTATCAGGTTTTTAAACTGAGAGAAGTGAATAATCATATACCCTGTTTTATTCAAATGCATTAAATAATAAAAAATCTTAATAACCTAGTTCTGCCTTATTAATCTGTGGAAGCTATTTGAATATAGAGTTTTAGGAAAGAGAAATACATTCATGGCATATTAAAAAAAAGTGAGTAGTTATTGTTAAGTTTAACTAATAAAATGGAACTCTGATGGAAATTTATGAATATATTCAGAGGTATAGCCACATGAATATGTATTAAAAATTGCTACCAATTCAATTACTCTTTTCCAGCTCATCAGTTAGGTAAAAGCTTAACTAAGCAAATTAATATTGAGTAGCTCCCCAAAGGCTAAGAACCTTAGCTTTGTTGTAATGAACAGGAAATGAGTTCCAGATATATGTGTCCTTTGGGGGAAATGGCAGGGGTTCAAGTCTGAGGATCATGGGCAGCAATGCCTTATTGATCACTTTTCTCCAAGGGTGGCTATCATGAAGGTAAGTAATCTCTCTGAAGTAACGAGGGATTCAAGTATTATAGAGGCCAAAGTCAGTATCTTTGGATTCTGCAGTTACTGAAAACCTGATAAATTCTTAGAGCGCATCAGGTTATAGAGTAACAGCAGGAAAAAACAGCTCCCCACTGTTGCACTTTTCAAATATGGTAAATCCTTACTTAACATTGTCAGTAGTTCCCTGGAAACTGTGATGTTAAGCTAGCCAACATATAATGAAACAAATGTTAACCTAGGCCAATTATAAACAAGAGTAAAGTTCCTATGGCATATTTCTGGTCACAAAAACATCACCAAACCTCTAAGACCCAGAACCCTTCTAATGTTAAACATTGAAATATATGTGAGCAATACATACATTTGAGAAAAATGAGTAAGATAACGGTTTTCCAACCCATTTATCCCAGGTAAGGGTCACTAGTAATTGGAGGCTACCCCAGCAGCTGCAAGCACAAGGCAGGGTCCAGCCCTGTGCAGGACTCCCTTCATCGCAGGGTGCACTCCCACACCTGCATTCACTCAGACTGGGACGATGCACACACGCCAATTCATTTAATGTGCACGTCTTTAGGATATATGAGGAAACTGGAGTCCCTGGAGAAAACCCACACAGACATGGGGAGAACATAAAACTCTACACAGACAGTGGCTTCAGCTGGACTTGATTTAAAGAAAAATCAACATTATAATGAAAAGACATTGAACAAAACATCATTGAATGAAACATTATTCAAGGCCCTGCTGGATAAGATACTTCCCCCCCATATCTACCTTACACTTTAAAATGCTGATATACCTGGCACATTCATAAAGAGGTTAAACCATATGGATTAGGAAGTGTTAAGCATTGAGGTATAAGTTAAGCATTGTAGTTTATTAGTGTAACCAATACACAAGCTTTAGAAATAACATTTGGTGCATAATAATCACTGGTGAAAATTTAAGTTATATATAGTAGATGAAGAATAAAGCTAAATTATAGACCAGAAACCCTTTTATACTAATGACTTGCTTCTATACCACTCAAATAGTTTAATTTAAGTGAAAACAACGGTCAAAACTGCACACATCCTACGAAAGTGAAAAAAAGAGTAAACATTTTCTGTTCTATGATACAGATATTTTTCATGGAAAATAGTTAAACCTAAAACCTAAATTAAAATAACTTTTAGTTATTATTATTATCATCATAAAAATTAAAGATACTAAAACAATACCTAAACCTGTATTAGATTTTATCTTAATTAATAATTAATCTCAGAGATATGAAGCAAATATCTTTGATCTTAGGTACATATAAGATCATTTTTTTAAAAGGGAAGTAAAATGGATTGCAGAATAGTGCTATGAAATATTCCAACATTTACTGACACATATTTGAAAACAGAATATATAAGGAATACTATTGCTATGCTATGTTTTTTTTTTAGTAGTTTAATTTTTAGTAGTTTGTTAGAGATTTATCCAAATTATATTTGATTATTTTTGTACATAGATAAGTTTATCTAATATTAGACATATCAAATACAATTGAGTTTAGTACGCTAACTGCTTAAAAACTGATGTCCCTTAAAATTGTAATAGACAATATCTAGTTGAGAATACTTACACCAATGAGAATGAAAAAGTCAGCAAAAGGGAGAAATGAAGCTGACTGAAAAATACAGAAATGTTTCAAAATTGGGGAGGCATAATTAAGACAACTGGGCTGAACATTTGATTGTATCATCAGCTCTGAAGTTTTATGACATGAGGAAGTTCTGGAAACATGAAAATATTATTAAACCAGCAGAATTATGAAGGGCACTCTTTCTATGAATAGATTAATTCAGAGAAGAAAAGCTTAGTTTGGGGTAGAGCTGCATTAGACAGAGTTCTCTGAAGAATGAGATTGTGGAGGCTGGCCAGTCTAAGATCTGTGGGTAGGCCACCAGGCTGGAGACCTGGGGAAGCATGGAGGTTGCAGTTTGCTGGGATCGTTCCCTCTTCCTCAGGAGACATCAGTGTTTTCCGTAAGGTCTTCAACTGATTGGATGAGTTCCACTAACATCACGGAGGATAATCTGTTTACTCAAAATCTACTGATTTAAATTTTCATTTCACCTGAAAATATTTTAACAGTAACATCTAGACATGTTTGAACAAATGCCTGAGTGCCTTGGCTTAGTCAAGTTGACACACATAAGATTAACCATCAAGAGACCCATTTTGGAAAATCTTTACAGAATACAGGTGCCATGGCTCTGGATTTTTGTTGTTAATCCTCACTGGAGGATATTATTTCCATTTATTTTGTGTTTTATTTGTTTTAGAGAGAGTGGAAGGGAAAGGGAGAGTGGGAGAGGAGAGAAAGAGTTAGAGGTGTAAGAGAGACACATCCATTAACTTCCTTCCACGTGCCCCAACAGGGGCTGTGGTCGAACCTGCAACCCAGGTGCATGCCCTTGACTGGGAATCAAACCTGCGATCCATGTGCAAGCAGATGCTCTAACCACTGCCACACCTGGACCAAGGTGGTTCTAGCTTTTAAGTATGAGTAAGTAGAGTAGATAAAATGAGAATCAGCAAAGTCGAGTTCTTGCAAAAGACAGACTATATATTGTATTACAACACCTAAAAATGCTGGACATTATAAACAATTTACAGAATTAATGGAGCTGACAAAAATAAGGAAAAAAAATCCCCGAAGGACAAAACTGAAAAGAAGGCTGTAAAAAAGAGTGTTAAGGTAGTTTTCTCTATTTTTATATTTTCAAGATGTTTGAAGATTCGAAGGTTCTTGAGGTGAAGAATAGAAAAGTTCTTTAGCCCACAAAGGAGGGAAATTGAACTGTCATTGTATATAATGGTGTAAAATAATGAACTAATTTCCTTTTTAAAAATCTGCCAGTTTGACAGGGAGAAAGCAGGAAACTTGTCTGTTTTTCTCTAGGCACAAAGAGATATGAATAAAATAGCCTTCTCAAAACTATATTACCCGAGGTTAGTTTGGAGTTGGAATATTTAGTACTGCATAGCAAAGTAAATTTCAAGCAGAGTAATTAGCAAAAAAGTATGTAATACATAGAACACATGACATAAACTAATACAGATATCTCTCCCCCAATAGGCCCTCAGCAAATACCTGAGGAAAAACTATAAACCATGAGCAAAAACCTGGGGAAAAAATCAGAATTACTACTCTTAGAAAATAACATATTTTTCCAATACCGCATATAAACATGAGTGAGACTAAAATTAATAAATAAAGTTTGTATTCAAAACATGTTACTAATAAAAAATATGAGACAGTGTAGACAAATACTGATGCAATAAGATAATAATAAATACAAAAATGACTAATTCTGGGAGTCAAAAAAATACTTGACTAAAATGTCAAGATAACAACCTAAATATCAGGGAATGTTTGTGAAATATGTATTGTTCAGGCATAAAATAGTAATATTTACCAAATTCTCTAACCATAACAATATTGTCACAAGTAATAAAAAGTTAACTAAAGATATCTCATTTGGTTGGAATTTAATATTCAAAGTATAATAAGTCAAAATATCTGATAAAATATATCAGAAAATATAATTGAACAAAATAATGAATACATTTAGTTTAATTGGTATTAGTAAAATATTAATGAGAAGAAAATTTCTAGCAAAAATGCACAAAGAAGAAGAGATGAAATCAACTATTTTTAGATTAAGAATTTCTCAAAAGGATGAGAGGTTTGCCCAAAGAAAGTAGCAGAAAATAAACAATAGAGATTTGGGATTACCAAAATTGGTACAAAAAATTAAAAAATATTAATGGTTCTAAGATCATCTAAAACATTAAACCTTAAGCAGAAAAACATCAAACTGAAATTAATCAGATTCATTTCTCATTTTATTGGGCTAGTGTTACTTTCATATCAATATCTGACAAGGACAGAACAAGAAAGAAATGTTATATACCAATATCCTCAAGTAACATATTCATTAGCCCTAAGTAAAGTATTAGCAAACTAATTATGCATTAAATTTATAAAAACATATATGACTAGGTTGGTTGAATCACTTGAGAGCAAGGATGCTGACCCTTTGAAAAATCTATGAATATAACTCACTAAAGTAACTAATTAATGCAAGAAAATAAAATATGATCTCATAAATGCAGAACAAGCATTTAATAAGTCTTCTATACCCATTCAAATAAAAAGAAATTCAGGAAAAAAATTTCTTCAATATTAGACTTTCTAGTAGCCATATTTAAAAAATAAAATGAAGCTAATGAAAATAATATATTAATTAATTTAGTCTTCCTAATGCAAACTATTAATTCAACAAATTTTCAAAATAAGAAAAATAAATCATTAATGAGATATTTTGCATTTTTTTCTTACTTTTTCACCTCTGGTGCCCTTATTTGTACACCTCAATTTCAACTGGTTGGTAACAACATGTGGCTAGCACAGCTCTAAAGCCTTCCAAATAAGCCGTGAAAGTATAGTGCTAAAGGTTGAAATATAAAGACTGAAACATGAGGCCATGCATTGGTGCTTTTATTCAACACTGCAACACGGGGCAGAAGTCTCCAACATGATGAAATTGGGATGGGGAGAAGATAACACAGGTGTGGCAAATATAGGTTTGCAGTTGGAAGTACTCCAAACACAAAGTTTATTCTTGTGTTATTATTTATTAATTAAATCCGTGCACAAGTAGCTTGCTGCCATTTGCCTCAGCTGGCCACCCTGCCCACCATGGCTGTAGCTCTGGTGGCTCATAGCTTGCTGCTCCACCCTCCTGTAGCTCTCCACTCCTTGTAGATCAGTTGTGATGTTACGGCATCCTGCCTAATTTGCGTATCCCTCTATTATTATATTAGATTGTATTACTTTCCAAAAGAACAACTGTAAGCCTACTTTTGTCCCACTCTTCATGTGAGGCACATTCACCAACCAGCCCAGACATTCCCACCAGGAGCTCTGTAGGTGGAATGATCATTTAAAGTTTATTCCCCATCCAGGGGAAATGGCCAGACCTTTATACCTTTCATACTTTTATGACCTAAAGAAGGTGGTTATGTGAGGTACATCAATGCCACGAATGGGCTCATTGCTGAAGGTTTTCATCCACCATAATCCCAGCAGCTGCAACAAGTCATTCATAGCAGGGCTTTGGGCTGCACATTATACCAGATCAAACACTAAATATTTTTTTTATGCTCTGAAATAAATTCAGAACAGTAGTGACCTCTGGGCAAGTAAGGGGTACAGAGGGTAGAAATATAACCAGGGAGGAATTTCATGATATTTATAATGTTTTAGCTATTAAAATTTGTGATGAGTAAAGTGCAAAATATATTATTTCTATACTTTTAAAATAAAATATTTCATCAAAATGAATGAATGAGTGTGGCTTAGTTAATTGGAGCATCATCCTGTACACCAAAAGGGTGTAGGTTTGATTCCCAGTAAGGGCTCATACCCATATTTCAGGCTCCATGCCAGGTTGGGACACATGTGGGATGCTGACCATCAATGTTTCTCTCTTCTCTCTCTCTCCTCTCTATCTCTCTATTCCTTCCTGTCTTCAAAAATCAATAATACAAAAATGCTTAAAAAAAACAAATGAATGATCCCTGTAGAGAAGGAGGGAGATAATGAAAGAAGGCGAGGGGCAGGAGGAAAGGTTGGATTACATTACAGAAAAGTTGGACACTCAGGGAAAGTAAAAAGAGGTTCTACCAAAGGAAGACATAGCTCATTTTCAGGATGAAATGAATAAATCAACCAATGTGTTCTAGATCTTTTTTGTACAAAAATAGAAGTAAAGATATTTGAAAAATAGATTAGAACCAAGCTGAGGTACTACTCGGTTCTCAGCCAGAGTACGGGTTTATCTCATAGTCTCGAAGGGAGAAGGATTGAAGTAATGTTCATAAAAGTCATATCTGTGCTGATTCAACTTTAAAAAAATATTAAATTGAATGCATAAGATCTGCCCTGATACAAAGCCTATGGTTTTACAAGTTAAGTTGTTTTAGTGTCATTTGCGGTATGAATTTGATAATGGCCAGTGAAAAATATTTCAGTCATAGTGAACTTTTCTAAGAAAAGAAAGAAATTCTTATGTTACTTCATGTCTTCTGAGCTTTTATACAATCAGTTAATAAAATGATCATCTCCATTTAATACATATCGTTAATCTTAAGTGAAATATTTTGTGGCAAATCATGCATGTACATAGATTTTGAACAAGCATAGGACTAATTAAAAAAACCAAGTGACTGGAATGCCAGACACACCAGAATGACCAGAATGACCAGTTGCTATGATGCATACTGTGGCTGGCTAATTGCCCATGGCCCCTCCCCCGAGCCTCCCAGCCAGCCACACCACTGATTGGCCCCCCCTTCCCAATCTGGTGCAGTGCTGGCTGACCTACCTCCCGCACCCCCTCCATGCCCGGCTTACCCCAATAGGCCCCCATTGGGGCAGGGCAGCTGGACCCCACCTGTGCATGACTTTGTGCACCAGGACTCTAATATCCTATAAATAAATAGCTAATATGCAAATGGTCATCACACCCTCGTGCCCCCGCGCCAGTCCCAGGGGACCGGAGGCCAGGCCAGGGGACCTGAGGCCAGGCCGAGGACCAGAGGCCGTGCCCCCCACCCTGGCGCCAGGCTGGGGGACCTGAGGCTATGCCCCCAACCTGGCAGGGCTTGACAGGGGACCTGAGGCTGCACCCCCTGCCTGGCAGGGCTTGATGGGGGTGGGGCTAGCTTGGTCTGGGTCTTGCACGATTTTGAGGCTCATGCAGGTGGGCAGAGACTTGACTTTGGGTCCTGTGGCACACTCCAGACTCTGACAGGAGGGAGATTTTTATATACATTTTACTAATTTTCTTTTATCTCTGACACTTCTATTATTGATAAAGGGCAAATAGCAATATTAAAATATTTCCTCTAATTAATTCCCTTTAAATGTGCTTGAATTTCTTGCACTGGGCCACTAGTATATATATAAAAGCCCAGTGACTGAATGGCAGAAAAACCAGAATGACTGATAGACCAGTCGCTATGATGTGCACTGATCACCAGGAGGCAGATGCTCAATGCAGGAGCTGCCCCCTGGTCGTTAGTGCTCCCAGTGCTCCCACATTGGGAGTGCTGCTTGGCTGACCAGGATGATTTGTGCTCCCATAGTGGGAGCAGCCGCTCAGAGGGCGGGTCCACAGCCACTCGGTTGATTGGGAGGAGAGGCTTCTACCAAAGCAGGCTGATCACTGTAGGCCACGCCCACCACCAGTGTACACATCCATGCACTGGGCTTCTAGTATATATATAATCTCCTTGGAACAATATTTAAAGGGTGTCCAGTACCAACCATTACTGAATTTACATCTAATTCAGCCATAAGTGATCTAGATAGTCTTTAATGGGGCATGAGTCATGTTTACATAGAACAGCTATTTTCTTTCTGTAAGAATCATGGTTTTCTAGGATATCTGTTGCCTTTATATATTTATTTTTCTTTTTACTTTATAATAATCATAGATTCCCTCTTTCTACAACTCCACAATATTTTACCTTGTTATTAATCCTTTTTAATGAAATATGTGAGTAACTGAGTCAGAGTTGTCCTGCCTTCACTAAATTGCATTAGTATACAGGTGAAGTTTTTGAAACCTATCACCACATGCCCCACTTTTATTCACCAGAGACTTAATAGGCCTTCTGACAGGACCTATTATCAAGTAACTCATGGGGCCTATTTGTCTCTCCTACTTTCTCTGACTCTCATATCTAAAATCAACAGTTCTGTCCACACCAGACCTTTGTTAGGAGATGGAAAAATGCTAAATGGATGCTATTTACTGTGTGTATGATTATTAATATGTTATCCTTTCCCATAATATACCTATATTTGAACTATGTTTTTTAAAAAATATTGTTCTAGCCTTGGCTAGTTTATTTCAGTGGTTAGAGATCAGCCTGCGCACTAAAGGGTCACAGATTCAATTCCAGGTCAAGGGCACATAACTTGGTTGCAGGTTCCCCAGCCCTGGAAGAGGTGTGTGTGGGAGGCAACCAATTGATATGTCTCTCTCATGTCCATGTTTCTCTTTCTCTTCCTGCCCCTCCTACCTCCCTTATATTCTCTCTGGAAATCAATGGAAAAAATATCCTTGGATGAGGATTAAAATCATCCTATATAACAAAAGCCTAATATGCTAAGTGTCTGGTCATCCATTCAACCAATCAAAACGTAATATGCTAATGATATGCTAAGGCTCCACAACTGCTCACTATGATGTGCACTGACCACCAGGGGGCAGATGCTCCAACCGGTAGGTTAACTTGCTGCTGGCATCTGGCCAATAGGGACTGAGCAAGATGGGCCAGACATGTCCTTGAGACCTCCCATGGCCCTACCCTGGCTGGCCAACCTCCCGCATCCCTCCCTGGCCCCAATCATGCATTGGTGGGTCCCTCGGCCTGGCCTGTGTCCTCTCACAATCTGGGACACCTCAAGGAATGTTGAAGAACCAGTTTTGGCCTGATCCCACTCAATGCAGGAGCTTCCCCCTAGTGGTCAGTACACTCCCACAGGGAGAGCACCACTCAGCCAGAAGCCGGGCTCACCACTGGTGAGCATAGAGTCTCTCCCGCCTCTGCAGCAGTGCTAAGAATCTTCAACTGATGGCTTAGGCCCGCTCCCCATTGAGGTGCAGGCCTAAGCCGTCAGTTGGGCATCCCCCAAGGGCTCCTGGACTGGAGAGAGAGAGCACAGCCTGGGCTGAGAGACCCGCTTCCTGAGTGCACAAATTTCATGCACCGGGCCTCTAGTAAATAATAAAAATAGTTTTTGTAGTCCTCATTTATTCTGTCTCTTTCCAGGGATTGTGCTCTATTATTCACTTGTTTTTCACAAATCTTTAGGTAAAGAATTATTCAACTATTTTGCAGATTGATGAGCTGAAGTAATGTAATTGAGATCATACAAATAGTAAAACTGGATTTGAAGATGTGAACCTGGCTTTTTCAAATTCAAAAGTGTTATATATTTAACCAGTGGTAAAAATTTTTCTTCCATATCTGAATGACTTTATTCTGATAACTTTTGCAAAAAAATGATAACTTTTATTTATTTTTAAATATATTTTTATTGACTTCATAGAGGAAGAGAGAGGGAGAGAGAGACAGAAACATCAATGATGAGAGAGAATCATTGATTGGCACACCCCATACTGAGGATAGAGCCTGCAACTTGAGCATATGCCCCCACTGGTAATTGAACCATGACCACCTGGTTCATAGGTCAAGGCTCAAACACTGAGCCATGTTGGCTGGGAGGAAATGATAATTTTTAAAGAATGGTATTCATTTTTAAAAAAATGTATGTTTTAATTTATATCTTTATATAAAACCAGCAATGTTCAAGTTGTTTTGGGTTGTGACATAACAAAAAATAACATTATATATCAGATCTTTTTTGTTTTACCAGGAAATAGCTTTATTTCAAACAGAGGAGTGGAAATCATTCTTTAGATAGGCAAAGAATATTTATCAAAAATAAATAAGGTATTTAAAAGTTAACATAACATGTGGAGATTAAGCTACAGGTTTAGATACTTGAAATTAAGTAAATATACCAAAATCAAGATGCCTGATAGCTTGGCACAAGGGAATGTGCTCTGACTCATGGTAAACAAACACATGCCTTTGGGGGTATTTGATCTGACATTTCAAAATACAGTAAATCAAGGAGACAAGTTGTCATTGAGATAGACATCTAATTTTAGTCTGAGAGATTTCACAGTGAAGTAGATCAGGCATTTTTAAAGACCACTTTTTGATTATTTTTGTTCTCTGTGCAAATACACTTTTCCTTCTCTGGATAAATCCAATTCATTCATACATTATATTCATATATGCATAGATCCAACTGCCAACTCAAAAACCTATGGCCAATATAGTGCTTCTTATGGAACTACTACTGGTTTTTAATACTGTGAAATGAGAAATGATTAATGCATGAGTTGAAGAGCTTTAAGTCTTCCATATGAATAAGTGACAAGTGCAGTGTTATAATGAGACTGTGAGCCCTGAGTTACATATATATATGCCTAATATGCTAAGTGTCCATCTGACCATTTGACTGGTAGCTATGATGCACATGAACCTCCAGGGGGCAGACACTCTACCCAGGAGCTTCCCCTGGTGGTCAGTGCACTCCCATGGCGGTAGTGCAGCTCAGCTGACTGATGGGCATGCAGAAACCACGATGGAGCAGCAGCAAGCCTATCTAGTGATTGCAACAGGGCCAGGATGAGCAGGATCAGCGGGGTGCCAGTCCTGAACTCAGGCTTCTTCTGCCTGGCTGCCTTCTGCTTCGCTCACTACTACATCCCTTGGGGGATGTCAGACTACTGGTTTTGGCCCAATTCCCACAGGCCAGGCTGAGCGACCCCACTGGTGCACGAATCCATGCACTGGGCCTCTAGATAGTAAATAAAGCAATGGATAGGAATGCAATGTACATCTTGTCCACCGTTAAGGCATGAAATTTTTCTAAAAGTAAAGTAGATAAAGGAAACACCATCTGAGGACCTGTGGCTTCAAGAATAAATGTAAATAAGAAGCAGAGTTAGAAATTTATCCTGAAAGCAGTATTAGAACAGGCAAAGTCAGCTTGTACAGATTAAAAATAAATATTTTAAATCTTATTTCAAATGTTTTTAAGAAATGTTGATCTTCACAGCGATTAAATTTAATTGATAAAAATAATATAACATTGCATCTAAGTCTCATACATATTTTTTCTGGAAAAAAAGAAATTTTCTAGGTGATAAATTTACATGTACTCCCACAAATTAAAACAATTGGAAAGACCTAGTAAATCGTTTTTAAAACAAATCTACATAGAAAGATAATTTTGAATACTTGAAATTACAAATAATCTTCCTGAACCATACATTTATTTCTTCCTTAAATATTACATTTTATAATCTCTTTCAAAGTTTTCTATTAAAAAAATGAAGCAAATACACAAAAACCAAAAATACTTAAAGACAATGAAATAATTTTATATGTATATAAATTAATTTCAAAACATATTAATCAGTCTTGTCAAAACTAGCTTCCGATTGGGAGCAAAAGGATTTTATTTCTACCTTTCAGGTTCTTCTGCTGGGTGAAAGTTAAATTAACATTAGACAGACTAACAGGAGAAAATCAAATTTAATTATATGTGTATAAAAGTCTCATAGATACAGGACTAAAGCAGCCTATTTTTAGACAAAGAAATAATTATCTTTGAAGATTGAAAAAAACAAAGGGTTTTCTGTTTGGAGTAGCAAACTAATGAAAAAATAACAAAGTTTGTTTATACAACCTTTTCAGCTTTGGATTTTCTAACACTGGTGATAGGTTACCTGTTATCCTCCTGGTATAAGGAGAATATCTTCAACTGGAAGCTATATTCTCTGCTTTTAGGAGAAAAACAAAAGAGATAAGAGTCTTTTTTTTTTTTTTTGACTGGGTGTTTCACAATAATTTTAATTCAAAATGATCAGTATGTCAAAGTGGCATATTTTGGGTAGCAAATTTTGTTCCCTTCACCTAGTAACTGGATCTATTTTAAATTCAATATTTTCATTTGAACAGTAAATGAAACACCATAAATACTACACTAGCTACTAAATAAATAATTTTTCTCTTTTCTTGAAAGCTTCATAACCGCAAGGTTATAAAATAGGAGGAAACTGTTCACCACAGAAGGCATTTCTTTTTATTTACTATAATACTGCTGACTAAAAGAGAGAAAGCTTTAAATTCTCAGTCATTGAAGGCTGTGAATAATCGCCCAGGGTATGTAACAAACATGTGAATAATAGTAATTTAGTAGCTAAAATATAATTGTTGCTGTCCATCAAGAGAGTATCTCAGAGGGGAGAAGGGGTAGGGGGGACTGGAAGAGATTAGCCAAACAACATATATGCATATACGTAGTGGTGGGGAGGGGGCATGGTCTGGATGGAGGCTGGCAAATGGGGGACATCTATGTAATAGTATTAACAATAAAAAAGAAAGTATATAAAATATATGCTGAAAATAATCACGTTTAAATATTTTAATACAAATACAATATATACTGATTCTTTATAAACAAAGTACATCTAAAATATTTTAAGACCTGTGACCTTTATGCTGATGATTATAATATTCTTACTCATTTTACATTTTGGTTAGTTTAAATTTGTGATGTGCTTCCTTCCTCAGTTATATTATGTGAGTAACTACTTTTGAAAGTATAAGTAATGAATAAAAGTTAAAGTTATTTCAAATATCCCCCCAAATTGTCAGCTTCTTTGAAATAATCTGGGAATGTTATAAAAATTTCACTGGGAAGTTCAATTCTATTTTTTATCTTTAATAAATTATCATAAAATTAAACATTTTCATCAAACATTAAATAAAATGATTAGGTTTCTGTTGCATGAAATCTTTTGCTATATCTTGCTATCTTAAATTCCATTGTCTCCCAAATGACCTGGATGTTAAGGTACAGCCTATCTCTCTGGTAAGGTATGGCTTAAGGAAAAAATTAACCTTCCCTGGGACATGGCTTAACTTTTGCAGGAAGACCATTCCAGAAGGTATATTTTTTCAAGTAATATCAATACTTCACTTCAGAAAATAAACACACATGTTTATACAGATTTCCTATTATGACCTATGAATATTGACTTTTTTCTATAAAGATCAGCACAAATTAGTGTTAACTCATTGCTCTCTATACCAATTTTGGAGGAGAACTTGAATTTCATCTCTGATTTGTAGATATCTTAAAGCTAGGACCCATTATCATTCAAAGACTAACCCTGACTAAAGTCTACAGTTAAGGTTTTTTTTTAATTTTTATTTCAAGTATAGTTGGTATATAACATTAGTTTCCAGTGATTCAAATTTTTTATAACTTTCAATGTGATCACCCACTAATTCTAATAATCATCTGTCACTGTGCAAATTTATTGCAATATTATTCACTATATTCTCTTTTACTTTTTTTAACCTAACCTTTCACTTCTTCCCTTTGGTAAGCATCCATTTGGTTTCTAATTCTATGAATCTGTTTTTGTTTATTTGTTTTAGAGCCACATATCCTATCTAATAAAAGGGCAATATGCAAATTGTCCTTACCTCTGTTACACCCAACAGCCACACCCACCAGCCAATCAGGAGGGAATATGAGAATAAACCCAACCAAGATGGTTGCGGCCACAGAGAGCAGGAGGGAAGCTTAGGTTTCCCCGGCAATGGTGGAAGCCAAGCTTTCCGCCTACCCTTGCAGACCCAGGCATCCACTCAGTGCTACAAAGTTTCAATTATAGAAGCTAAATAAAACCCAACAGAAATGGCGGCAACCATGGAGCTGGAGAGAGCAGTAGGCTAGTGTTGCCCGTGGAGATGGAGGAAGCCAAGCTTCTGCATCACTGCCCTGCTTTGGCCTCTGCTTAAGGCTACAAAGTTTCAATTTTAGAAGATAAATAAATCCCAACAGAAATGGCTGCTGCCACAGAGTGAGCAGAAGGTTTGGCTACACTCCAGGCTACAAAGTTTCAATTGTAGAAGATAAATAAACCCCAGATCCCAGGGCCTCTGCTTGGGTCACAGGCGAGGGGGGGGAAGGGGGCATGGTTGGCCTGCAAACCACCACAGGCCCCTCACCCAGGCCACCCCACACCCCAAGGGAACCCCCACCCTGATCCGGGACACACTTCAGGACAAACCAGCTGGCCCCCACCCGTGCACCAGGCCTCTATGCTATCTTAATAAAAGAGTAATATGCAGATTGACCACCACTCTAACACACAAGATGTGGTCAAAGATCCTGTCCCCATGTGGACACAAGATGGCCACCACAAGATGGCCAGCAGGGGAAGGCAGTTGGGAGGGACCAGACCTGCAAGGGAGGGCAGTTGGGAGTGATCAGGCCAGCAGGGGAGAGCAGTTGGGAGGGACCAGGCCTGGAGGAGAGGGCAGTTAGGGGTGACCAGGCCTGCAGGGGAGGGCAATTAGGAGTGACCAGGCCTGGAGGGGAAGGCAGTTAGGGGCAAACAGGCTGGCAGGGGAGCAGTTAGGCATCAAATCAGGCTGGCAAGGGAGTGGTTAGGGGGTGATCAGGCCGGCAGGCAGAAGCGGTTTGGGGCAATCAGGAAGGCAGGCAGGCGAGCAGTTGGGAGCCAGCAGTCCTGGATTGTGAGAGGGATGTCTGACTGCCCATTTAGGCCCGATCCCTTTGGAATCGGGCCTAAATCGGCAGTCAGACATCCCTTGAGGGGTCCCAGATTGGAGAGGGTGCAGGCTGGGCTGAGGGACACCCACCCCCCTCCGGTACATGAATTTTGTGCACCAGGCCTCTAGTGTGTGAAATAAAAGGGTATTTGTATTTCTGTGAGTGATTTCACTTAAAGGTAAGTTCTGATCTGTAGGCAGGAGTTTAGGAGACACTGGCCAACTTTGTCTTGGACATGACCCTAAATCAGTTTTGGTGGCCTGACATATGAGTAAGTCACATTTTAGCTCTTGAGTATCAAAAATAATTTACTTTTCCTAATACTCTTCTTTTGGAATTTTTCAACAATTGCAATAAATGTAGCTATCCCTATAAAAAAATCAACTTGTTTTTATTCTGATGTACTTTTCTGAAGGGAAGAACTATGGTTGCTGTTACAATTGGTATACTAGAACCCTGAGAAATTGGAGTGTGTCAAGAAGATGATGTCATCTGTCATGTCATATCTCTAACCCAGAAACCAGCAGAACTACATACATCCACAGAGCATCCATTGCACAACCCAGAGACATACAAAATAGCTTTAGTATTAAAAAGGGGCAGAATAAGGGAATATTTCTCGTCCCTAACTCTTGAGAATTTCACCACATGAATATGTTTCTTGGGCTCATGACACACTCAGCCTGCTTTCCAAGTTCCTCTAAGCAATTGTTCAAAATTGTTCTTACATGCAATTTCCTAATAATGTTTTTATAGTGTATAATGGCTTTGCTTCAAAAGCAACAACTCCAAGAGTTTTGACTTTCACTGTAGTTTTTAATATGATTTGTTTACTTACCTCAACATAATATGCAAATATTCTTATACTTGAACATATTTTAGTCCAGTTGGATACACATGGTTCGCTATTTAGAAAAGAAATACTGCAATACCTCCCCACCCCTCAAGAAAGAAAAACAATATAAAAGTCCTTTTGCTAATGGGAAGATGAGCAGTTAGCTGTGTGTATGTTGACTTTCCATCCCTAATTTAGTGCATTTTCTCAATGCTATTCGTACTTACACTTAAAAGTAATGAATAGTTCCATTTATTTTACAAGTTGATCTTTCACAGAGTGCTTTTAGCAGACTGCTTTAGAGAAAGTGAAGTTGATTTCATAGAAATTGAGGTATGGTACACAGAAGTTAGAGAAAAGGTTTCTAAAAAAGAGACTGCAATTTACCATCTTGATGTCTATCTGAATAACCACTTTAGTACAAGAGGAAAGAAAACACTTATAGAGAGGTCACCATAGCCTATGTATTTTAACAAATAAAACCCCATCAGTGTTTTTTTATTTTTAATTTATGATGCCTAATCAAATTTATAGCATGAGCAAGTCAATCAGGAAATATAAAATATAAAATTAATGGTCTTATTGAATGTCTCAAGATTGCAACTAGCCTTTCAGTGCTAACATTCCAAATTTAAGAAGTTCCTTTTTAAAAACTCATTCTGATAAGCTTAAATATGAAAGTGAAGTTATTTTTCTCCCTCTTCTTGTATTTCTCTCTCTTGACCATAAAAACTTATCACCTTTGCTTTCCATGGAAAGAACAGTAAATGGCACTATTTTACTTATTCTCTTAACTCAAATCTTTGATATATTGCTCTAAGATAGGGTCTAATGTCACTGTGGCAACTTTTTATGCAAGGTTTAAGCATTATTATTTTCTACCTCATTTCCTCCTCCAGGACACCTTGACATTAGAAAATAACTTCACCCAGCAAGTTAATTCATTTAAGTACTTGGCAGACCATAGACAATTGACTCTTCTTGGAAGGCCCGTTAATAGGAAGAGGTATTCTAAATCAGACTTTCTATGGGGACCACACTGAACTTAGTTTATGACGCAAGATGCTGAAGGTTAATATCTGTTCCTAATTTTTTTCAAGCAAAAATCAGCTTATCTATGGAACTGGATTGAGATATAGGACTTTTTGTGTCTCAACTGTACACTTGTTCACAGGCTTAAACAGGAAGCATTATTACAAAACTGTAAAAGCAGATCATTGAAATCAGACAAAACCAGTTTTAAGTCGATTCTGTCACATAACTGATATGCTATTTTGACCAAGGTACATAGAGTCTTACAACCTGGTTCTTCCTTTGTAAAGTGTGAATCATACATTGACATGTTCATTAAAAGTATGACATGAGTTATTGCATGGAAAGTGTGTGACAATAAGAAATTAAACTGTAGTTTTTATTGATATTTTCATTCTAATTACTATCATCTAACCTTGGAAAAGTCACTTAATTCATTTAATCTTCAGTTTTCCATCTGCAAAATAGGGTCACATACCAAATTCATAATTTGTGGTTGTGTGTGAATGTGAAAATTAAAGGAGATAACAGCTGTGCTTATATAACCTAAACTGTAGGAATGGATATGTGTATTATTAAATACTAAAAAAGTACATGATTTTAAAAGTTAAAAAGCATTCTTTAAAATTTGTAATTGTGACAGATTAACCAAATATTTTATTAACATAGGCTTGGAAATTATACAGACAACTTTAAATCTCAGTTCTGTCATATTTTCTGAGTAATTTATTTAGCCTCTTTATGCCTCTATTGTCTCATTTTGAAATGGAGGATAAATTACTTTGCTACACAAAGTCTGTGAGAACTAATGACATTATATATAAGACATAAGAGTACAACACATAATTATAAAAATAGAATATTTATTGAGCATACATTATTTTCTAAATACTATACTAAACACTCTACATGGATTCAATGATTTAATAGTCACCACACATAGCTATGAACTTTATTTTATACTAGAGGCCTGGTGCACAAAATTCATGCATGAGGGGCAAGGGGGTCCCCTCAGCCCAGCCTTCACCCTCTCCAATCTGGGACCCCTTGTGGGGTGTCGAACTGCTGGGATCAGGCCTAAACTGGCAGTCGGACATCCCTATCACAATCCTGGACTGCTGGCTCCTAATCACTCACTTGCCTGCCTGCCTGGTCACCCCACTCAGCCTGCTGTTCAGTTGTTTAGTCATCCCTCACTAACCTGTCTGCCGGCTTGGACATAGGCAGCCATCTTGTGAGGGTGTGAGGTTCAATTTGCATTTCATCTCTTTATTATATAGGATATGAAAAAACTGAGATGCAGAGGGTTTTATTCATTGCCCAAGGCTGCAGGACACACGAGTGGTTGCACAGAAATTGAGAAGGTACTTAGAAAAGAAGGTAATCATACAACCAATGTTATGATGATTGCCTGCTGACAGATAAGGAATGCCCTTGAACCTGTGGTACATATGTATGATAATGGAATGGAATTCTCTTTGGTTCCCATCTTGTTCTGCTGCTAGTGTTCCTGTGAAACTTTGATGATTAATGATGAATGGCAATGACAGAGATGACATTTTGACACATCATATGCTAGATGCTTTCTATGCATATATTATCTCTGTTCTTGACAGTGTGTTTACTAGTTACTATAAAATCTCTCTCTTTCAGATACTGATGATCAGATTCAATGAGGCCAGGTTACTTTTCCAGATATACCTACCAGGGAATTTGAGGAAGAATGAATGAAATCCAGGTCTTTCTAACTGTAAACTTTAATTTGTTCCACCATAATTATTTCTTTTGTGAAGACTCTCATACACATCTATGGACCAACATATGCCATGAACACTGTACTAAGAAATGTCTAAAGGATGTGTGGTTTATTTCCACAAGAAATTAATGATCCTTTAATGAAAGAAAAATCATAAATAAACTCTTTAATATCACATATGTTAACTATTGTAAACATATACATTATATTCATTATTATACTTATTAAGCAACCATTTATCATATACTAGAGGCCTGGTGCATGAAAATTCATGCACTGGAAGGGGGGTCCCTTAGCCCAGCCTGCCCCCTCTCATAGTCTGGGAGCCCTCAGGGGCAGGAGGCAACCCGGTGATCAGGGGAAGGTGATGTCCTCATCACACCTCTGCTGCTGCCACTGCCAGCAGCGTAAGCCTCAGCCAGCCCTGGATACCTGAGCCTTGGGAGGCCCTGGGCGGCTGGGCAGCTGACATCCAAGGCTTGCCTGCTCCTCAGGTGTTGGTTGGGCAGCCGTCATCTGAGGCTCGCCTGCACCTCAGGCCAGCCCTGGGTGGCTGGGATGCTGAGGGGACTGGGCAACTTCAGAGTCAGGCCTTGCAACATGCCTGCCACCCCAGGTTGAGGGGACTGGGTGCCGCCATCTTGTGGCTGTGGGCGCCACCATCTTTGAGGGCAGGGCAGTCAATTTGCATATTCCTCCTTATTGGCTGTGGGCACCACCATCTTTGAGGTTGGGGCAGTCAATTAGCATATTCCCTCTTTATTAGATAGGATAGTTCTATATTCTATAAGTATAATATAAGAGTAAACTTTATCTTTACATTGTAATTGTGAAGATGGGTCATTTTTTTAATTATTGAAAATGAAAGAACAGTATAATTTATAGATAAGAAAAGAAGTAAATAGGGAAAATAAGACAAGGAGTAAAGAGCCTGATGGGGAAATTAGAAGGAAGTAAAGCATTGTTTCACAAAAACAGAGAAAAAATTACTTCTAAAAGGGACTAATGGCCAAGACAATTGAATGCCTCAGGAGAGGTAACATAAGATGATGTCTGTCGTATTCATGAGATTTAACAAGTAGCCATTGGTAATCTTGACTAGAGGGTTTCAACAGAGTAGTAAAGTCATAAATCAAATTTAAATTAATTAACAATAAATGGAATTTGAGAATGTGGAACAGCCTAGGTAGAAAATCTGTCAAGAATGTTTTTATTTTTCTGTGAGGAAGTGCAAAGAGGTGTGACATATGGCAGTAGGTGGAAGGGGGAATGGGGATCAACAAAGAGCTACTGAGTTTTCTTGTTGGTGTTGCATATTTTGTATCTTCTTCTTTTTTTTAATACTTAACTGAGGATATTTTTCCATTGATTTTGGAAGAGAGAGTGAAAGACAGAGAAATATCGGTATGAGAGGGACACAATGATTGGTTGCCTCATACAGGAGCCCTTACCCCGGGCCGGGCTGGGGAGGAACCTGCAACCAAGGGTTGTGCTCTTGCTCACAATTGAACCCAGGGCCCTTCACTCTGCAGGCTGACACTCTATCCACTGAGTCAAACTGGCTAGGGCTATTTTGTATCATTTAAAGAGGAAAATTACTAAAACGGTATTTCTCAATATTGTCATTCTATGAACTGATGCCCACAATTGAATGTCCAAAGCCCTTTTAAAATGCTCCTCATGAGCCTTACTTTAGTTTACTGAAACAGTGGGAGTAGAGACTCAGAAATCTCTATACTTAGCTCTTTTGAAGATAGACATGAACACAGCAGGTAAAGAACCCATCACTGCAATAGCACCGGCCTAAGCCAGTTAGAGAAAGACAAGTATCACATGACCTCCCATGTGTAGAATCTAAAGAACAAAATAAACTGAGATGAACAAAAGAGATCCAGAGACACAGAAGCATAGAGCAGACTGTGGAATCTCAGAGGGAAGGCGAGGGTGGATGGGTGAGTGGAGAAAGATTACCCAGAGACTGTATATGCATATATGCATAACCCGTGGACACAGAATAATTATGTGGTGAAAGCCTGGGGTGGGGCTGAGGGGCTAGAAGAGGTTAATAAAGTGGACATCTGTAATACTTTCAACTATAAAAATAAATTTAAAAAAATTAAAAGAGCATCAAATGCCATAGATGGAACTGCATTATCCCCGAGAGTCATTTTTAGCCATTTATTCATACTGAATAACTGCTTCTTAGTTTTTAAGATTAAATGGGCAATTTATCCAGATCTAGAGTTCTAAGTATGTTGCTTTACAATCTTTTCTGCTAATGCTCCCAAGCACCAGTACCAAGTGGCCAGAGATGACACATGCGATGAAATAGAGCTCTCACCTCTGACTGTGTGCTCCTGCTTTAGGAAACAACCGGAGGAATGGCTCCGTTTTTTCTCTTAGTCTAGATAAGAAAATCTCCCTTATGAATGTAATTCCTTCCTGTATTTACAATAGCAGACTTTTCATGAACTCTGGATAGTGGCTGCTCTGCACAATCCTCTCTTTCTGGGTGGCCTCTCTGCCTCCTGGTTGCAACGTTTCTGAGAAATATCACACTTCTTTCATTGGTACTGCAGCTTTACATGTAATCCTCTTTATCAGGAGTTTTCTGCTCAGCACTGCCTCATGGCCTTTTATTTTTCATTACCCTTATAAAGTTCTTTTGCCTTGTGCACAGCGTTTAAGACAAGTGTAATCACAGTAGACCAAGGTTTAAATAATACTGCTTTTGCATGAATTTGGTCTTGTTACTTTGCCTTCATAGGCCTCAGTTTCCTCTTCTGTAAAATAGATCAATGACACCCATCATGTGATGTTAAGAGTCAAAGCATTGTGATGTTTATAATATCATCTGGTAAGAAATATATATATATACACACACACACACACACACACACACACACACAATTTTATTTCTCTTCTAATCTAAAAGACCATGGTGAGGAGAAAAACTACTGATACAGTCTTCAGATATTATGTCTCTTGGTTAATGTCTTTAAAACTCTACTCAATGAAATTGTTTTAATGATGTTGCTTTCCTGAAAGTTTATAATTTCTTATAAGCTCAAAGTCAGTAAATTAATTAAAGCTTCACTAATCTTTTACTGAGAAAGAGAAAGAAAAATTGGGGCTAATTATATACAATAATTTTGGGAATCTACCTATTGCCCTAAGAATTATCTATTTCCTGAACTTAAGCAAAATACAGTAAGTAAATTTAATGATTATCGATATTCCTTTATCCTTCATCTCAATTGAAATGACCATGGAATAATTATAAAGAAAGAATGCCATATGAATGCAAAAAAATATATTCTTGTAAGTAATAATAATCATCACTACACATAATGCAATATTAAGGTTTTCAATGTATATTGTTGAAGAGGAAAATGGACTTAATACTAATAAGTACATGTATTTAAACTTAAATAATTATTAATGAACTAGAGGTCCAGTGTATGAAATTCCTGCCCTGGTAGGGTCCTTAGAGGTTGCCTGCTGCCAGCTGGGGCCTCCTTCCCTTCCCCCGACTGGCCCTGATCCCTGGTTGAACTCCCGGTCTAGGGGACAATTTGCATACTATGCTTTTATTATATAGGATAACATATATAAATCGATTTAATCAAAGGTTTTCCCTATCTTATACTGTAATAATATCTATCAGATTTTTTTTCAAGAACTACAGAGTATGCAGATTTGGTCCCATGCCTCAACTAGGTCCTTTAAAAAGTGTACATTTTGACTGTTATTAAATATATTTGTATCTTCAGAGCTTGTTCATGTATTACCGAACAACAATGTTTCCACTTGAATCTTATAACACTAGGCCTTTGGATAAATCACTTGTATTAAATAGCACCACGCGATTGAGTACTTAGACATTTGTGACCCCTGGAAAGTTTAATTAAATTTGAAAACTAGTAAAAGGTTCTGAGCACTATGTAAAATCCCCCCTTTGGCATCACAACATTGCTCAGCACCATCCATCTCTCACCTGCTGGCCATTCTTTTACTAAAAGTGCAGACAATGGTATGTGCAGGACCATCCTCTCTATGCACTTACACATCTCTACTTTGTAATTAGTAATACTGGTCAAATGTTTGCACACAATTAGTAGAGACATTTACATTTTCAGGTCTCTTATCTATATTTTAATTTACTCTACAAGAAATGGTCCATGGATAATTTCAGCTTTTTGTTTTTTGGGAAAATTGCCAAATTACAGATTTGTGTAATGAGACATTATCATGCCAGCAGAACAGTTTGAGATTTATTCTTAGATTTTTCTACCTGTTAACTCAAATAGCACATTTTTGTACTCTAAAAAAAATTCTTACATAATGATTTTCATCTTGAATTATTAATCTAGGCATGTATCTTGTTTCCCCTACCACCTTCTAAACTTGCTGAAATCAGGGACTGTGTTGTATACCTCTATTTACACTTCACCTTGGCTAGAGAATTGCCTTCAATTATATAAAGGTCAACAATTTGCTAGGGATTGAATAAGTGATTAAGGGCACATGTAAAAACACCGGTGACTACCTTACCTTGTGGTGAGTGTACTTTTGAATAGATTGTCTACCTCCCTCTATTAAAGCACTCAATTCTAAGGGGCATTTTTTTTCCTTTTATTTCCTACACTACTTCTTCATGTCCCCTTTGGTATTCCTTCAATTTGGCACAGATAATAGTTCATGGAGATTCAGAATACAGTTCTCCCCTTCACAGCATTAATTTTTAATTCTGTTTGGGTTGGGAATGTGACTGTTGCTTCAGATCTGTCTCGTAGCCGGTACACAGGCAGCATACCATATGCACCCTAATGGAGTGTGTCTGGATTGAAGAGCCAACCCATTAGGCTGTGCATCAAGCAAAGCCTCTCCAGCTAGTACACCAAGCATGACTAGATCTTTGAGAGGCCACACCTATACAAACAGAGCCCTTGAGATGCATTTTCTTGCACGCTCTTTGTATTCTCTGATGTTTGCAGATGCTGTGTGAGTCTTTTGATTGATTCCATTTGGTTGATTCAAGGAGCACACCCAATGGGCTTTGTTCCCTGTGAGCTGAGAGAGCAAAAAGCCAGAGTGAAATGTTCCCACCTGCACAGAAAGATCTTATCATACGTTACAGCAAAGCTGTGTCACATTCAAACTGATGGATTTTTTGAGACTTGTTAACTATTAACAAAATGCTCCTTTAAATCCTCTATAAAGTCCATACACATCAAATGTCCACTGTCAAGTATTTATAAGTGATCTTTTCCCCACCAAAAATGCCTTTCATATCTTGCTTTAAGTTATCTTAATGCATCAAATACAAATACTTTCATTTAACAGTTATCAGAACCGTTGCCTCAATTCTGCATGTAAAATTTATCCTGACTGGTCCATGAGGTATGGCACATTTCAAAGATTGACCAGGTTAAGGCTAACTTTTACTTTTTACATAGATTTAAACAATTTGTACATGTATTTGCATGCTTATCTGCTTACTCCCAGATAATATATCTCTGTAACTTAAATTATATATGGAGTAAAGACAAAATTCCATTTTTATCAATTGTTTCTACTGAAAATATTTGTTCTCTACTAAACTGTTTCCCAGTTACATTGATTTTTTAGTATGTTGCCCCTTTACCTAAAATAATTTCTTTAAAACTGTTAGCATTTTTTGGCTCCTGTTGAGATTTTTTTTTCTAAAGCCTGTTGATTAATGTCATCAATTTAGTTTCCAATAGCATATTATTAAAATGTCTCCAACCATCATTATATTTATTTTTTTCTTTAAAATTTTATTTTTGCAAATTCTCTTTGTGGTGGTATGGGCTTTGAATGGACATTATTTTTGCAAATTCTCTTTGTGGTGGTATGGGCTTTGAATGGACAAGCCCAACTATACCAGAATTGTCATAATTTATAGAGATGATGTATTATGATTTCTACTGGAAAAGTTTCTTATATATAATACTAGAAGCCCAGTGCATGAAATTCGTGCAAGGGGGTGTGTGTCCTTCAGCCCATCCTGCACCCTCTCCAATCTGGGAAACCTTGAGGTATGTCCGACTGCTGATTTAAGCCCGGGCCTAAACGGGCAGTCAGACATCCCTCTCACAATCCAGGACTGCTGGCTCCCAACTGCTCACCTGCCTGCCTTCCTGATTGCCCCTAACTGCTTCTGCCTACCAGCCTGATCATCCCCTAACCATTCCCCTGCCAGCCTCATTGATGCCTAACTGCTCCTCTGCCAGCCTTATTGCCCCCAACTGCCCTGCCCTGAAGTCCTGGTCACCACTAACTGCCCTCCACTGCCGGCCTGGTCGCCCCTAACTGCTCTCCCCTGCTGGCCTGGTTCCCCCCAACTGCCCTTCCCTGCAGGACCGGTCACCCCTAACTGCCCCCCGCCCTGCTGGCCTGATCACTCACAACTGCCCTCCCTTGCAGGCCTGGTCCCTCCCAACTGCCCTCCCCTGCTGTTCATCTTGTGTCCACATGGGGGCAGTCATCTTTGTCCACATGGGGACAGCCATCTTATGTGTTGGAGTGATGGTCAATTTGCATATTACTCTTTTATTAGGATGACTGTAATAGATAGTTCAAGTAAGGGGAAATAAAATAAGTAAATAGATATGTTTAAAACAGACAACATTATAGTGAGAAAATGCAAATGAGTATTTTGTGCTTATTAAATTAGCAAAAATAGAGAATGTTCATGGTTCTCAAACCTGAGACACTTGCTGGTGAAAATAAAAATGAGAATATAGACTTCTTAGAAATCAATTTGATTAAACCTTTGAATAGTCTCAGGATTATACATAACTGAGAATTCTATTAATGACTTTCAGTATTGCAATATTTATATGCAAGTGGATCTCATTTGAAGAGTGAGTGAAATGGTCATATTAGAAAGAAAACATAATAAAAGCCTGAAAAATTTTTAAAAATCAGAAATACTTTAAAATACTAATTAAAGTTACATTTTTCTGAATACATAATAATTCCCAAACTCAGTTATTATAAACAGATAGTGCATTAATTTACTTACTTTAAATTAGCTAACTCTGTTCCCCTCAAAACACTTGTATTTATGCCCTTCACCAAGTTACATTGCAGCCCATATCACCTTGACTTGCTCTGGCTAATGGTTGTAGTAACTTTGAAGTCATGTTGCCTGTTCCAGTCCATCCTTGACCATGTGACACAAAGCCTAGCCAGTGAGTTCTTCATAGCAAGGAGACCTGCTTAGTCAAGTCCAGCTTGTCGTTAATTCCTGGTGCGCTAACTAAATGCTAATTGTTAAGGTCAATGAGTTCTGTGGTGATTTCTTTGCAGGTTTATAGTGGCAATTGATAACTAACGCAGAAATAGATAACATTTTTTACAGGTATAAAATAATTTTCCCCAGGAAAACAGAACAATGGTGGAAAATAAAAGAGCATATCTTATTTTGTTTGAAAACTAACCAAGACTTGTTCACAATTACTGACATTCTCTCATTGCAATGCCACTTCCAGAACTGGAAGTTAGTTATGAATGGAATATATCTGCATCAGTCTGTATTTTTAGATGCCACCCTATATATGGTGGCTTTAAGCATGTGTGCTGTAATATGTAGAGATTCAAACCTTATTTTTTGTAGGTTCCTTGTGAGTTTGTCTACTCCTAAAAATGGTTTTGTAATCCCCAAATCAATGCTTGTGATGTTTTCATGGTCATTCAGAAACAGCACAGAGTGTGAGAAATTTTAATCCTCTGACTTGCCTATTCCCAGCTAAAGCTGAACAAGGTGTGGACACTCTGCCTTCTTGTTCCAGCTCTTATATTTTAGATAACTGTCCCTTTCACAGTCTATTTAGTGTTGCTTTGTTTTGTTTTGTTTTGTTTTGTTTGTCTGTTTGGCATTTTGGTGCTTTTGTTAGTGATTTTGCTGTTCAGAATGGCTCCCAAACAAAGTGCTGAGTGCTTTCTAGTATTCTGAAGTGCAAAAAGGCTAGCATGTGCCTTACAGGGAATACATATGAATTAGAAAGGCTAACTCATGCATATGGTTCTATTGCTATTGGCCATGAGTTCAATGCTAATGAAGCAACAATGTTGCACATCCCAAAGAAAAAGGAAGAAATTTGCCAGTCTGTACTTGAGGCTGCTCTAGACAGTGCTAAAGTCCCATTACAGTGAATGATAAAGCCATGGAAAAGTTGGAAAAGAGAAGCTAAATTTGCAGATTCATGAGTTGATGATAAGTGAATACTATATATATATATATATATATATATATATATATATATATATATATATATATATATAGTGAGCAGCACTGTTGTGAGGCTGTAAACATTAACCTCAGTCAGAAAAATGTTAAACTCTGTTCTCAGCTAATGCTGGCTGACTCCCACATTTCATAAGGTGATACAGCATGAAAATGTTAAACTTGAAGGTGAGACAGGCTATGGAAGTGTTTTTTAAATGCCTGCTAAATGTTATATAGGAAAAGGCAAATGTAAGATCAGGTTTTCAAAGCTGATGAGGCTGGTTCATCTTATGAGGATATTGGCAAACAATTATAGAGCTCAAATGGCTTTTTAGTTGATGAAAATGTGTGAAGAAAGTCACAGGGGCCCAACCCTATATTTCCCATAGAAGCAATAACTTAATATTTTGTGTTCATAATAACCTTATAGAACTATCATGGATGATAAGAATAAATGGTATATGTTTGTACAAACACATCCATATATTAAGGGAAATGTTGACAGTGTTAACTGTATTATTGCTCTTCTCATTCTCATCTTATTCTCTACTAGAGGCCTGGTGCATGAAATTTGTACACAGGGGGTGTGTCCCTCAGCCCAACCTGCACCCACTCCAATCTGAGACCCCTGGAGGGATGTCCAACTGCCTGTTTGTCCACTGGGATCGGGCCTAAACAGGCAGTCGGATATCCCTCTCACAATCCAGGACTGCTGGCTCCCAACTGTTCGCATGCCTGCCTTCCTGATTGCCCTTAACTGCTTCTGCCTGCCAGCCTGATCACACCTAACCACTCCCTTGCCAGCCTGATTGATGCCTAACTACTCCCCTTCCAGCCTGATTGCCCCTAAGTGCCCTCCCCTGCAGGCCTGGCCACCCCCAATTGCTCTTCCCTGAAGGCCTGGTCACCTCTAACTGCCCTCCCCTCCAGGCCTGGTTCCCCCCCAACTGCCCTCCCCTGCTAGCCATCTTGTGGTGGCCGTCTTTTGTCCACATGGGGGCAGCCATCTTGTGTGTTGGAGTGATGGTCAATTTGCATATTACTCTTTTAGTAGATAGGATAGAGGCCTGGTGCACTGGTGGGGGCCAGCTGGTTTTCCCTGAAAGTTGTCCCGGATCAGGGTGGGGGTTCCCTTGGGAGTGGGGCAGCCTGGGCGAGGGGCCTCTGGTGGTTTGCAGGCTGGCCATGTCCCCTGGCAACCCAAGTGGAGGCCCTGGTATCTGGGATTTATTTAACTTCTATAATTGAAACTGTGTAGCCTTGAGTGGAGGCAAGGGCAGGCTAGGGTTGACAGGAAGCTTGGCTTCCTCCATTGCCAGGGGCAGCCGAAGCCTTCTGCTCTCTCCAGCTCTGTGACTGCCACCATTTTTGTTGGGCTTTATTTATCTTCTATAATTGAAACTTTGTAGCCTTGAGTGGAGGCCAGGGCATGCTAGAGCAGGCAGGAAGCTTGGCTTCCCCATTGCGGGGGGCAACCCAAGCCTCTTGCTGGCTCCAGCTCCCTGGCTGCTTCCATATTTGTAGGGTTAATTTACATACTCACTCCTGATTGGCTGGTGGGTGTGGCTTGTGGGCATAGGGGAGGTCAATTTGCACGTTTCTCTTTTATTAGATAAGATGAGTAGGTGTGAGAATCTAATTACTCCATTATGGTATTTGTACCTGAACTGTAAAGAGATATATGAATAAATCTATACAAAAGTTAGAAAAAAAGCTAAATTTGTAGATAAATTATTTATTTATTTATTTATAAATGTTTATTTATCTATGTGGATATATTTATTTATATATGTGGATTTATATCTTGACATATGTGAATATATGTATTTACATCCAGCTACATATGCAAATTTATTTATAGAATAAGAAAGAATTTTAATATGCATCCTTCTTTATTTCATTTTACTATAATTATAATATTTTATTCATTTTTAAAAATACACATGAATGTAGGTTTATTAAATATGAGTTTCACTGTGAGATTATAAAGGGAACATTACAAAACACAAATCACAGTGTGATTAAATACAGTAAGGAATATTACTCATACATTTAGAAGAGACAGAAATTCTCTAAATCATAATTAAAAAATTAAAATTTGATTCTAGTGAGACAAATAGACCATAAAGAAAGATTATTTAATAAAAGATGATGGGGTAGTATTTAATCATTAAGAAATAGCATAGTTTACATCAAAATAATTTTCACACAAAATGGATATACATATAAAATCTTATATAATGCAATAAAAATATTTTTAGCATATTTATTGAAAGAACAGAACTTCTAAATACCACACAAACTTTAAAATAAAACACAGGTTATATATAAAGTGTAATATTGTGCCAAAACCACCATACAGAAAGCTAAAAGAAAAATGAAAAGACACTTCCTGATTAGATTAAGAAAGACTAGATAGAGGGTTTTGGACCAATATTGACAGGGCAGCAAGAGATTTGTACTCTTATGGTGATGGTAGAGTACAATGTCACAACTTTTCTGAAAATACAATTGGTCATATATGCTAAATTTTTTATTTATCAATTTTACATTTAGGGGTTTATACCAAGTAAATAACTGAATGAGTCCTTGCTACACACATGCACACACACACACACACACACACACACACACACACACACACATATACAGTTATGAGCATGTAAAACTCGGAGTATATACTTGTAATATTATCATATATTAATTATTGTATTATTTATTTATATTACAACTGTAAACCTACTTTGCCCACCCCTATACATATATATTTTTACCCACCCCTGTGTATGTGTGTGTGTGTGTGTGTGTGTGTGTGTGTGTATTATATCTTATATAGTGAATTACTGAATTATTAGAGGCCACTTAAATTTTAGCAATCAAGAAGTAACTGAATAAAATTGTTGAAATTATTTTATTTTAAAAACATTTGATAGGCAAAGTGATTGAAATCTTAGCTATTAATCCTATTTAATAAAGAGGCCATTTGCTAATTGACCATCACACTCTCACAAAGATGGTAGTGCCCACAGCCAATAAGGAGGGAATATGCTAATTAACTGCCATGTACTCAAAAATGGCTGTGCCCACAGCCACAAGATGGTGGTTTCCAGTCCCCTTAGCCCTGCTGGGGCAGCAATCATGAAGCACAGCTGGGCTCTCACCCAGGCAGGTCTTGCCACCCTGTGGGCCTGCCTCCGGAGTCCCTCAGTCCCCTCAGCCCCCGAGCCATCCAGGGCTGGCCTAAGGTGCAGCCAAGCCTCAGATGGCAGCTTCCCAGCTGCCCAGGGCTGGCTCAAGGCATAGGCAAGCCTCAGATGGTAGCTATCCAGTTGCCCAGGTCTGTCTGAGGCTCAGGTAACCAGGGCCGGCTGAGGCTTGTGCTGCCAGCAGTGGCAGCAGCAGAGGTGTGATGGGGGCATCACCTTCCCCTGATTGCTGGTTGCCTCCCACCCTGAGGCTCACGGACTATGAGAGGGGGCAGGCCACGCTGAGGGACCCCCCTTCAGTGCATGGATTTTTATGTACCGGGCCTCTAGTAATAATAACAAAGGAGAAGGAGAAACAGGAGCCATCTGGAGTCTAAATAACCATTTGAAATAGGTGATAACAAGATTTATTTACAATTATAATGGAAATTGAGAAAAGTAATGTAGGCATTTATATAAAACTAGTTACCCTATACCAGTGGTCAGCAAACTTATTAGTCAACAGAGCCAAATATCAACAGTACAATGATTGAAATTCCTTTTGAGAGCCAAATTTTTTAAACTTAAACTTCTAACACCACTTCTTCAAAATAGACTCACCCAGGCCGTGGTATTTTGTGGAAGAGCCACACTCAAGGGGCCAAAGAGCCACATGTGGCTCTCGAGCCGCAGTTTGCAACCACTGCCCTATACTATATAATAAAAGCTCAGTGACCAAACAGCAGAATGACCAGAACGACTGGTTTCCCTCACCCTGGCTGGTCTTGCCTCCAAGCGAGCCCACCCACCCCAACTGGGGGGAGGACCAGCCAGCAAACCGTTCACAGCCCTTTGCCCCAGCAGGCCCTGCCCCCAATCAGCCCCCAACACCCCTAAATCACTGCCTGGCTCCCCGATGCATGCACATTTAGTGAAAGCACAAGAAAATAACTATCAGTTCCTCTGTCCCCAACCAGGGTCTCCAGAGGGCTCTGCTAATACTCAGCCAAGGTGTGGAATTCTCCCTCCATGGCCCACAACCCCAGGAGACCTTCTAAGTTAGCCAAAAAGGTAACCTAAGCATTAATGACATGGCAACCCTTTGCTGAGGAATGTAGAGAGGCTGGGTGGAGATTTTGTGAAATTGCAGTGCCTTGCAGATTAGGTGAGCTTTCAATCTCTCTTTAAAAGGGGCGGCGAAGAGGATCCACAGGCTGCCAGGAGCAACTAAAAAGGGTAGGCACATTCACAAACAGAAAAACTTTTAAACAAGCAGACATGAAGATCATATTGGGAAACTGAGGGCAGAGCCCCGGGAAGAAGGCAAAAGTCATTAAAGAGCCTTCATCTATCTTGATATACATTTGCAAACAACACATAAACAACTTCACCTCAGGGCACATGAAATGCAATACAGTTCTGCTGTTGGTTTTCTTTTGACCATCCTTAAAGTATAATTAGAACCAGCTGGGGGAAAGCTATAGCTTCCAGCATTAGACTGGAAGACCAGCCACACCCAATGGGCCCCCACTGGGGCAAGCCTGCTGGACTCCACCCATGCACAAATTCGTGCACCAGACCTCTAGTTCAAAAATTTAAAAAAGAATCCAGTAATTATATGGATTAATCATAATTTAATTTATGATCTTTTGGTGGTAAGATATTTAAATGTTTTTACCTTTATACTTGGTTGCTTGATGAGGCTTATGCAATAAATATCAATCTGCATTCCTATTTAAATTAGGACATATTTTTAGAAATAAACAGTCAAGGCAAAGTATAAGGCTTTTGAAAAATATTAAGCAATTATTGTGTGCAACAAATATATATCAAAATGATCTCCTTAGGAAGGTGTGTAATACATTCTATCTTTATTTCATTGACTATTAAAATTTTTATAAGTGCACATATTTAATGCTCAAAACAGGCTTAAATTTTGCTCTAAATTTCCAATAGAAAAAAGAAATTGGATAAAAGTAGATGACTCAATGGTGTTTTTAAGAAAAAAATAAGTAGCTTCCACTTTCTACCAAAACAACTCCACTTTTCCCTCCTTTCCTTTTTTTCAGTTTTGAAGTAACAAACTGAAATCTGGGGAGCAACTCTGACACAGAGAAAATAACTTTCAAACAATGCAGGTTTGACAGAGGTTTTATTTTTATTCTGCAATTGCAAGGTCTCAATGATACACTACTGAATCTTGCATTTTTCGTTATAACACTGAAAAATAAAATGTAACAAATGGACTATAAGTGCAGTTTTATGAAGAAAAGAAACTGTATGAAATTGACACCTTTGTTCTCCACATATCTGTCATTGGTGTTATTTTGAGCCATAAATCTATTTTCTCTACACAAGAGCAAGTTGCTTTGGCTGCTGGAGGAACTAAAGAGTCAATATAGTTACAGAAGAGTGAGTTGATTTCTCTACTTCCTTGCACATCATGAACTAAATTGTCAATGAAGTGATTCCTAAGAAGCTTTATTATTAGTCCCTGTGTGAGAAGCAGAAAGAACAGCTTCGTTTTTAAGGTCCCAGACTGAGTCTGTAGTTTTGTCAGTTATTGAAATCACCTTCTTCCATATAAATGTAAGGAGTCACTATAAAAGTCGTTGAAAAAAGAATAAATACAAAACCCTGCAATCATATTTTTACTGAAGTACTTTCCTGACTTTAACTGCACTTGGAGAAATACTCTTTTTTCTTCCATCACACTAACATTCTGTATGTCTTCAGGTTTTTTCCCCTCAGTTCTTGCATTGGCCTGAGTGTTGAATACTACTGGTAGGTAATACATGTGGCAACCTCAAGAACTACATTTCTCAATATAATAGATTTGTGTGTTCTGAATCTACTTATCATATACTTTTTCAAGTAAAATTTAGTAAAACTATATCAAATATTTGTAGATTTTTTCAGATTTTTTTTATTATGTTGATCAGATCAATAAGGAAGTATGGCATTTTCCTTCAGTGATTTGGTTCCTGAATTTCCTTCCATCTACTAAAAGTGGAAATAAATATAGTGACTCAATTTTTATCCCCTAAAGCTGCTTCTTTATTTTTATATAAATACTTTGTTCTAAAAGTTTAGAATGACTCTGATTACCTATTCTTAATCTCCACAAATCTGAACTATGACTAAAAATACTAACATACCTGTGTTTTTGTGTCCCAGAAAACTACCAAATGTATATTTTTGGGGAAAAAAGATTCATGACTTCTCAGCCATAAATTTAAAGTAATTATTTAAAGAGAATTACTAGCTATTATTTAAGTCAGAGTCTGAGCTACATGTTGAAAATCAACATGAAACCAATTTTTATCTACCTGATCCTCAAGTTACTTATATTCCACCAAATCTTTAAGGTGGGTACATTTCATTGTGAAATGTTCAGTGATTCTAATGCTTAAAAAACAAAGTGGGAGAGAAGAACAAACATAAGATATTAAAGTTATAAAAAATATTGCAATTAAGTAACATAAGCAATGAGTTTTAGCTTTATCTCCACAAGAAAACCATGATAAATAATAAACTTCTATAGGGCTAAGTGCATGGCAACTTCGGATATCAGAATTTGAACATTGACAAAATAGTAAATGCAACTGTCCATATGTTGTGCCCAACAGGAAACCCCTGTCATGTCCCAAGTCCAAAATCTACTAGTGTCAAATGTTTGTGACAAAAGATCTTAGCCTTTTTAATGTTATTATTTACCATTCCAATCCCTTCTCCCCCACCCTGCCTGCCCCCAGTACCTTTACTTTTTTGTTTGTAATTTCATTCCTCAGACACACATGCATTTTTATATCACCATGCTCTAATTGGCACAGAAGTTAGACATGAAAAATCCCCCAAGCACCAGTAAAAGAAGAAAATAAAATTGACCCTGAGATTAAACTATAAAATCAATATGTAAAAAAGGAAATTCAATTTAAAGGGACTGTAAGCCTATAGGGCCAGCAGGATTTAACTCTAAAGGATTAAATATATTAACATATCTAAAGAAAGAATATAGGAAATCTAAGCAACCAAGAGAATCTGAGTGAGCCTGAAATTGGGGAGGGATACGAATGAGTATAGAAAGTATCAGAAAAAGGACAAGCAAGGGAAATAATCATTTAGAGCATCTACCAAACTAAAAAAATAATCTTCTATACAAATCACATATGTAGGTATACACTGAGTGGCCAGATTATTATGCACTCAGAGATCATAGTAATCTGGCCACTCAGTGTATGTATGTATATATATATATAATATATATATATATTATATATACACACACACACACACACACATATATATACACATACATATATATATACACACTCATAAACACACACACATACATCTATGCATGTATGTATGTATGTGTTCATCCTTTTATCTATCATGTATCTGTACAAGCTTGTATACTTTCATACACATAAAGTTGCTAGATATCATCTCTAAATTCAGACCATCCGCCATTCCAAGATGGGTGGAATAGAGCCAGGGAAGTTTGTTTTATGGACCTAGACAGTGATGAATTTATCAAGAGCTTGCATGCTTCCTCTTCCAGTATGCGTCACTTCCAAAGCCTCTACAGGCATTAATCCTTTTTGTGGATTTACCTTTCCACACATCCTCATCTGTAATCTACTCAAATTTCACAAGTTTTGGTAAAAATGTCACCTTTTAGGAAGATTTTTGACTACTTGTTTTCTTAAAACTTCAAAAATTTCTCATAAATCCTACCACAGACTGTTTTAATTCATTGCTTATATATGTGTCCCTTCCACTAGCATGTAGTTGTTTTTCTGTTGACAAGCACACTGACAAGCACATTGTACACAATCAATAAATGAGTGACTGTCCAGTGTTGAATGAATGCATGAATGCATGGATAATGAATGAATGCATTAGGGATAGTTCTCGCTACTTACTGTGTCCTTTCTTTTATCTATAATAAATCTTACCAAGATAATTTAATCTATGTACACTGATAGCGACATTATTTGGGATTAGCTCAAAATTACTATTTTTCACCATATATTTTACCCCATATTAACATACTTGCTATTGGCATTCATATTTGCTCTAGTTTCTTTACCTATCATTGAGAAGATAGAGAATCAGCAATTTTTGGCATTTAATTTGGAAACTTTTTTGAATAGAACCTTTTCCTAAGCCTGCTTGAATATACAGTACTGCCTACCAATAACTAAGTATGAGTAGTTGGTATCTTGGAGTGAATCACTTCTCTAAATGCACCACAAATCACTGAAATATTTTATGGATGTTGCCAAGAGCCAACATCTAAAACAGTAATTTATCCATGAAAAAATTTGGGGTAAATATTTTGCAATTTAAAGAGCTAACTTTTTTATTGTATAATGAAACTGTAGTGTATATAGTCATTATACAAGCTGTGAATGTTAAGACTCTGAGAAATATTGCTGGCACTGATTGGCAAGATTATGTCCTGTAGTTTTAGAGGAATGTGTGGTATGGTGCCCATATGAAATTACGAAATCCATGTTTTCATCTAGCTTAGACTATGTAGATTTCAAATTGTTTTTACATCTGGTTAAAATGTTATTTTAGGATTTTTTTAAAAAGCTCAACAGCAATTTAGCCCCCAAAATGGCACTAGCACTGTTATTATAACATTGTGATGTGATAAGATGAAGGGAATCAGAAATGCTATATTAATTTCATATTACAATATGCATGGATTTAAACATTAGGAGGGTGAATGTTCTTGGTCTGTAATCAAGGATTCGCTATTTACAAACATTTAGAAAATAGCTCATGTGTGCCAGAGAAAAGAAGTGTTGCTAGGCTCACTAATGTTTCTCTGTTCACTAAATTATTCTATGCAGGGTTCCAAGCCAGTTAATATGCCCATAGGACAATGCACAGTACTTACCAGAGTGAGCCAAAGCCTATACTGAAAAAGGAAGCATTTTCATTTCAATGAAACCCAGCACATCCCAAACACCCAGCCAATGGCAGCCCCTAGCTCCCACTGTTAATTCCTTTTCCCTAGCCCTACCCTATGGCTGAATTTCTAGGTCTATGTCACAGGTAATTACTATTCAGAATTGTTTCATAAATTTAGGGGGTTCTTATGATAATACCTAAAATCATAAGATCATTAAAAGTTTGGAGAAATGCATCTCTTACTTTCAGGAAATATTATCATTTACACAGGGTTCTTCAAGTGCTATAATATTAAATTAATGTAAGCATCCAGTTTTTTATAACTAAACTAGAAGCCTGGTGCATGAAATTCATGCACTCGGGGGGGGGGGTCCCCCAACCTGGCCTGTGCCTTGTCACAGAGCCAGAGCCCTAGGATCAATTGCCCCAAAGAGGTAGGTCCTGTCCACCCATCTGTGGCTCCTCGATGGATTGCTCCAAAGAGGTAGGCCAGAGCCAGGGGTCCCACCTCCGTGCAATGTGGATCTGGGAGGCGGGACCCTCAGGACCCCCAGGCAGGCCTTGCTGCACGGCACCGGGACTCCCAGGCAGGCTCTATGCTGCACATGCAGCCTCAAACTCAGCCCTAACTTCTTGAGGAATTTTCATTAATCTATTTTTCAAATTTCTGTTCTGATATTGCACCTCTGCAATTACCAATTTCCCAAATTTTGCTGGGCAAACTGCCCCTTTAATTATACATTGAGTTATGATTATGTATCTGTTTATCATCAAATGAGTTTACCCTGTATCCAACACATTTTAGACAATCACTACTTGCTCTTGAATGGAAAAGTTATTGTCATATCAACTTTGTCTCATCAAAGCAAACAAACAAACAAAAAAATAACAAAACTACAAAGACTGAAACAGATTTTAAGAACACTAGTGTTGTAATACTTAGCTTAGTTTCATTATGCTGAGATAGTATAGTGGTTATATTGTGGTAAGAAATAGATAATGCTTTTATATCCATTATGTAAAAAGTAAAGATGAAGATTATTATGCTCTAAGGCTAAGTAATAGGTCAACAGTAATTTCCTGAAATGTCAAGTGTTCAAGTTATTACATATTTTTGTTGTGAATCAAATTATTCTTTTAAAATGCAAATGTGTTTTTAAATGCTGCATTCTTAATCTAATAAAGCCCTATTTAGGTTTACTACTTATTTCATATGGTATGCACATATAGAAAATGGAGTTAAGGCTCAAACCTTATGTGCTAAAAGAGCATTCATAGCTTTGGAGTATCAGGTATGAATAGAAGGATGGCCTCTCACTCCTTCTGGCCATGAATCTGCTTGCATATTATTTAACCTCTGTCATTCTTTTTTTATATTACCTACATTTTTTTATTGATTTCGGAGAAGAAAGGAGAGGGAGGGAGAGATACAAACATCCATGATGAGAGAGAATCAGTGATCAGCTGCCTCCTGCAAGCCCCACACTGGGGAATGAGCCCACACGCAGGCATGTGTCCTGACTGGGAATCAAACTGTAATCTCTGGTTCATATGTGGACGCTCAGTCACTGAGCCATGCCAACTGGGCTTACCTAATTTTTAATCAAAATAACATATTGACATACTTTTATAAAAAGTTAGGAGGTATCAAAATTCATATAATTATGATAACTGGGGGGGAAAATAGCAGCTCACTAACCCTTTTACCTTCCTAAGAGTTGTGATCTCCCAATTGTAATCATGTTGGCAGCGATGGATTCATTTGGGAACTTCTCATGTCTTCACATGAGGCACTTCCAAACATCCACCTGGGTGTGAAACCTGCAGCGGTGTTCAGAAAAGAGGGTGGGGATAGGTGGTTTTACAATTCAGCCTGTAGGATTTTTTAAATTCTGCCTCCTATTCCCTGCTGCCATCTGCCTGCTCAGGGTGACTCAACAATCTCTTAGGTAGACTCTTAAATATCATAAAGAAATGGATACAAGACACTGGGGGTGGGGGGAAGGGCTGGCAGGTGAAGGCATGTACTGGGGGTTAGGGGGTAGGGGAGGCCAGGGGGAGGTCAATGGGAGGGAAAAAAAAGGAGACATATGTATTACTATTTATAATACTTAAAACAATAAAAATAAAATAAAATAAGAAAAAAAAGAAAGGTTAGCCTTGTGAGGCTTGACAATAATCTTAATCAGATAAAACACAGATTAATCAATTGTATCATGAATAACTTATCAGTGAAATGACTTACAAGGTATGTAAAGAAATGTTTAATATAACTGAAAGACATTAATGATTACTTTGAGAGAATTATTTAACATGTGTGACCAGATTCCTTATAATTGAATGCAGTCACACAGAGATTCTGTTAGAAGATATGAAAATACGAAGTTACCAGGTGTTTAAAGAATACACAAACTAAAAATGTCTAGCTCTGGTTAATATATTGCAAATCTGATATTTTAAAACATCTTCTTTCAAAGTCTGCTCTGAATTTTACTCTTAGAGCACATCTCATTTCGGTTGCTCACTTTTCGTGATAAATACTTGACCTGTATTTAGCTTACATTCAATTCACTGTTGGAAAATATTTGTATACCCTAGTTATTCCAAACATACTTAAAAGTTTTCAAATAACTAAATGGACCATTAACATTAAAATTTAAATATTTGTTATTTAAAGTTAAATAAAATTAAAATTTCCAGTTGCTCATTTATACTAGCTACATTAAAAATTCTCAGCCATGTGGTTAATGGCTGACATATTTGACAAAAGATTAATATAGTATACCTCTTCCAAAACCCTACTTTTAAAATGAAAATGAGTAACATCAGAGAGGACTAGCCAACACATGTATCCAAATTAATATATTCGAATTATTTTTAAGGCTAAACAAATAAATACACACCTGAGTTTGGGCTTTATTAGTTGGGTAGCATCATATGTGAAGCTTAATAATACAAACTAATAGTTTTCAATTAGCGGTGTAAGGAAAATGCTTAAATTGAAGGTATTCAGATCAACAGAGGAAACATGCACAAAGGTAAGTCAAAAGAGAATTTTTAGTACTAACACAGAAATGAATCTCAGTAAAGCAAGAAAGTAATTATCACATTAACGGAGGTGAAATAAAAAGAAAAGCACAATTTAGATTTTGGAAATCCTATCTAATAAAAGAGTAATATGAAAATTAACCATCAATCTGCTACACCCACCAGCCACACCCACCAGCCAATCAGGAGAGAATATGCAAATAAACCCAACAAAGATGGATGCAGCCACAGAGAGCAGGAGGGAGGCTTGGGTTTCCCTGGCAATGGGGGAAGCCAAGCTTTCCACACACCCTGGCCAGCCTAGGCCTCCACTCAATGCTACAAAGTTTCAATTATAGAAGATAAACAAAGCCTAACAGAAATGGCCACAGCCATGGAGCTGGAGAGAGCAGGAGGCTAGGGTTGCCCACAGTGATGGAGGAGACCAAGTTTCTGCAGCCCTGGCCTGCTTTGGCCTCCGCTTAAGGCTACAAAGTTTCAATTGTAGAAGATAAATAAATCCCAGACCCCAGGGCCTCTGCTTGGGTCACCGAGGGGCGTGGCCAGCCTACAAACCACCACAGGCCCCTCACCCAGGCTGTCCCAGGCCCCCAGGGAACCCCCACCCTGATCTGGGACACCCTTCAGGGCAAACCAGCTGGCCCCCACCCATGCACCAGGCCTCTATCCTATCTAATAAAAGAGTAATATGCAGATTAACCATCACTCCAACACACAAGATGGCTGCCCCCATGTGGTCAAAGATCCTGTCCCCATGTAGACACAATGGCCACCACAAGATGGCCAGAAGGGGAGGGCAGCTGGGGGTGATCAGGCCAGCAGGGGAGGGCAGTTGGGAGGGACCAGGCCTGCAGGGGAGGGCAGTTAGGGGCAAACAGGCTGGCAGGGGAGCAATTAGGCATCAATCAGGCTGGCAGGGGAGTGGTTAGGGGGCGCTCAGGCTGGCAGGCAGAAGCGGTTAGGGGTAATCAGGAAGGCAGGCAGGCGAGCAGTTGGGAGCCATGTGAGAGGGATGTCCGACTGCCTGATTAGGCCTGATCCCGGTCGGGCCTAAACGGGCAGTCGGACATCCCTCGAGGGGTCCCAGATTGGAAAGGGTGCAGGCTGGGCTGAGGGACACCCCCACCCTCCCGTGCACAAATTTTGTTCACTGGGCCTCTAGTAAGTAATAAAACATAAACCATGAAACTTGATATTAACAGTTATATGTTTACTCTTCCTACCAGGATGTTCTAATTTTTATAGAGAATCACAAGATTCTCAGTAGTCTGTGGATTGTACTATTTTTTTTTTTTCAATCATCACCTGAGGATATTTTTCCATTGCTTTTTAGAGAGAGAGAAGGAAAGATAGAGAGAAATATAAATTTGAGAGAAATATAAATTTGAGAGAAAACATCAATTGGTTGTACATGCCCCAACCAGGGCCAGGGCTAGGGAGGAGCCTGCAAACCGAGTTGCATGCCCTTGACTGGAATCCAATGTGGAACTCTTCGGTCCACAGGCCAAAACCCTATCCACTGAGCCAAACCGGCTAGAGCTGTACTAATTTTTAACAATAGTTATTTGACTCATAACTGGCCTGTCTGTTAGGGATCAAGCAACATTACATCATTCATTAGAGAAGAAAGGGGAACTATTAAGTCAAAGCTCTATCATGTGAAGTTTCTGGTCTCAGGTAGGCTTTAGCACCTTTGCTTGGGACATCTGATAAAAGTTTTGGGGAATGTTTTAGTAGCCTGTTGTGAAACAACTCTCCATGTTAAGATTCTTCATTGTCATGAGCAAAGGCCCTGACTGCCCTGGAAAGGACTAGCTTTTCAATGGTGTTTACATCAACTGCTATGGAAGACAGAGATGGTGTCCCTCTGAACAACAGCCAGGCAATGCTCTGCCCATAACAAAATATGTGGGTTTCCTAAGCACAGGGTTCTTTTACTTTATCCCAACCCACTCTTTGTGAAAGTGTCACTTGGGCCTCCATGCATCAACCCATGGAAATTGGAGTTCAGGGAACTGGAGCAAAAATGATGATTCTTGGCTATAGTGATCGCTGTAATAAACTATGCTTTAGCTTTGACTCAAGGGTCTTATGTTTCTGCAACATTCATGAAACTGTGGCAGGCTAAATTGTTAGCTTTCCAATGGGGTAAAATCTCAGGCTCTTCCCAGTTCTTGACAAAATTTACTTTGACATTGGTTATAATTTGCTCAATGACGTTTTTATATTGTGGAAGATTTTTATTCTGTGTTTTATTCAATGGGGCACAAGAGTATGTACATTTAAATTAAAAAAATATTTTTATTGATTTCAGAGAGGAAAGGAAAGGGAGTGAAAGATAGAAACATGAATGATGAGAGAGAATCATTGACTGGCTGCTCCTGCAGGTCCCTACTAGGGCTTGAATCCACAACCTGGGCATGTGCCTTGATGCTCAACCACTAATCCATGCCAGCCAGGCTGTACATTTAAATTTGAGATAACTATTCAAAATTAAGTAATCATAGTTTTCACTTTTCCATTGTAATATAAATAACACAATTCCATTGCAATGTAAAAGGTAGTCTTTACCTTTTGCTTAGTCACAAATATTTCGAATTACATTACCATATAATCTATAAAAATAGCCTTTAGTCTGATAAAATAAGCTATCCCGACAATATAAGTATCCTATGTTAGTATGAATTACATTACTATGATATATTAGGTTTTGAGAACTTGTTCAATAAAGAAAAGACAGATTGCCATTTTTTTTCTAAGAGTATTCTAGACAAAGTATAAACCAACTCATTTCCTAGTAAGACTTTTAAAAACTGTTTATTAAAATAATGTGGCAATGTAAACTGATACTTGGAAAAATAATATATAGTCTATTGTGAAATGTTTTCATTTACCAATTTAAAATGAATGTTTCAAATTCTGAAAAATACTTCTGTTATGCATTCAAAATATTTTCTTTCCACTTTTCAGTCAAGGTTAGTGAATTTTAATACAAATGCCATTAAAACATTTAAATAAAATGAATTAGTTCAATGTTAGCAGTATAAGTTTTATTTTCTTGAGCTGGAGTAGTGAAAAATGTGAAGTATTGGCTTATGGAAAATATTTTTGGCCACAGTATTCTCTTTTATTTATTCCTCTATTAAACAAATATTTAGTCCTTACAATACACAGAAATTGGAATGATGGTTGAGCTTCCAGAAATTTCTCCAAAGATGCTAAGAGTGCTACTTTTTTTGTCAGTTGTGATTGTTGCCAAGACAGAAATCATGACCCAAACTAGACCTAAAACTCCAAGCACAGACACTGAATGAGCTTGGTGCTCCTCTGGTTTCTAGTTTCCCTGAGAATCAGTTGTTCAGTTTTTCTTTTACTTGATATGAGCCTCATCAGTACCCATCCAGTAGAGTTCATAGCCACAATTTTTCTCATGTTAGAATTTGTTTTCTGTTGCTTGAAATTGAAAGCATACCAGATAGTATATACTAGGCAATGGGTATATTAAGAATGAGTAAGAGTGTTACTATAACCAAGAATCATGTGGCTTATTGGCAACAAGTAAATCATCAGTTGCAAAACATGAGATAATTAATTGCTAAGGCAAGAATAAGTCTTGGGTTTTATAGGAGACATCTCAAAGACTTTTAACACCATCTCACTGGACAAGGTAGAAGGTTTCAGGGTCACTTCTTTTCTTTATTTTTCACACCATCAAACATGATAAAACTGACCCAGAATGCTCCTTTATTTTAAATTGCAAATCTAATTTTCTCACCTCTTTTGAATTTCTCTACCAACACAAAGTTACCCTGAGGGAACCAAAACTCACCCAAAACTACAAATGCTATAGGAGTGTGCTTTTCAACCCAATGTGTCCTAGTTACCATTTTTTAATAACAAAAATTATTTTGTAAAGGTCCAATTAATATTCCCTCAAATTATAGATAATATAATTTACATTTTTTAAAAAATATTGAGGCTTTGATATAAAGGTGGGAATATGTCAAGTGATTTTTAGTACAATAATATATATTTTGATATGAACATGCTCAAGTATAACTGCACTAGAACATAATAAGGTAATTAGATGCTTACAAATCTATGTAAGAGCAAGGTGAATATGGCAGTTAAAAATACAGAATTATACAAATGTATTTTAAAGGCGAGTCAAAAACTACAAACAGCTTTCCACTAATGATGTGATTTTCCAAAGTGGTGACAGTGCTTGCTAAAAGTAAAATATTTCAATTTGCATAGTATTACATTCTTAAAAGCAAAGTGTTTATTAAAATTATGCAAAAATAACCATTTTGGTTTCTTTGTGAAATAGTGTTAGGTTCTTGCTCAAATGATTTAAACAGATTTTTAGCCAACATAAATATCTAATAGGACTTTAGAAAGTTGTGTGTGTGTGTGGGGGGGGAGGCATAGTACAATTATATGGGTAGAAATGTCATGTGTATTACCGAATGTTTAGTTTCTCTTGACTACACCCAGTAAACCACAGCAAACCTTAACCAACAAAACTATTATGATAAACAAAGTCATATCCACTAATTTCCACAATGATCCTTAGAGAAAAGCGCCCCCCCCCATTGAGAAAGTTAAAGGGGGTTATAGTAGGAGAAAAATGTTTCTGAATTTTACTTGAATAAAGTAAAAAATGAATAATACAAATTATACAACTAATGAGTTAACCTCTGTGGAATCTATCCTATCTAATAATAGAGCAATATTCAAATTAACCATCACTCCACCACACCCACCAGCCAATCATGAGCGAGTATGCAAATTAATCCAACCAAGATGGTGGTTAATTTGCATATCCAGCAGTATAGCGAAGACTGAAGACAGTGTAGAAGGAAGCCAAGTGTTGCAGAAGGGAGTGAAGCTGAGGAGAAGCAAGCAAGTGGGGCTGCGGAGAAGGGAGGGAAGCAGACCAGACCACCGCAGGAAGCCCTATTGCAGGAATCTTCCTGCAACAGGCCTCTAGTGTTATATAAGATACCTGGTTTTGTGGGGGGAGGAGGAGGTTGGGCCAAGGATAGTTAAGCAGAAATCGACCATGGACCAGATCTGGCCAGCAAACACTTTATTGCTTGACTTGCACATAGTTAAAAAAAATGTAAACCAAAATTTCAATTCAATAGTTTTATGACATTTCCAAAATTTGGATTTTTTGTATTCTTTTGATAAATTGAAGATCTTGAATCAATGAACCACATTTCCATATGACAACATCATGTTAAAACTGCTTAGGGACTGCTTCCTTTATATGGCACATGCCCCTTCTCCCCCCAATCTGGTAGATGTTTGCTTTTACACAATCTCCCTCACTCTGGTAAAGATTTTGCATTTGTGACCCTTGGTTTATACTCTCAATAACAGATTATTGAAGTAACATTTATTTTAGTAGGGTATAGGTTTTTTTTAGTATTGGGGTGGTGGGTGGAACTTCAGAATCCCATTAGTGGTAATAATATATAGAATGGATTTTAGGTTATTGGAATCTATATATATAAAAGTATAAGCAACTGAACAATCAAATGATCAAACGGCCAGTCACCATGATGTGCACTGACCACCAGGAGGCAGATGCTCAATTCAGGAGCTGCCCCTGGTGATCAGTGCACTCTCACAGACAACCTCCCACGGCCCCTCCCCATGGCCAACCTCCCATGGTCCTGATTGGCCCTGGTCACCAGCCAGGTAGAGGGACCCCACCCATGCACAAATTTGTGCACCGGGCCTCTAGTAGAGTATATAAGAAATCACAAGTTTATGGTAGTATTAATGATAAATTTGAAGAGAAAAACTGATTCAAGTTATAATTCAAAGGTAATGTAGACTTGTCTGGTTTGTCTATTTAGATGAACATGAGAAGAAATAGAGGATATATATATATATATATATGTATATACACATATATATGTATATATATACATATATATATCACTAATATTTTTAACTCAAATGAGGGGCAAAAATGGAAGTTCTATGAGCAGAACTTGAGGATTAAATATGGTTGCTGGTTTTGGAGGAACAATGAGTTTATATTTACAACCCAGCCTGTTAAAAAATGTCAGAATTTTTTCATGAAAGATTTGGCAGGCATAAAATTGAAATGACCATTGAAAAAAATCAATCCAAGTAAAACTGGAAATAGGATACTGCTTGAATAATGCCTATATTTATTGGAAGAAAGGGAAAATAGAGATAATATGAAAAGAATGGATCATAATGAGAACAGAATCATGCAGAAGAGGATGACGGTGATAAGCCAATGATACATTTAAAAGATTAAATAGTATGAAATGCTAGAGAAATATTCAGGAGGATGGTCACAGAGATGTGGTGGGTAAGAGAGTAGTAACTGGCTTCTCTTGAGACAGTAATTTACATTGGGTAGTCTAGCTTTAATTCAAATTATAAAACATGACATAAATACAAAATGAGAAAGAAAAGATTTGGTACAAATCAATTTTAAGCATCACTTTTAAGTATGGAGGGAAGTAGTGACTTAAGATGCTGGTTTGAGTTAGGTTTCTGAAAGGATTAATAGGCACCCCAAAGGATCCAATCTTTCTTGTGACAATCCCAGGGACATAGTTTCTAAGGTTTCTTCAAAGATTATGTTCTATTGTTATGCTTCACCATACTCACGGAAGAGGTAGCTCTCCCTGCCCACCCCCCCCTATGAAGTATTTCTAGTTTATTTCTAGTTCCTTATAGTCCTTCTACCCTGAGGAACACTGCCTACTATCACAGTTGGCAAATATGGACTTATCAGGTGAGAAGGGGAACACAACTAGGAAGTGAATCAAAAGCTAAATTCTCATGCAGAAAGGAAAGAAGTCTTGTTAATTTTTGCCCACACTCTCTATGCATGATTAGATATTTACAATTATGTTTATGTAATGTTAAAGATGGTTATAATGAGTGATATTTTCTACTTCATTCTTTACATGTTATCATATTCCTTAATTTATAATTGATATGAAGCATTTTTATCAAAGGAGTAAATACTTTATTGAAATATCTATATTTATAAAATAAACAAGTCATGGGAATTCTTGTGCCATCATTTCCACAACAATTTTCTGGAAATTCTGGTCATACTATTAACACAACAAATATAAATATTAAGTGTAGTTTTAATGGAATACCCATATAGAAACTTTACAAATGATTTATTTATATGCAAAACATCATATAACTGCAACCTTGTAATTAATAGAACCACATGAGTCTGACTGAGGGAACATGAGATGGAATTTAAAGTAAAAAGAGACCAAGAGTTTGACTTTGAGCCACTGAAAGAATAAAAGTCAGGGGAGGAAAAGGCACCTCTGCAAAGCTGACGTAAAGAGTGAACAGGTAGTTGGAATAAAGACAAGCAATGTGGGGTTTCCTGCCAAGGAAGTAACAAAATAAATGTCTGCTGGAGGAAGGAATGACAATCTGCATCAAAGTTAAGAATTGCTTGTTCATCATTGCATTTAGCCACAGAAATTTCATTGTTAACTTCATTAAGAATTCTATTTTGTGTGATTGCAAAACAAAAGATGTCTGATTTAAGAAAAGTAAAAAAGATAGTGCATTTTGAGAGTTGATTTTTTTCAAGTTTTCTGTAAAGAATAGAAGAAGGAGATCATATGAGGAAGCAATGTAAATTTTCGTCATTTGTTTTTGCTTTTTTTGAGTGAGCTAGCTAAATTACTTAAAGGAAGATTTTTAAGCAGAACAACTAAAGCTATTTGAACAAAACACTACAATAAGGTCCTATCAGATATTAAAATATATTATAAATTGACAAAAAATAACATATTGCAAAACTGGTACAGAAACAATAAATACAGTAAAATATTGAAATCAAATAGACACCTGTGAAAATGGATTACATACACATAGAACATATATAAAAATATCTGATTTATTCAACAATTAGCATTAGTTTCCTAAAGAAACATAGTGTGGCAGAGATTGCTGAATATTCACAAAATTCAGATTTTTATCGTTAAAGTGAATTTGAAGGTGTTACTAGAGAGGCAGTTTTCCATGTAGGGATAACACTTCCCAGCTTCCCAGCTATCCATAGCCACAGAGCAAGCCACACAATTTCCCCAAGCACTGTGGCAGAATTGATGTGATTTGACACCAGGACGAGATATAAAGAAATGGGTATTCCTTGTCTACTGTCTTTCTACCTCTCTGTCTTGGATGCAGAGGACTGCAAATGTTTTGGGAACTGTGGGGATACAGGAGGTGTGAGCCCTGGCTTCTGGGGGCAGGAAAGCCAACTGATGACCAGAAATACTTGATACTCGTGGATTACTGTGTAATTAAGAAATCCACATTAATTTTGTTGTTGAAATAGACATTTATTTTTAAAAGACACAAGAAGAAAAAATAAAGAGCAAAATAAGAAAAAGTAAGGTGTAGGACTAAATTCAGATTTATAAAATTTAACAATAGTTATTTCAGAATAGATTTAAAAAACTATCCCACTTAAAAATGAGCTAAAAATCTAGAAATGAAAATAGGTGGTGGTATGTAAATATAGTTAAAAAGGTTAATTAAAACACTATGTAGCAGCAGCCTGGCTAATGTGGCTCACTGGTTGAGTATCTACCTATGAACCATCAGCAGGAGGCAGCTGATTTATGATTCTTTCTCATCATTGATGTTTCTATCTCTCTCTCCCTCTCCCTTCCTCTCTGAAATCAATAAAAACATATTTTAAAACCCCACTCTGTAGCAATGTTACCATGAGACAAAATAAAAATGTAAGTTGAAACCATTACAAAAGAACACAGTCATTTTATATTTGAAAGGAAAATAATGCCATTGATTTATTTTCAAACAATGAAGGGCTTTCAGATATTTCAAGTAAAACTGAAAACTACTAGGGGAATTAGCAACTGCCTGACAATTTTTAGAAATTTTCAATATACTCTGCTAAGAAACAGTAAGTTCATCAGATAGAATATAAATAACTCTCAGAAATAATTAAATAATACAAGTGTCAATCTTGATCTCAGTGGTAGATATGCATACATATATTTTTTAAAGAGTGAATAAATTCATGAAATTATTATAAAAAATAGTTGTGCATAAGACCACAAAAGACATTTCAGCAAAATTCTCACATTTTATATTATTAAAACCATAATTATTGGTCATAGTTCAATGATATTTCAAAGTAACAGCAGCTAACATCTAGAAATTTAAGAAAATATTTCTATACAATTGAGTAGACAGATAAAAAAAAAACAAGTTAAAACTTTTTAAATAGTTTGAATCAAATGACAACCCTAAGTATGTAAGTATAGATAAAGTAACACTTAAAAGGGAGTTATATTTTTAACTCATAAAAATATAAAAGTTTTAAAGTAAATGAAAGTTTGAGCTCAGGAAGCTGGATTAAAAAAACACACAATAAGAATAAAAAGAAAACTAAAAACCAAAATCCATTAAAATAAGAAAGAAAAAAAAGACTAGAAATTACATAATCTATCACCAACAGTTACTGATTAATAAAGCCTATAATGTCCATTGAAAAATCTAATAAATTAGGAACTACCACAAATATAACAAATGGGGATAGGGAACAGCATCATGGGCATAAAGAGGACATAAGTAACACTTTTTAATCTATAAAAATACCCAGTTTCAGGTTGCTCTGATTGCTAATAATTACACAGGCACTCAAATGGGGGTTCTGCTTTATTACCAGCCCTAGGCTTCTTCCAGACAGCAATGCCAATCATGTAGAAAGGTAACAGAATAGAGGTGCAACTACTTGATGATCTGTCTCTATCAAGTTTGATGAAATTTCTGTAGAAAGAACAATATAGTAGCACTCTGCAGATCCAAAGTCACATCCAAAGCATTCATTCTTTTTCTGTGGTTAAAATAAAACTTTTTAAATGTCTTCTCAAATTCCCGCTGCACTGGAGTACCATCTCTAAATAGGATTTTTCTGGGTCAGGTTATTTTCTTCACTATGGTGACCTTTCTATTGCCATAGGTGTAGTTTTGTTGGCAGAAAAGATGCATTTTCACTTTGAGTGAGAGCTCAGCTCGGCTTGACTAAACTTCCACTGTTTTTCTGACCCTTCTCTCTGCTGTGGCCTAAGAACATAAAATGTCTTTAGCTTTGCTAATTTATTTGCTATTGTGTTTTCACTAGATAAGGTACCAAACATTTCATCTTTATACTCTTGTCAGTTTATGAGTTACCTCACTTTATGTCTATAAAATATTCCTGCTGTTTTTCCCTCATCACACACAATTGGATAAATTCTTTCCCTAATGCAATGACTACCTAAAGGATTTAGGAGTGAGGGTCAAAAAGAACTTCTATTTAATCTTTAATAATCATTTTATAGAGCAAATACTTTCATGCATTATTTTTTATAAAGCTGTTATAAACACTTAATATATTTAAGAAATATATGTAAAAAATTGAAATTAAGAACCAATAGATACCAATAAAATTTATATTTGTTTCATTTTTAGAATGAGCCATAGGCTTCCTTATGATAGGCTGATAGAGAAAAAAAAAGTTCAGCTTTGATTAAATATAATGTAAAATATTAGACATGTCAAAATGTCACAAATACAATTGATAAGATTCTCACATCTAGCACATATCTTAACAATTAAATAGTTCTTATTATCAGATAAAGGAACACAAATAGCCTAATATAACTAGAAATTGCTCTAAAAGACAATCTGTAGAAATATTTCCAATAAATTTTAGAAGCTGAGCACCCCCCATACACACACACACACACACAATTTTAAAAACAGAGAAATGACCAAAAAACCTTTATTTCTTACTACATTTACGAAGTTTAAGATAGACAATAATAAATGATTGGGAAGGCATAGTAGAAGTGATTTAATACTCTATTTTGGAAAAATGGAAAATGATAAAGTCTTTAAAAATCTTTCTGCATTTGCTTGTGTTTGGTAAAATATTTTAATTTGCATGAAACAATCTTAAGAAAGAATATAACCCTGGCTGGTGTGGATCAGTTATTGAGGTCAACCTATACTCTAGAAGGTCAAGGTTCGATTCCCAGTCAGGGCACATGCCCAAGTTTCAGGCTCAATGCCCAATATAGGGTATGCAGGAGGTGGCCGATCAATGATTCTCACTCATCACTGATGTTTCTATCTCTCTCTTCCTCTCCCTTCCTCTCTGAAATCAATGAAATATATTTTTCAAAATCCTATATAATAAAAGCATAGTATTCAAATTGTCCCCTTGACTGGGAGTTTGTCTGGGAGTTCAAACAGGGGTGGGGCTGGCCAGGGGAAGGGAGGAAGTACCTGACCAGCAGTAGGCAGCCGCTAGGGACCCTACTAGTACACGGATTTCGTGCACTGGGCCTCTAGTTGAATATAAGATACAGTCAAATTTTATTTGCAGTTCTACTAATGACATTATTATTTTAATAATAAGAAAAAATAATTTCAAGGTTCCACATTAGTTACTTCTTCAAATAGTTATCTTGTGCTAATTTCTGGGGATAAAGCAGGTACTAAAATATAAATTGTCACTGTCCTAATGAAGTTTAGAAAATAATGGGATAAATCAGTATTTATAAATAATCCTGCTAAAGGCTATATAATTACAAACCACATAGTAAAAAAAAAAAGTACAGGGCACTCTGAGGGCATATACAAGAGTAATGAGAAATGAACACCTGAAATACAACTGAATGATTACAGGAGGTCACTTCTAGATTTCTAGTTATGTATGCCAAAAAGTACCTTTGCTAATGAACTTCTGCTTTACCTGAAAATAGTCTAATTAATAGAATCATTTAATATAAATAGTCATGCTGATGAATGTTAACAAAATTCATTTAACAAGAAAATAAAATAATGCTTTGTAGCTTTATACACATAAATAGTAGAAGGATCCTCAAAAGCTTCATCTTGAAGTGGCTTGGAAATTATAATCTTTATCCATAGAGAAGAAGTGGTTCTAACTAAAAGTTTAGCATTTAAATATTGCCAATGAAAAATTTTGATTGGTGAAGATTTCCCATGTGCTTTTTTGATTAATATAAAAGAAACAGGATGCCCTACTTGCTTGATTAGTCATAAAGGCCAATAGATTTTGTAGGTACTCTAAAAAATTAAGCATTTAAGATTTAAGCCAGGATAAATTCTCTTTCACTGAGACTTGGCGGGGGCGGGGGATAAATTCTCTTTCACTGAGACTTGGCGGGGGGGGGGGGGGGGGGGCACTAAACAGAATACTTGCATGGGCCCAACTGAAACTTGTAAAGTTTCAGTTGGTGGCGAATTTAAAATGAAAGATGAGTATATATAAGTTACAAAGAATTATCCTATGTTAGACAAGACTGACCATTAAAACAGACAATGATTCCCGGGGGAGGGGGGTCAATCTTTAAAGCTGCTCTGTCAATATTGACATATATAAAAGGCAGGAACAATTTCAGATTTATAATAACTAAAACTTTTATAGCTTCATGTTTTTATAATTTACCAAATTTATTATAGAATGTTATAATAATTATACATCAAAATTAGATAAGAAACTAAGTTAAGAAAAATCTGGCAAATATCACAAGCATAACAAAATCTAGAAAGAAAAATAAGCAAAATGCCTTGATTAATTAGTTGCCTGACACAATTCTATATTTTTAATTACTGATTTGACTGATATTTCTAAAACATACACAAAATTATACTGAAGTTAAGGCATACACAAGAGCAAGTCAAACATGTTTTTAATTGATGCTATGTACACTGAGCTACAATATTTTGTAATAAAAATACTCTTATTTTATCAATTTATTCATGAGGGATACATTACAAGATGTCCAGTGGATGCATGAAACCATGGATAATACCAAACCTTCTATATACTGTGGTTATACTATACTATGCATGCACACACACACACACACACACACACACACACACACACACACACACACACACACACATTTTCCTGTATTCCAAGGACAGGGATTTGAATTTCTATTTTGAGTCAATGACAGTTAAAATTGAATATTCTACTCACAATTTCACATTTGTAGTGATTGGAAAAATGGTTCTCACCTATGTATGGCTTTATGGCTGCTACTCTCTCATTTCAGGACTGATGCGAGGCTTTGGTTTACAGGCCCTGATACCTACCTGTTAATGACATGATGACTTCTGGCTGTATTAGAATATTGAGATGGAAAAATCAGCAGAGGACAGTAGGTTTTGTTTCCTGAAAGCTTTTTTTTTTTTTTTTTTACCATGGGTTGGCCCACAAAACTCACCACTTGAAGTGATTACAAAGCAAAAAATAAACCCATATTAACAAGTTCAAATGAAAAGAATTTCTAAAACAATTTATCTCAGTTCAAACATAAAATTCACAGTAGGTTCTGATTTTGAAGATTTTACAAAAATACAAACCTATATGAACATATTATTAGCCTTTTTCCCATGACTTTGAGGAGGTCTGTAATTTATTGTTGATCTGGCCCTGTGTAGAAGCTATTGTCCTTACATATATGTCTCTTTCTGCTGTTCTTTCTTTCATTTTTCCCTCTATCACTCAATTTGAAACATATAATCATCATACCTCTTTTAGAGAAAGATGAATTTCTGGTTTCTGCAGGAACATTCCCTTTTAGCATGTGTGCCAGCCAGCAATGTTCTGAAGCTTGCCAATTATTCCTTATTACACTCTCAGCTGGGTCCTCAAAACAGCCCAAACTTTCTACCTGAGCTCAAAGTACATAATCACACACAGTTAAATAACATGGGTCACAAGATCATATCATATTTAAAACACTTAGAAATCACTATATTCCAACCAGGTTTTCACATAAGCAGAAGAGGACCAAAGACACCAAATGATTTTCACTTTGTCTCTTCATAATTTATTGGAATAGTCAGGTGCATACACCTCACCTTTTTACTGTTAATTGAGTTGCTATTATAAACTGCTCCTATATATTAAACGCAATGCTCACCATGCATTAAGAAGAGATATAATGTGTGCAATATTCTTACATCATACAGACTTTTCCTTATACTTGAATTTTACATGATCTAGCAGGCAATGCATATATGTACTACAAAATCAGTTGATTTTTCCTAATATGTGAAATAAACAGTTTGGAACTAACGTACCTTCAAATATATGCATTTTCTACAAACTAAATGGGAAAACGATGGCTTTAATTTATATTAAACAGTCTGTCATGGGTTTGTGTAACAGATTTTATATTAACTGTAGATTTAGTCAATAGTCGATGTTTTGTGTTATACTTTCAACAACAGAGTAAACAAAATTATTTTTGAATATAGTCAGAGGACACTTGAATTTAATCATCTCCTTTTCCTTACTATCAGTTATTTGTTCAATCTTCAAAAATTTCTTAAGAGTTTGTTTTATTTTTGACCTAATGGTTATATTTTGTGGTAGAGCTAGCCAGAGTTATAGGGTCCAACATGTAACTTGGTTAATCTTTGATTGTGAAAATTTTATTATGCATAAAAGTGAAATAAATAATGAGAGTGAATAATAGAACTAAATGAAACATTTACTTCTATATATTAGCTAATTCAGGTAAGTTATTTTTCAGCTGAAGTGTTCTGAACAGTTACCTAAGTTCTGTGGATCAATTTTATGCTTTCAGATACACAAGAGGAAGGTTGTCATCTATTTAAACCTTTAATGAACATTGCTCTGTAGAAGAGATGTTAGCTTCTAATATTCTGAGTGTGCCTGAAGCCACAAAGCATCCCTAGTATAAATGATAATGTACTGTAGAAAGTAGCATCTTAGAAATCACTTATTTAAACATAATATGCATTTATAGCTTTAAGTTAATACTTACTTTAACCACCAAAGACAGTATTTTCTAAAATTCATATTTTTGGTGTATTTTTCTCAAATCTGTGCTTTCAGGTATATAAATCCTACTTGCAAAGGAATTATAGAAGTTCAATAAAATAATAATGAATTTTACCTAGAACTTCTAAGGCCATTCTATCCTGAATGTAATTCTTCCTTTGCCATGTCTAATGTATTTATTTTTGATGCTTACTAGGTGTTAGACAGAACAATTTAAGGATGATTGGTATCACTTTTACTAGAGACAGAAGATCTCTGATTTTAATTTCTATTCTTTCTGAGGAAGTGACAACCACTTGTTTAAAATCAACAAATATTCAATAGAGTGTTATTTACATTATAATTAAACATCAAAATAGCATATTTAGCTTTCATTAGTTAATAACACATCTCTTATTCATTTTTAAATATTTTATTCTTCTAATAATTATGGAATGAGAATCTGGACTTAGATTTCACCTCAACAAGCTATTGATGATCTAGCCCCATATGGGTCAAATTATGTAAATTGTTGCCATTATTGAAAGAAAATGTAATTATTTTATTTTGAATAACTTGGTTCTTTAATTTGAAGTCATTGTTTTCCTGTTGATGTTGGATATTCAAGTTGGATGTTGATAGAATGATTGCCTATTTGACTTTAGAAAATGTGGTCAATGAAATAAAACTGTGACACTTGTCTAAACAAAACAACTGTCAACTCATATCATAGGCTCCTTCTAAGTAAAGGACTCCAGTACATTAAATTTGTTTTTCTTTGATAAATATAAGCCTTTTTACTGTCATTACTCATTCCTTCTAAAAACAGTGGAAAATACAATACATTACTCAACTGAGTCTGTTAGTCCTGGGGTGCATATTTTATTGATGTAAATAAATGAGATTTTGACCCACTCAACTACCAATGTTTTGATTTTATAGAAATTCTATATATACATTGAAAGTTGTCATTTTTGAAATCATTTTATCCCTTTCCCAAGACTCTAGTGATAATATGCTTCAAAATTAGGCTCTTTGAAAATAATTGTCAGAAAATATGTTAAATGATAGATGCATTTTGATTATGCTTCTTGATTTATTTATATGGATAGATAGATATAGATAATAAGGAACCATGATATTTTAATGTCCCAGTTGTCAATCTCCACTTATTAAAAAATATAGTTCAAGATATTGTTCTTCCCTTTTTATTCATTCTAATTTCCATTGTGACTATTGCCATGTTATAGTGCAGTCTTCTAATTCGATTATACAATTATTGCAAATAAACAGTGTTTCTGATTTGTTATGTCATTTCCACTAGTAGCTACAATGAATTAGACTTTCATGACAGAATTATCTGTTCAAAAATGTCACTTCCTGCATTGCATGCATAGCATTTGACATCTAAACTTTCAAAATATATTATTGAAATATTTCATCTCTTGATATAGAGAGTAGATAAGTGCTTATTGGTTCCCAAGTAGACTTTTTATAGTGATGAAGATGTGATGGGCTACATTTCTTTGGTGGCCAATAAATTGCATGTCTAGACTAAGGCACAAATTTTAAACGATCACATGCATATTGATAGGGAAAAGTTTAGGGCAGAATGAGTGTCTTAGAGTATTATAAGCTTCAGTCTTGTCTATATACTTAGTAGTGTACCTATTCCCAAAAATGTAATTTAGAGGTATCTCTACTGAGAATTATCCTCCATAATATTATTTTCCCAATGAAAAAGCCAATGAAGTGGTCCATCAGTGAGGTGGTAAAAGAATGTCTAAACAGAATTTTGTTTCTTATAATTCAAATGAATTAAATGTGTTAAAGCTTGCTTTGATTAAATGAAAGTTTCCCCTGAAAACTTTACAATACTAGAAAAATATTTAAAGCACACTTTTTATAACATCTAGCCTTGCTCTCTTCTTAGAAGTTTAAAGTAAAAATGTCCTTCTTTTGAGTCTTTTTGGTAAAACAAAGTCAATACACACAAAAAGTGTATTTTCTCTGTCATTGTCCTAAAGTGAGGAGACATTATTATGTTTCAGCATTAATTTAGTTTTTAAGGTCATTGATTTAATGGACTACTTTAGATGTCCATTCCTTTATTCAGGAAAGTAAATTAGCCTTGACTGAGTATTTATTAGTACAAATTACACAGAACTGAAAATAAAGTTGTTAATCATATTAGAAAATGAATTATATGTTATTTAGACATTTGATTCTGAGAAAAGGTAAGTTGCCAGGTTGAAATAAAGAATTTTAATTGAAAAAAATCAGGAAAACAAAGAGTCAAATTAATTCCCATCTATGTGAATAACAAGGGCTAAATATTCAGTGACAAGAAATATTCAACCCATCCATTTTTTCTTTGCAGTATGATGTTATTGTATACAATCAAAATTTACATTTGCAATTACAAAAAATGCTCTTTCCATTACCAAGTGAAATAATTTTTACTTTGAACAGAGTTTAAACTTGAGCATTTTGAAGTTATTCTATTTCTACTAAGTTATTGGATTTCAATACAAGACAGTTAAAATACAGGGAAATAAGTGAGGAATTAAGTTTCAAAATTAATATTTTAGTGCAAAATGACATTCATTACTTGGTAATAACCAAAATTGAAAATTTATTTTTGTTGTGTCTCAAAGCACATGCTCTTCAAAATTGTATTGTCAAATTGTGGTATTTTCACAAAATACATAACTTATTTATTAAGCCACTGTGTTGGTAAGTTGAAATCATAATAAATATATAAAAGTAACTCCATTAGGGCTTTAATAGTAGGGCTGCAGTTTCCCCAAATAATTCCCTAGGTATTGGAATACTATTCAAATAGTCCACTTTCCTGGATGATTGCTGTAGCTTGCAAACTGGAATGGGGATCCTTACCAGGATTTGCTGAGAAGGGTGAGGGAACTCTAGCCCACTTTATGTAGAGTCTCATTTGGTTTTCTACATAAGATTTATTTTAAAAATCGGTCCACTTTGCAGATATATTTTTGAAAATTCATGAACTAGGATCTTCAGTAACATCATAGTCTGTGGTTTGTGTAATTAGTTTTCATTGGTTTCATCAATACAAGATGCTCAGTATGTAACAGAGGGTGAGAGCTGTCTGAAGCAGGGGTTGCTTTGCCAGACCAGATCTGAAGGGATGGATTCTAAGGAAGAGAGGTCCCTCTCAGTGACATAAGACTGGCTGATGGTACTCCTTTATTTAGACCTAGTAGGTTTGTTAGAGTCCTGTTTCAATTGAAATAAATGCAAGTTTTATTATTTTTTACTCATTAGCTTAAAGGTTTTCTTACCTACATTGCAACATTGTCCAGAATCTGTTATTATTTTACTTACCAAAATTTCCATTTATCCCTCTAAGATATACCTCCATCATTCTGGGCTAAATTCCCTATGTTCACCTGAAAACCTGAATTTTATCTGGCCTTCTGTCTCTGTAAATGCCTATGACAAATCCTACCCATTTTCAACTCTGTTCTCAATTTTTTACGAATCTCAAAAAGCCAGCTTTTGTTTCTGAACTGACATAATTTTTAAAATATTTTCTCATTGCTACCTGTACTGCTATTTTCTACAAATAAAATGAAAATTTATTTTTGAGTATCATTCATGTTTCATGCCTTATTTTTTTTAGTTTTAAATGTTTATTGTTGAAAGTATTACATATGCACCCCTTGTTTTTCTCATTGACCCTTTCTAAACCGCCCCTGCCTCCCTGACCCAGGCCTTCACCACCGTGTTGTCTGTGTCCATGGGTTATGCATATATGCATACAAGTTCTTTGGTTGATCTCTTCCCACCCACCCCGAAACGTATTCTATATTCTTGTAAATAAACTTAAAAATATTTCCCTAAAACATTGGTGGATATGTGTTGAATCATACACAATTACATATTATTTTTGTCATTAGAAAAATATTAAATGCTAACACTGTAAGCAAAGAATTATGCTATTACCATAAGCAAAGAATCTTTTAGTAAAGCTCACACACAGCCCTCAGTCATATTTATATGTGCTGTTATGTAGCATCTCATAATTTAAGATAACCTCTGTATTATTATTGTTATTATTATCAATAATAGTATTGTTATTATTGGTTTATATCTATTCTTTCAAATATTCTTTTTGTTTTGAGTTCATTAAACCCCTAAATTGGGTTATTGAAACAAGCTATTTAAATTAAACACCAAAGGCAATCTCATTTTATTCATTAAGTACTTTTGTAGGGTATTCAAGTCTCAATTTCTAAATAAAAAGTGTGATATCTTTATTTTGCTTCCTTATATTTGGTATAAAGTAGTAAAAATTTCGAAAATAAAATAATTCCAAGTACTTTTTCAGTAACAACAATCAATTAGAATTTTGAGAACACAGGTATTCTGAATGTCAGTTAGATACCAGGTACCCTTGAGTTATTTCAAAGGGCAACATTAATTCTTAAATGATGTTTGCTATTTACATTATTTATTTGATAACATCATGGTCTGAGATTTATTTAATTAGTTTACATTTGTTTCCTCAATACAAAATGCTCAGCATGCAACAAAGGGCTTGTGCTGCCTGAAGCAGAGGGTCACTTTGCCAGACCAGATCTGGAAGCTGGATTCTGAGGAAGAGAGGCCACTCCCAGGGACAGAAGACTAAGCTGATGACACTCCTTTAATTTATTTCTCCTGACCAACATTTGCTGAACTAGGTCCCTGCTTTCTACTGGGTAGGACACTGAACACTTTCTTTCCACCACACCCTTGTAACTGCATATGTCCCTCCCACATATGGGATCAGGTGCTTTGCTTTTGCTTTCTCAAGACTCATGGCTGAAAAAGAGTAGTTCCTCCCTCAAGGAGACCTGAACCAACTCATATGCCCACTCCGACTGAAACTCAAAGTCCCCACAAAACTGGGGGCAGCTAATTGCAAAAATGCCACAGAAAGATTAACCTTACCTTAGTTACATAATTACTGAAGTTTTTACCTTTGCCATATTCTACTGGCTGAAAGCAAGTCACAGGCCCCTCACATACTGAAGGGGAGGAGAATGTGGGATATGAACAGCAAGAGAGTGAAATTTATTGGGCCACCTGATTAAAAATAACATTTTAATATTAGTGCACTAATATTAGTGTATTCCTGCTATCTGTATTTGTATGCATATTAGTAGTGTCTGAATTTGTGGCAACCAATACCAAGTGTTATTGATAAGTCAATTCATATTTGTTTGATATTTTACTCTATACTGCTCCTTTCCTCCTTTTAATTTTACATAAAATCTCAGACACAAAATCAAACCAAAGTAATTTTTAACAATTTTATTATTGTCTCAATTTTCATCCTTTCTCAATTGTGGGAAATAAGAAGTTCCCTTAACACCCACCAGTGTGGGATAATAATTTTAGGAAAGCTAGATGATACATTCATGAATTTCAAGCAATGTTACAATAAAAAATACAGGAAGAACTGCATTGTTTTTTAAATTATAAGCTGATGTCATTAACTGTGAACAAAGTAACTTCTTCTCAAAGTAAGATCCATAGAAAGCACATCTGAAAAAAACATTAAAAATGTAAAAATGGTCACTGTAAGAGGTTACTTCTACTTTAAAATTTTTGCAACAAAGTGACTGTAAATGATGGAAATTATTGATTCAAATTATTGTTCTCATTGTGTATTAAATATATATATGTGTGTCATTATGATTACAGTTGACTTCATTGTGTATCAACTATATATATGTATGTATATGATTATGATTACCATTGACCTCATTGTTTATTAACTTTGTGTGTGTGTGTGTGTGTGTGAGAGAGAGAGAGAGAGAGAGAGAGAGAGAGAGAGAGAGATTCCCAAAGATAGGTAAATGAGAGTCCAGTGGAGAGAATGGATCTTTATGAAGACAGATGAGTGTGGAACCAATTGACCTTCACAAGGTTGTGACTGGACCTACATCTCTGGTTTCTGTTAAGAAGAACTAATATATTTGTTCAGAGCATTTATTTATCTCACATTATGCAAAGCAACTTACCTACATTCTGGTTTATTTATCACAAAAGTCTCATGAGGTCACTACTAATATAACACCCTTTTTTTTCTCTCGTAAGGCTTAGAGAAATTAAGAAGCTTCTAATGTAGCACAACTAGCAATTAGTGGATCCAGAGTTAGAATGAGTTATCTAACTCCAGAATCTGCACTTAGGTTGCTAATTTAGTCTTTTAAATCTTAAAGTCAAAATTGAGGCTAGAAAGCAGAAAATAAGAAACTCTTGGAAGTGAATTAACTGCATTACTCATTTCCAGGATGGTACACTTACTGCCCAAATAGCCGTGTCCTTTTATTTTAGTTTTATGATAAGCTGCCTTTTTGATCTATGATAATTTTTAAGAAATGATCACAATATCTATTTGGAAACAACATGGACCCTACTTAAATGGCTTGCCTTTAAATAGGTTTCTTTTCACTGTTTGAGAACTTCTCATAATCATCTTCCCCCATTTTTTTCCTTTGTGTCTACATACACTCAGTTTCTCTGGTTTATCTTTTTGACAACTCAGAATCTAGAATTCTTGATAAATAAGAAAGGACATATAAATACAATAAAATGGAGCAAGGAAATAACCAAAATATATAAAAAGCTATGATGGGGGCAGGAAGCAGGGCATGCTTAAAGTACTGTAGGCTTTGAGGGAAGCCTTGTAAGTGAAGGTGGCACTTGACATGAATAGTTTAATTTGGTAATTTCAGACTACCACTGATAAGGTCTACCCTGCTTTTTATGGTTTAAGAACAAAGAACAACTTCTATCATTGTGTCTCTTTTTCTAACGTGATTTGGGTTTAATACTTCAGGTTACAAAAAGGTTTCCAAGAGGAAGAGGCAGGCTTGGCCAACAGCACTTGCTTCAGTGTGGACAATAGCTTCTCAGCTTCATGAATGCCATAGCAAAATGCATGTATATGTCCACTATGCAGACCTAATTTGGACTGAAGGGGATAACTCATAACTCGGGAAAGCTCTGACATTCCATACAATTAAATGAACATTCAATGGGAGCTATTGTTTTTAAATTAAATTTCTCGTGCTTGTCCATGAGAACATAAAATGTGGAGCAGTGCTGGAGGCCTCTGCTATTTTTATCTGCAGTGCACAGAAAGCATGACTTTTTTTTTTAAAGGAAATGTCATTTCAGTGATATGTTGCTAGTTGCTATCACACACACTAAGGTGACTTTTAGAACAGACTTCGCCGTGTTCAAAGTCAGAAACTCAGAATCTTCAGCATCCAAAACAGGTTTCACTACTGAGACAATATTTCATAGATCACACAGCAGTGTTTTTCGCTTATAGTTTGACAATTCTATTCTTTGAAGTAATAAATGCTTAGCAAAGCTAGCTGTGTGTATGTGTGTGTGTGTGTGTGTGTGTTTGCATGCCTTTGTGTATGTGTCAGTGAAACAAGGTCTATAAATTCTAAACAAGCCATGAAATAATTTGGGATTCCAAAATGGGAATATAGGAGCATTGGAAATGCTGATGTCAGTTTGGGGAAGTGATTAATCACCTCAGAGAAGTACAGGTTCAGCTCAATCAGTACCAGAAAATCACACTTAGATTATTTCTGGGTTTGGAAATAGATCATATATGTTAGCAGGATGACTATATCAGTAGGTGTTGGAATATTAGTAAACAAGCCTTTGCCAAATGGGTAAACTGGCTTTGTTTCGGTTTGTTTTCAATTCAGTCTTACCTACAAAGTTTTAATCTGCTAATGCAGGAGCACTGACAATAGCGTGGTTGTTGAGGGGGTAGAGGAAGTGGAGAAGGGTACAGGGAGATAAATGGTGTTAGAAGGAGACTTGGCTTGGGATGGTGACCACACAACACAGTGTGCTGGTGAGGTGTTGTGGAATTGTGCACTTGAAACCAGTGTTGTCCCAATAAATTAAAAATAAAATAATTAGAATGCACTAGTTCAGACAAAGTGTTATTTTTGAATTTCAAAACCATGCTCAGGACAATTATGGCTTCCAAAGAGTTTCCTTGCCAGATAGGTAGATAAGTAGAAGTAAACAGAATGTGACCCATATACTGAATTAAAAAATGTAATTCTTCAAATAGACATAAATCATAAGAGTGATTCATTCTGGCATTTGTCAGGTGAATTTAAGAGAAATAAAGCACAAGAATTTAACATCCCATTGTGTTTAAGCTTAGATTACTTTACCATATATTGTTTATTATCTGTGACCTTAAGAATGGCACCTAACCTTTTTTAGGCTTAATTCCCCCACATAAAATGAAACTCAAGATACGATGTGTCAATCTAGGTTAAAATGAGACTATAAGGTCATTTAATGTCTCTTGTGGTTTCTTCTAGCTTTAGGAACCACACTTCCACTAGTTTTTAGAACAACATGTAAACAACTGAAAATCTCTAACTCTATAAAAATATTTTTATATGATAAAGGAAAAAGGATTTGGAACCTTTAAGGTAATTCTGAATTTTTAAGATTGTGTGACTAACAACAAACCTAGTGTTTGTAACATGTGACCTATTTGCTTATTTCCACCTCCTCACTTATGCTGACTTATTAGTTCTTCCTTACTTACCTGAAATTCCAACAATGGTTATTCTTAGTCTTCTTGTCAAAGGCCACATACTACATAATATGAGTGAATGTCTGTGTTAGATGTGCCCTCTGGGGTTAATGAAGGCATTTTTTTTCATATGAAAATTTGAATTTTCTTTTGAATAAAGGTCTGTAAGGCCTGTATTATTTTCATAATTCACCCACAATTATCTCATCAGTGCTTTTCCCCCCAGGAATGCCAGGCATAGAATAATTGATAACAGAACAGCTACACTGAGGAGTGACTTATGTTTATGAAAATAAACCACAGTTACAGTTTGAAAAATACATAAAAGAAAGATTAATGGGTGAGAGGAGGAAGGCATTCTATAAATCACCCCAACCCACTTATCCATTTCCAGTTGTAGTGATTGGTGAATGATTTTAGGTGGTTTTTCACTTCCAGTGATCAATAAAAGATAGTATATAGAATATGTTGAACAAGTTTATCAGTTATCCTGGTCAGTTTATTTAAGGTTCTGTAAGTCTTATTTCATGTTATAGGGCAAAATGAAGAGTGTAGACAGCTGCTCAACCAGCCTGGCTCATTTTAATTCACTTTTTTTGTGCCCAAATCTCTTTACCTCTAAGTGCTTTGATTTCAATAACTAAAACATGGGAATTATGATCCTAGGGGATGATGTAAGATTATTGAAAAGTGCATTGTACTACTCAAATGAACATTGCTACATAAGAAGAAAATATTTTAATTAGTAATACAAAAATCATTCTGAATTTCCTGGCAAAGAGATATTATTTTGAAAGATGAATTTGAGAATTAAGCACTTAATGAGGAGTTACCTTATGAATATAAATGGATTCATGGGATAGGTTCATCATTTTGAAGTTTAAACATAATTGAAAAGCTGTAACAGGACTTTATTGTTAAGAAGTAACTTGACCAACTCTTTTAATTCAATGTGTCATTTGAGGTGTTGTTAAATGGCCATAGCTTATTTTGAAATACAAATTAATTATTTATTACAAGCATGCTATGCTTATCTCCTTCAGTCTCATTAGTATGCAAATTACTCTAATTAGGTCACTGTCAGACAGTATTAGTGTAGAGCCACTTTCCATGGTTTAGAATGAAAGATTTTGGTTCTTACATATTTATAAAACTCTTTCTGAATTAGCTTTACTCAATTGAGATTATTCTGGAAGTTTTATTGGTTCAGAGGAAATAATCTCAGGGAACAACCAAAAACATTCATTTTTTAACATTTGTAATTGACACACATAGAATTAGAATATTTGAAAAAAAATATTCACTATTGTAACATACATTTTGTTTAAAATTTTTAAATCACTAAAATATATACCTATATTTGTATCATCTGTTTTTAATGTATCACCATGAGGACAATGTATTAACATAATTGCAACATGTTCTCTAAAGAAAGTTTGGTTCATCAGGAATATATTTTATAAAACAATAAAATTGATATTAACAGATATTAAATAATAGAAGAGAGTATCCCCTGGCTTCATTATAGTGAATTAAAAATATACATATATATATTATTGACTTTTACAGAGAGGAAGGGAGAGGAATAGAGAATTAGAAACATCGATCAGCTGCCTCCTGCACACCCCCTCCTGGGGATGTGCCTGCAACCAAGGTACATGCCCTTGACCGGAATCGAACCTGGGACTCTTCAGTCCACAAGCTGATGCTCTATCCACTTAGCCAAACGGTTAGGGCCATGATAGTGAATTTTGATGAAGCTTAAAAGGATCTCTTTACACAGCTCCATCTTTGTGACCTATTCAGGTCACAGGGGTTTTCTATATTTGAGCTGCCATAGCCAGCTTTCCTACTCTAACATTCAAACTCTCTGACATTCTCTATACTGTTGAATATAGTGAAAATGTAGTAATAATTTGGATCATGGAAAACAAGAAGAGAAAAATAAATATTATAATATATTTCAGCATTTTAAGCTGAAGTGGTTTGATGTTTCCCTTGTGGAATGGTTGTGTTCATGTGCTGTGAATAAATAGAGAAAAGGCACTGACATTCCAAGCGGGGAAGAAAAATAATCAGAGAAAAAAAATGCTGGAGCTACAGAAGTTGAGATTTATGAGAAAGTAATGGTTCAGAGAACTGTAGATGTGAAAAAGAACAAGAGAGATTTTGTATAAAAGAAAAGGAGAGGTTAGCAAATACAAAAAAGGAAACTCATGGGAAAAAATAAAGCAGAAGAGTGCAGACATTTGAAGAAAGCAAAGAGGAATATAGGAAATGAGGCTGATTGAGACATTTCCATTTAAGAGAGTGAGGAAATGTGCCACACAGTGTGCTATGCATGGCTAAAACCATTACGCTTACAACATCCTTACTGAGTGGGTACCTTTCATCTTTTACAAATAAGGAGACCAAAACATAGATTAAATAATTTGCTCTGGCAGGTGGCAGAACTGAGCTCAAAGCACAGTTCTTTCTCTTCAGAACTGCATCCCCTTTTTTGGTAGACCTATGTCTGAGAGATATTACAATATCCAGATTAAGAGCATATACTTTGGAGTTAAAATTCCACGCAACCAAAACTTGGTTAGAAGTGGGATAATGAGTGTGTGATATTATTTCTCTAAGACTCAATTTCCTCATCTGGGATTTGTGAGGATTTACAAAATTAAAGCATAATTTCTGGGCATCTGAAGCACTCAAAAATTATGTTTATTTTTGTTGTTATGTCTCTAAACATTATTGTGCACTTATGTTTATCTTATACCAGTATACAACTTGCAAATATAACTCATTCTTGAGTTTCTCAGATTTGCCCATTTACCGGTAAAGATAGCTAAAACAAGGGAAAGTATCAGCTACCAGGATAGACCCTCCAACCTTGTACTATATATTATTTGGCTTTTCCTGCAACTAAGTATTAAACTAACTTTTAAAGAATTATTTTAAAGCTTTTTAAGTTACTAAGTTGTTCTGAATTTCAAGGTGCATTTATTCAACATTTTACTAATAACCTACTGATAACAGATTAATTTGGTACCCTAAGACACTGGTTGGGTGGTTTAGCAATACTTAACATTATTATTACATATTATTTTGAATATTACCAAAATACAGTAAAGCACAAAATTATGCAAAGAACTATTTCCAATTGTATGTCACATAGAATATATATGTGTGATATTATTCAATGTAATCATCAAAATACAATTTAATCATGAGTCAGATTTCAAACTCAGTGAGTATCACATAGCAATTTTAATATGGCGATGATTTTCATTAAGTTGACATTTATGGTATAAGTGTGCTCTTGAATATTACGATACTTGTCCTGGGAATTCAGTATATTTACTCTCCTGTGTGCTATGTAATATCCAACTCATCCACCATCTTTCTTTTTCTTTTTTTTAAATATACTTTTATTTATTTCAGAGAGGAAAGGAGAGGGAGAGAGAGGTAGAAACATCAATGATGAGAGAGAATCATCAGTCGGCTGCCTCCTGCAAGCCTCCTACCAGAAATTAAGCCCTCAACCTGGGCATGTGTCCTGACTCCTGACCGGAAATTGAACTGTGACCTCCTGGTTCATAGTTCAACACTCAACTACTGAGCCACACTAGCCTGGCCACCATTTTTCTTTATTTAAAATACTGTGCAGAATATGTCATTTACTCTTTCCTTGATGTAAGTAAATCATTTATATGTAAAGTCAATATTATCATGTGTTATTATACAATAACATTACAAATTGCATTATGTATTTCAACAATGGACAGTATGATAATTTGAAGTAGTATTAGATAAAAATGATTATCCACATAATCAGAAAATGCTTGTATCCTATTTGTCATAGATCATCATCAAATCCTAAAGTACATATTTAAATATGTGTAAGTTTACACTGTAGCATACTAGGTGTCCTAAAAACTGTATCCTGAAAATCTCTAGAGCATTCCTGAGAATTCTTTACTGAGCTTCCAAGAGAGTGAGGGAGGCCAGAGAGCTTAAAACATAACAGGGAGTAGGAAAACACATTCTAAACAGTCACTGCTCTTAGTGATAAGCCATTTGTGCTAATCTCAATACGCTGACGTTGATATTAGTATAAGAGGCTGGAAACAACACTGAATCCCCACAAAGGTCTTGGACCCTCATAGAACTATAGCCTTGGTAAAAAGAAGCAGTAGAAGAAAACAGATTTTTCGTTCAAAGAGGAATGCTTATCTGTATCGGCCTAGGATATCAGAAGGGGAAAGATCTCTTCACAGCAAATTTATAGTGATTATATATTTCTCACATAGGCTTAAGATTTGTATTATTTATGTTGTTGTCATGATCCAGGGAATGTTGGAGTTGAGAAATTTAAGATAATATGATCCAAGTTGATAGCTCCCAGGGGGCATGGCAGAAATAAATGCAAGTCTCTGTTGCAGAGACATGGCCTTAGCCAGACATCTCAGGAGTCTCACTTCATATCCAGTGTCTTTTGACCACTCTTTCATTATTTTTGTGCTCTCTATTTTGCAGCTTTCTGTGTAATTTTCATGTCACTACCTCTGTCTTTAGGTTTACACAACCTACTGTTCACTACAGCTGTTGAGTTTTAAAGTTACAATAATTTAATTATTTTCATTTCTAAAAGTTTTTTTCGCCTAACCTTGATGAGTTTTTTAAATACTCTTTACTGCCTTGTTTTTCTTTAGGGACTGAGAAAGAGTGGAGAAGAGGGTCTGGGAATATACCACCAATAATTTATCAAACATTTCATAGATAGTTGTTTTGCATTGTATCTGATACTTCAACATGAATTACTCAACTATCTGATTTAACTATGATTTATAGTTACTACTCCTCAGACATGAAGACTCATTTCTTTGCATGAGAATATTGAAGTCCTCATGATATTTGCTTTATTAAGATGTCAATGGAAAGTACCAACTTAGAACAAACATGTAATTCCTTGCCCTGGGTTTCCATAATCCAAAAATATCTATTTCAACTCAACAAAGGTAAGAACAATCTTCCCATTATAAATCTTCAGTGCTTCTTTAAAGAAGTTCTCCAAAATAGGACCTTCCTAGATATTAAAATGTGTTTATCTGCAGATGATGCAAATGATGCATCATCTGTTTTTAGCCACATCTCTTCCTAGTCCTGCATGTCTGTTCAATCACTTCAATTGAGAAATATATTGTTCTTTATTGACTTTAAGTTTCAGAGGAAGTTAAGACTTAAATTGTTCATTTTTTAACATGATATTACATATATTTGATAAACTTCAAAACCTGTTTTTGGATTAAAATGAGAACAAACAGAAAATAATGCAAAACATTTTTTACTTGACAGAGTTAAGTTAGAGAATTGCTGTACCCACTTTGCTCAGTGATATATTTCAAGAGATAGAAGAGTATCTGGCAGAGTAGATTCATTTGTTAAAAGACAGAGCATACAAGCTTGCCTTGCTTAATATAAATATTATACTAAGTTGGAAAAATTAGAAGCACATTGTGTCAAATTGGGGCATGAAAAAGATGAATATTATTATTGCTTGAACCCAAAATATCTACAAATCACTAAAATAAATGAATAGCTAGAAGTAAGATAAATATTTTTAAAATCAATTATATTCTATATGTTAATCAAAGAGAAAATAAACAAATGGGACTACATCAAAATAAAAAGCTTTTGCACAGCAAAGAAAACCATCAATAAAACAACAAGAAAGCCCACTGCATGGGAGAACATATTTGCCAATGATATCAATGATAAGGGTTTAATCTCCAACATATACAGAGAACTCATACAACTTAACAAAAAGAAGATAAACAACCCAATCAAAAAATGGGCAACTGATCTAAAAAGACACTTTTCGAAAGAAGACAGAAGGCAGGCCAAGAGACATATGAAAACCTGCTCACAGTCACTAATCATCAGAGAGATGCAAATCAAAACAAAAATGAGGTACCATCTCACACCTGTCAGAATGGCTTTTATCAACAAATCAACAAACAACAAGTGTTGGCGAGGATGCGGAGAAAAAGGAACCCTCGTGCACTGCTGGTGGGAAGGCAGACTGGTGCAGCCACTGTGGAGAACAGTATGGAGCTTCCGCAAAAAACTAAAAATGAAACTCCCATTTGACCCAGTGATCCCACTTCTAGAAATATATCCCAAGAATCTAGAAACACGCATCAGAAAGGAAATATGCACCCATATGTTCATAGCAGCACAATTCACCATAGCCAAGATTTGGAAACAACCTAAATGCCCATCAGCAGATGAATGGATTGAAAAACTGTGGTATATCTATACAATGGAATACTACGCTGTGGTAAAAAAGAAGGAGTTCCTACCATTTGCAACAATATGGATGTAGATGGAGAATATTATGTTGAGTAAAATAAGTCAGGCAGAGAAAGATAAATATCACATGATCTCGCTCATTTGTGGAATATAATGAACGGCATAGACTGATGAACAAGAACAGATCCAGAGGCTGAGAAACGTCGATCATAACATCGTACCTCAGGTAAGGTAGGAGAGGGTGGGGGTAAGGTGGAGAGATCAACCAAGGGACTTGTATGCATGCATATGAACCTAATCAATGGACATAGACAACAAGGGGGCGGGGCATAAGTGGGGAGTGGGGGGTTATGGAGAAATAAGGACACATATGTAAAAAATAAAAATTAAAAAAATTAATTAAAAAATTATAAAATAAAAATAAAATACTAAATCTAACCAATACTAGTGGTCACCGTAGCCTTAAGAGAAATTGTTTCGTGTGACAAAAATTTTTAAATGAAACTCTCTGTAGCCTGAAAATTATTTTGGAAGGAAACAAAGAGAAGTTTCCTTCAAAAGTCGTAAGGATTATAATTTAAAGTCAATATATTTGGCCTCTTGAACTAAAGTAAGTAATTTGTGCTTTTGCCTCCCTGACAAAGTTTATATAAAGCTACAAAAAGAAATTGACAGCCAGTTTGAAATGGAATTGCCAGGGCCTAGGGCAAAGAATATCCTTACATGATATTATTCTACAATGTCATTATAATTTTAGATATTTTACAACAGCATATTTTACAATTATCCCAAACAAACTTACAAACTAATTCTTTGAATGGTTGGCAGCAATTAAAAAAAAAAGGACATGAAAGGATTTAATCCCTTTCAGAAGGAATTAAGGCACTGGGAAGGCACTTGAGCATCCTATATTGGCCCCTCTTGCCCTTTGAGCCAAGAGGGACCCTCTTCTCACAATCTAATTGCCCTCAGCTGTTACCTGAGCTTTCTGTTCATGCTGAGCTTGAAGCCTCGTGGTGGCTGGTACCATGGATCTGTCTCACACCCAATTGTGTGAGCTGGGCCCTCACTGGAGAAGAAACCCGAGTTCCTCAAGATATGTGATCAGCACCGGGACCCTGCCAGCAGGCCAGGGTTTCCCAAGGCAGGTGCTGGGTGTGGAGATCATGGGGGCATAGGCTACCAAGGAGACAGAACTGAACCTCACACCACCCTGCTTGGCCCTGGAGGATGGCTGGTTAGCCAGAGACGGGTAAGATTCCTCAAGGAAGGAACAACCTAAGACAGGCACAGTCGCAGAGGGGCCATCAGGAGAGAACTTGGGGGGGGGGGAACAGAAGTGGGGCACAGACCCTCACCCCCCCAACATAGCAGGGGCTTGTACCCTCACCCCTTCTGAGGGAGGTCTCCTGCCCCCATGGCTGCTTCGCGCTTCCCACACCCAGCTCAGATCGGGACCCAGGCAACAGAAAGAGACCTGGCCCAGCTCACATCGAGATACAGGTGACAGACAGAGACTTGGCCCAGCTCCGATCGGGACCCAGGTAACAGACAAGAGACTTGGCTGACAGCAGCTGCCCTATATCTAAATTCAGCCTAGCATCTGGAATGCTCAGGGCCCACTCAAGAAAGCAAATAATCCTTCCCATTAATATTTAAAGGGTAAACTAAGATTGTTGGTAGAGTATTAAATTTGACAGTAAAATGGTAATGGAGTTTTCAGATTAATTTAAATAGGCTAATTGAAATAAGTGAATATTCAAGTAAAATTAATTGTACTGGACAAAAAGCTGTTCTTAAAGTATAACTAAAATTGGTAGTTCATCTCATGTTAAAATTCCTGAATATGCAATGAACCTACAGCAGTCATATGTGTGGGCAAAAAACATTTAAATTTAAAGTTATCAAGACTGCATTATAAAATTTACAAAAACCTCCATTAATAAAAAAAGGGGGAGGAATAGTAGGGCAATATCATGTAAGGAAAAATATCCTATAAGTAAATTACATCTAGAAAATTTTTACTTTACCAAATTAAGTTTCATTTGCAATGCTAACAGCAAGAAGGCCATTAAAAACACACATGGTGTTTAAATAAGACAAAGGAAAATTGTTTGGAAAAAAAAAAAGCATCCCAAATCAATTATATAGAAAAGATTCCTTTATTAAGTTGTGGTCGAGAATATATTTGTATATTTTCAGAAAACAACCCCAAGACCAGATGGATTCCTGCAACAGAGAGGAATTGACAGGTGTGCTCCAACCACTAAGACAAGAGGAAAAAACAGTCCAGAGATGGAAGACGCTGACAACGCCTTGCCACGCGAGCAGTCAGCAGCTGTGCCCCGCTGCAGGTTACCTAGGACCAAACCAGAGAGGGTTGGACCTGCATTGCCAACATGTGCCCACCATCCAGATATCATTGCTGACATGTACACATAAGGAACTGTTAGACATTGAAACGGGGACTCAGAACTGTTGGACATTGAAATTGGGACTCAAACATTTTTTTTGTTTTGTCTTGTTTTGTTATTATATGTTTATTTCTAGTCTGCAAAGGCAAAACTTTTTAAAGGAAAGAAATGGTGGGAAAAAGATACAGAGGCAAAGAAGCATTGAACAGACTGTCAAACTACATCAGGAAGACAGGGGAGGTTGGGCGAGGGGGGTTGTAAGAGACCAACCGAAGCACTTGCACACATGCATATAAGCACAACGAATGGATATAAGACACTGGGGTGGGGGGTAGGGCGGGCAGGTGAAGGCATGTCCTGGGGGGTAGGGGAGGTCGGGGAGAGATCAATGGGGGGAAAAAAAGGGACATATGTACTACTATTTGTAATATTTAAAACAATAAAAAAATGGTAAAAAAAAGTAATTAAAAGAAAGATAGTACTAATAATGGCAACAACCAAAATACTCAGGAATGAATCTAACAAAAATAAAGCTTTTTCTATGGAGGTGCATAAAACCTTATTAAGAGATGTTAAGGATATGATATCGCATTCATAGGTAAGTCTTACTGACATAAAATATCATTTATCCCAAATTGCTCTGAATTTAATATGATATCGATAATTTTCTACAGAAGTTATTATAAAACATGACAATCATAGTTTATTTGAAAGAGATAGTTGCCAAGACTGGCTAAGACTATAATAAAGAGGATGTGGGAAAATTTTCCTACCTGATTTAAGGCTTAACAGATATAGCTATTAGCACAGAAACAATTGAACATATTTATTTATGTAATAAAAACAGAGCCCTGAAATAAAGCCTCACATATGAGGAAGCATAAAATATGATAAAGTTGGCATGAGCCTTTAGTGAGTCAATGCTATTAATATCAATCATTAGTAATATAATTAAAATTACTAAATTTTAATCTCTAAACCAAAGACAGATATTGATTCCAGGCAATTGAAAAGATTTACATGTGTGTATATGTCCGGGGTGTTTAAAAATTAGAGAAGATTATTATATTGAAGTGTGCTGGCTATTTGTGGAATTTCCCCTACTTTATTACACACTTCTGTGCTTTTTCATTATATGGCAGAGGGCTAGAAGTATGAAAACTCTTATTTCTTAGATTTTATTAGCAACTATTTTCCATTTTCTCTTTAGTATGTTTCTTTCTGCATTGGTGGATGCCGCACAGCAGCTTATGTCCTTGGCCTCTGTTTCTGTGAGGAAACACCAGCATCAGGAGACTGGGCTTCTCCTAAGGCACAGGAGGAAACCCAGGCTGCAGTCTACCTATTGGTCACTCTAACAATAACAGTGGCAGCAGCTTCAGAGTTAAAACTCTTGTGGGCTCTGGATTAAGACTTTTTTCACTTTATCTTTCCAACATTTTGTACATAATATACTGCATTTCCATCCCTGTTTGAAATACATAGAAGATTTCTGCTTTCCTGGCACACTATTAACCGAGGAAAAGGAAAAATCCTAACCTCTTAGATCTGCTTTAAATATGGTGAAGCATGGCCTTAGCTGGTGGGACTCAGTGGTTACAGCAGTAGTCTGTGCATCAGAGTGTTTTGGGTTCAATTCCTGGAATTTGGGTTGAAGGTTTTATCCCAGCCCTGGTTTGGGTGTGTTTGGGAGGCAACCAATGGATGTGTCTCTCTCACATCGATGTTTCTCTCTAGCTCCCTCCCCTCCTTTACAGTCTCTCTAAAAGTCAATGAAAAAAAAATCCTCAGGTGAGGATTAACAAACACACAAACAAAAAATGGTTAAGTAAGTAATCATAGAATCATAAACATTACATTTATGATAGTGATGACCTCTGTGCTGAGGAAGGAGGAATTATGGCAAGTCAGGGTTTACAGGCAACTTCAGCTATGTTGGCTTTTCTTGATTACTTAACCTAAGTGGAAGTGCATGGATACTTTTATATAATATTTTTTGTTTTTAAATGTTTAAATTTACCATAATATATTATTGTTATATATGATATGTAAGAAATACGTAATGTAGCCCTAGCCGGTTTGGCTCAGTGGATAGAGCGTTGGCCTGCGGACTGAAGGGTCCCTATTTTAGGTTCAATTCCTGTCAAGCGCATATGCCCTGGTTGTGGGCTCAATTCCCAGTAGGGGGTGTGCAGGAGGCAGCCGATCAATGATTCTCTCTCATCATTGATGTTTCTATCTCTCTCTCTCCCTCTCCCTTCTTCTCTGAAATCAATACAATTATATTAAAAGAATAAATATGTAATGTAGAATTCTTAAGGATACATGATCAGGTCACAAAAGTCAATGTTTGCTGACATAAGAAAAAGGCATAAAACAATTTGACCATGTTCTTAAGTAGGCCTGCTTCTGGCCTTGCTTCCCATAGTATTTCCATAACACAGCAGACAGAGGGGTCTTTGCTAACATTGAAGCAAATAATGTCATTCCTCTGTTCAAAACCCTCTGATGGCTCTGAACTTATTCGTAGGAAACCCCCAAATCCCTACTATGCCTTTTAGGACTGTATACAACCTGGTTTCTCATTACTGTCCTAACATCTTTTCATTTATTTGTTCTGTTTGTCCAGTCCCATAGGGTCTGGGCTGTTTCTTGAACATATCAGGCAGGGCCTCATCCCAGCTGCAGAATATTTCTCCTGCTAGTATCTGTATGACTAGCTTGTTCACTTTCCCCCTATCTTTACTCAAAATTCACTTATCTAAAGGGCTATCCTTTCTTCAGGCATTTCCAGTCTCAGCAGCATCATTATTTTTCTCTTTTTCAGTACATGCCATTATTTTAATTTTATTTTATTTTTGTTAATACTGACTGAAATATATTATTTCATTAATATTTATTTTATTATTTTAAAGAGAGTGGAAGGGAGCGTGGGGAGGGGAGGGGAGAGAGAAACAGAGAGACAGAGAAACATCCATTGAGAGAGACACATGGATCGGTGGCCTCCTGCATGCACCCCCAACTGGAGAACATGTCATTATTTCACATGCAATCTATTTTAATTATTTTAGTTTTCCCCGCTTCTCCACTAAATCATAAAGTGCATAGAAGGGAAGGATTTTTGGAGGAAGCACTGCTGCTTGGCAATTTGTTGAATAAATAAACATATAAATGGGTGTCATATCTTCCCACTGCAATCAGGATGTATTTCAGTTGAATTTTTGCCATGTCCTTTGCCAATAGCATTTGAAGATATGGCATATTTAAAATAAGATTGGAGGGCTTAAAAAGTTAAATTCATTAAAAAAATTAATTTAACCAACAATTATATTAAAGGTTAGAAACTGACTCTAAATTATTTTTGCACTTAGCACTGATTTGAATGTTTCTCTTTATATTTTTTAAATCAGTTCAAATGGTAGTTTTAGCTTTGTTGTGCTCTCATAGAGTTTATTTCTTAATACTCTTTTAGCTCAATTACTTACAGTACATCCAAAAAATAAGGTAAAATCTACTTATTGAAACTTTTATGATTGCTTTATATCTATTAAAATATAAATAAATGTCTCTAGGATGCTTCATTAGAAAATATCAGAAAAATTGCACTTCTGAGATATTTTAAGTGATTTTTTGATGGAAAATTTTATACATATTTTAAAAAATAACATCATATAGCCAAATGCTTCTAGTTAAGATCATTTGCAGCCAAGCAGTTCCTGATGAAAAATATTAGAATGTCATTATGTTATCTATTAATAAAGTGCTATTTTTGCATTTTTTGAAACATTGAAGCAGGCTATCTGTGTGCATTTTGCTGATAATCACTCATGTGTTCAGCATTTATAATCTGAACATTCATCCTAAATGAGATTTTTTACAGAATCTTACTATTTATATTTATTTAGTTGTTTCATATAAAGTTTTATAAACTGAAACTACCATAACTCAAAGATGTGTATAGTAATACATTATAAAATATTAGTATGTTTTTCTCAGCTGAATGCACAGACATTTTAACACTATTTTTTTCTGAATATAGAGAAACTTTCCTTACACTTCATACATAGAGGTACTTGTTTTGTTGTCATTGGTCATAATGATGGCAATGACTATTGGTATTACATACTTAGAATCCCCACTTAAGTTTTATACTGTAAGAAAGGCATCTTGTAAACAAATATTATTAAGGACATTAAGTACAGTGATTTTACTTTTCCTTTCTTATGATTGTGAAAAATCATAACTACCAAGTTTTCAGCGATGAGACTCTCACGTACCGTTTCTGTGCTTTCTATTGTTTTTCCAGTGCCCCACTTGGAGATGAGATAATTAACTGCTATATTTAAAAATGCAACATTATTAAAAGCCCGTGATAAAAAATAAACTAAAGCCCTGGCATTGTCATCATAAAATTCAAGTTCAAGTACTATCTACTCATAAATCCAGGTCTTGGGAAAATATATAAAAAATATATATGTATGTATATACATACATATATATTTTTTATATATTTTTATATATTATATATATTTATATATTTTTTTTTCTTTTTTACTTGAGTTTTCTATTCTGTAAAATTATTCCTTAAACTCTCATGGCTCTACAGAAGTAACTCAGAGATGTCAGCCCTAATTGTATGGGAAACAAACCAACTGCATTTTAACTGGAAAAGCTCTGCCTTCAATATATTTTATATCTATAATTTCAAAGATTTTCCCATTAGTTTATTCTATTGTTTTTATATTCTATATTACCAGTAGTCAATATTATGAGTCTAATAATTTCCAATAATTTTCTATTATAATGGAAGTATAGGTTTTTGTTGGAGCACTTTTCTGTTTGATGGTTTGCTTGGTTATGTGAATTGTTTCAACAATGAAATTTTTTTATATATATTTTTACTGATTTCAGAGAGAAAGAAAGAGGGAGAGAGAAATAGAAACATCAATGAAGAGAGAGAATCATTGATTGGCTGTCTCCTGCACGCCCCCCCACTATGGATTGCGCCCGCAGCCCGGGCATGTGCCCTTGACCGGAATTGAAACTTCAGTCCACAGGCCAAGGCTCTATCCACCAAGCCAAACTGGCTAGGGCAACATGGAATTTTTAAGAATGTAGATTAGTGATATGGAATTTTCTGTTTAAAATGTGAAACTCATTAAAGACAATGTAAATGTTGAAATTGGACACATGGAGTTTTAGATTTCCACATATAGATTATATAAAAACTGTAATCAAGAGCAAGTTTGAAGTTACATTTGTTGGATTACTTGAAGTTCCTCATTTTACTAAGTCAATAAATTCCAACCACTCTTCTGTCCTAGTGCCTTTGACTGAGAGGCTTCATTTTCATCGGTAGGAGTGGAACATTATAGTAGTGCTTGTGAAGTAAGAAATGGCCATTTCTTGGTTTAGTTGTTTTCTAACTCTAGACACACAGATCCATACTAGAGTCATGTTATGACATCTAATTATTGGTCATAGAAATAGTTATTTTCATAAAATAAAAAAATATGTATTAACTTATAACACTATAATTGATACTAAAATGGTTACATTTCTACATAATCTTAAGTACTGAAGAAATAAAAGAAAAATGCTACAATTTTTCTTTGAATTTTTCTTTTTTGCTCTTTGTTTCTTAATTCCAAGAAATATTACTTTTCCTTTTCTAGCAATAAAGAATTTTCCCCTGAACACCCAATGAGCAAAATAGTTATACCAGTGAGTAAAATTTCATGAAAATATCTAAGAATAGATATTCATAAAGAAGAATGTTTGAGGATATTGTGTAGGAACTGCTAGATAACACTTTTCTTATAATTCTTTTTAATAAGTCAAAATTCACATTAATTTATTTGCATATTATATTACAGGTTTCTCAATGTTTTAAAGTGAAAGTTGTACATAAGGTAATAATATAAAAAAACACTCTCTGAGATGCTAAAATGTAAACTTTTTTTGGTAGAACAAATCTTTCTAGCACTGACTCTATCTGATAGATATGGTAATGCAATTGATTTACCCCACTATTGCTGGTAAAATAGGTTATTGAATATGTGTTGTTTAAATTAGAATGCTTAAAATATTGAATATGTTGATTTTTAATATAAAAGAGGCATAAACATCATGTAATTCAAGTCTAGGTTTTAAAATGAGACTTGTTCTAATTTCTTAAAAACATGAATGCATGAATAAGTGAGTAAATAATAATGGTTATTTGAGGCTGTTAATGGCTTAATTCTACAGACCTAGGACTCTGGTATGAGGTCATCATATATGTGACTATGTATCAGTTTCTGAATCTATAAAATAGGAAGTATCTAATTTATTTTCCTAAAGAGGTAGGAATACAGGGTATTAATGGCAGGAATTCGTTTAAAAAACTTGACAGGAGAAGGGAACATAGAAATGTCCAGAGGGGCTGTAGTAACCAGGAAGACAATGATCCATGGAAAAGTTCAGTGAAAAGTTGGGCAGATTGACAAAATAGATCATTATTCTCAAATATCTAGGCAGAGAGAAAGATCCTCGGTAGAGTCCAATGAATGACATGAGAGGTCCCAGAACTACTGAGGATCTTTTAAACACTTTCATAGAAGCCCAGGGGTCCCTGTTGTTCAAGAGGAAGGCATTAATAAAGGTGTAAAATTGGAGGTGGTAACATGTTGTCAATTAACTAATTAATTTTATAGTATCATGGCCATGACCTTACTTGTGAATATCCTCAGCTTTTTGTTTGTTTGTTTGTTTTGTTAATACTCACCCAATAATATTTTTTTCCATTGATTTCCAGAGACAAAGGAAGGGAGGGAGGGAAAGAGAGAGAGAGAAAAACATAGATGTGAGAGAGACACATGGATTGGTTGCCTCCCACATGCACCCTAACCAGGGCTGAGGATTGAACCTGAAACCCAGGTGCGCGGCCTTGACTGAGAATCTAACCCACCACTCTTCCACGTGCTGGAGGACGCGTTAACCACTGAGCGACATCAGCCAGGGCAAAATCCTCAGATTATTATATTTATATTTTTTACTCCTAGAAGGGATGTCTGTAAGTTCATTGCAAATTAGTTCTTATAACCCCCAAAGGAAAACTCTCCTACAAAAAAAAAAAAAAAAAAAAAAATGTGTTGCGTTGTATCATCAAGGGACGCCATGTTGAGTATAGTCCCAAAAGCCAAAAAACAGGTATGGCTAGTAAAAATAAATAAATAAACAAAAAGTGATTTTTTTTTTTCTTTTGGAGCCTGGCCAGCAGAGCTCAGTAGTAGAGCACCGACCTATGATCCAAGCTGTCATGGTTCGATTCCCAGCTGGGGCACGCAGGTTCGATCCCCTGTATGGGGTGTGTAGGAGGCAGGTGATCATGATTCTCTCTCATCACTGATGTTTCTATCTCTCTCTCCTTCTCTTCCTCTCTGAAATCAATAAAAATATTTTTTAAAGTGTTAAAGTTTATTTTCTATCTTTGATACATTTCACAGTAAGTTACTCATTTTAAAAATACCTTGAAAGTATGAAAAAATTAAAGCATAGCTGAAAAATAACCATCATTTTTACCATATTAAAAAAAAATTGACTGAATTTAAAATATTTAGCTGGAATTTATACATACCTGCTCAAAAGAGTCTCAAAAATAGTAGAAAACATGATGCCCATTTTTCTTTTGTCTGTATGTAGCCAACAGTGAAATAGGGAATTAAAATTAATCAAAAGGAAGAGGAGCATGCAATTTTGATCTTTTAGTTGTTTATTGATTGATTCATTCATTCATTTATTCATTTGTGATCTTTCATATACCAGTTATTTCAATTTAACATAAGTTTCTGCTGTTTTAATTTGTCATTGCTTTAATATGTTTTGTTTTAGTACCTCAGAGATAAGTATTTGAGATCATGTTTCTTTTTTCTGTTCTTCTTCCTCCCGTTCTCCCTCCCTTCACTTCCCTTCCATCATTTCTCTCTTTTTTCCTTCTTTTTTTGTGTGGAAATACCATCTTGTTTATTCTGCATTATAAAAATATTTTTAACTAAAGCAAATAACATTAAAAACAATACCTTTGGCATTTTATTTTTATTTGGAATTATTTTCCATTCACTCTGATACTTCCTTAAACATGTAAACAAAATAATTATATTCTTGTTTGTTTGTATCTCTTCTCCTTTTATAAGCAATAATCTGTCTCTGTATGTGAGTGTGTGTGATATGTGAATATATGTGCCGTGTATGTGTGTGTGTGGGGGGGAGGGTGTACAGATAAGAGGGTGGATACATGGGTGTGTAACTGTTTTAGAGGTCATTGAAACCAACTGGGCCTCGGTTTCTTAAATTTAATATATATTATAATTCTTAATGATATTAATATATCCTTGAATATTACATTTTAAATTATTCTCATATGTTTAAAAATATTAGTTCTGATAATTATGAAATTTTTTAGTCTATTCATGATAAAAGTAACAATCTTAACAAAATTATTTTAATTTTTAGTTTCACGTGTTAAAACCTGCCAGCATGTATATATTTATTTTTTTTGCATTTTCCTCCCTAAATGTACATTTAAATTTATATTTTGAACTTTCAAAAATATTTCAATAGATTTTCTTAAAAAGTAGTTGTAGGTTTCCAGGAAAATCTGTACAGAGATTTTATTTATATCCTTACTTCTACTTCTGCATAGTCTCCCTCATTATCAACATTCCACACTTTTAAAATTGATTATTATATAACAATTCAAATAATTTTCTTTTACATTTTAATTATTTTAATAGAAACATGCTGATATACAAACTTTATGCCATGAACTATTAAAATTCTGGTGGTTTAATATGGGTTATATGCCTTTATCGTTTTTCAAACTCTTAAGTACATAACATATGCATGAACAATGTCCCATGTATTAGTGTATCACTTTATTCTAAAACTCGCGAGCTGCGGTTTGCCGCTCTGTTGACTAATGAGTTTGCAGAACACTGCTGCAAGACATTACCCTTACCCAGAAGTTTTGACTTCAGGTTAAAGACATTAGTACATTATTAAAATGTTTTTTAAGTGTTTATCCCTGAGGCAGTGGCCGGCAAACTCATTAGTCAACAGAGCAGCAGACCACGGCTGGCGAGCCTCATGTGGCTTGTGAGCGCAGTTTGCTGACCACTGTTCTAACACATTAGATATGTTTGTTTACTTTCATAATTATATGTTTAAACTTGACATATTATAATGTAACCACTATTTCAGATGTTCAAAGAAACAGTCCAGACTATTTAAGTTTAGATCTAATTTGCATGTCAAAATCTACCTTTTTCAGAATTTTCAGTGGCTCCCATAATCCACCTTAGATATCACATAGTTATTGAGAGGATAAGTTTAACATAATACCAGCACATAGAGGAAAGAAATGTTGGAGAGAAGCAGATGACCAAGAACCATATCATGGGAGAAACACACAGTTAAGAGGCAGAAAGCATAAAGAGTTAGGAAATGATACAGATATAGATATAGATATAGATAGGGAGAAAATGTAGGGTTATTTCCTTTAGTGTAGATAGGGGTAAAGGGCAGCAAAATCAGTGTTTGATGCTCTAAGAATGGCAAGTGTTATCTAACTGAGAAGGCTGGCTTGATATCTATACTAATAAAGGGTAATATGCTAATTAGACCAGATAGACTGGATGTCTTCCAGACGTCCTTCTGGACAAAGACACAGTGGCAGAGGCTATGCCAGAGGCAGTTAGGGGTGATCATGCTGGCAGGGGAGAGCAGTTAGGGGCGATCATCATTGCAGGCAGGCAGAAGGGTTAGGGGCGTTCAGGCAGACAGGCAGGTGAGTGTTTAGGAGCCAGCTAGCGGTCCTGCATTGTGAGAGGGATGTCCGACTACCAGTTTAGGCTTGATCCCTGCCTAAACCAGCAGTCAGACATCCCCCGAGGGGTCCCGGATTGGATAGGGTGCAGGCCGCGCTGAGTGATCCCCCACCCTGTGCATGATTTTTGTTCACTGGACCTCTAGTATAAGAATAAAAAGGCTCTTAACATGAGGGCACAACTGATAGACCTATAAGGGTCGGGACACAAAGTAAGTTACAGCAGTTGTGTTAAATTGTGAGGTTAAAAAGCTATAAGAAGTTAAATATGTACAAATGGCTATTCTAAAGTATCTATGACTAAAGGCTACTAGGAACAAAACTGAATGCAAAAAAAGTGGAGAAAATTCAAGTAGGTGTAAATAAGATGACTAACTCTGTTATTCTTGGTTTTCTGCCCTGTTATAAATACACACTGCAGACTCATCTTTTCCTGATAAATTAATTACATGACGGTTTCATATTTGAACGTATCTGGGAAAATAAAAATTATCTCTAAAAAGCTTTTATAACTAATTGATATAGTATAAAATAAAAATCAAAAGAAAGTCAACATTGCTCTTTCTATTCCTTTGATGGAGAAAGGGAAAAAAATAGGAGAAGGCTTTGACAAAGAAATGCTTTTACTGTTCAAAGGGCACTTGTTTAGGAAACTGAACACATTAGCATTTGATGCTTGAGCTTTCCTTTCAAAGTGAAATTAAACTGAGTAATAATAATCTCCTCCCTTCTGACTTCTGTAAATAAATACGTTCAAACATGAAACTTTGCATGGAGGCATGAGGCATACAGTGTTTTTTACATTTAATGAGACCAGGGAAAATGAAAGATTAAAATGATATGTTAATGAGAAGAGAGAACAGAGCAGCCCTGGCAGCTTCAGGATGTAAAGAACTTTTATTCTTCATAAACGTGTGGAGAGATTCCTTCACTTGTTAACCTCTTTGCATTTTTGTAACCTGTGAAAGACCATAAGAACTCCCAACTGTAAAGGCACATTGACTTGGTTGTTTATGTTGCTTGGCCAGGAATTTTTACTTCCTATAGTAGAGTCAGCCCTCAGGGATGGCTTCCTCTTCCCTAGGGCTCTAACTTTTTATTTATTTGTTATTAACTCCTATCCCTCCGACACCTACGCTGCATTACACACCCTTCATTCCTGTTCCTAGTACTTGTGTACTCCTTTAGTTTAATTAAGAAATATACCACTTAGCCTTGAGTTTCCCTCTCCAACCCATGCTCTGCTGCTTTATTACAACCTCCCAGACTAAACTTCATGTATTATTATTATATAGAACTAATGAGCATATATATATATGTATATATTCATATAGTTAAATCAAAATTTCTTAACCAGTGTTTTCTGTATCAGGTCTACATTCTGAAATCACTTTTCTTGTTCTTGAAATGTGTCTTTCATAATTTCCTTTAAAGTATGTTGGTGATAAAGACTTTTAGATCTAATTTTTTTAAAATTAATCTCTGACTGGAATTTTGAATTTTAACAGGATGGCTATTTTCACTTAGAGCATTCAAATTATTATTTACTGCTTTCTGGCTTTTGCTGATGCTGTCAATGAATCAGCTGTCAGCCTAATTATTCTTTGTAGGTGATCTTTTATCCATGAAAGTTTTTAGTTTCTTTGTCTTTGAGGTTCTTTCATTTCAACATGAAATGTCTTCGTGTGAATTTCTTCTTACTTGTATTTTTCATACTTTGTGGATCTGAAGTTTGCTGTCGTTTAGCTATAAAACTCTCAGGCATTATTTCTTTGAATAGTGCCTTAGAAAAATGGTTCTTTTTCTTTTCTTGTTTAAATTAAGTATATATTAGAATGTTTCTATTTTCTGTGTGTTTTTTACCATTTCTTTCATAATTCTATGTCCTTTTCTCTCTGGACCATATTCTGATAGTTTTTGGACTCTCTTTTGATCTATAGATAACCAATTGTTTAAATTTTTCAATTCTATTTTTCATTTCTAGGTATTATTTTTATTATTTTTAAAACCTGTTGGATTATTTTAAATATTTATTATATTTGCATAATTGCTTTATTTAAAACACATTAAACATGCTTATTTTATATTGTGTGGCTGATAACTCCAAAAGCTTTATGGGTCTGTTCCTACTCTCAATTGAGTGTGTCACCTCTCACTCATGAACTCCTGCTACCCTGGGCATTTTGTAATTTTTCACTGTGAGGTCAGTGTTTGCCCATTTTATCTGTGAAAGTTCTTTGAGGCCTAGATTGAGATGTTGGTTTCTTGTGGATAATAATAGAGTTAGAGATTTAAATAATTCCACAAAGTTCTAAATGTATAACTTTCCTCTGCAATTTTTTATTGTTTTTCTATTATGCCTGCACATCAGCTTAGTGTTGTTTAGGGCTTCTCCACCTCCCCCTGCTCCTGAGGGGCTTTCAGGGCCAGCAACTGTCTCTCACACCTACTGCCGGTGCCCAGCACCAGTCCTGATTGCTCGGTACCAAGAGAGGGGCTGGCTGCTGGCCCCAATCACGCCTGAGGGCTTCTCCACCTCCCCCTGCTCCTGAGGGACGATCAGGGCAGCAGCCACCACTCGCACCCACTAATGGTGCCAGCCCCAAATGCCCCACACCATCAGCGGGTGTGAGCAGGGCCGGTGCCATCAATGTGTGGGAGTGGCAGTGGTGGAAGCCAAGCTGCGGGCAGACAGAGGACTGGGGGCCATGGTGGGAGGGTCAGAGTGGGGGCATGAAAAATGGGCCAAAACCTGTACATGTGCCCACTGCAGCGGCCCACAGTTCCTTTTAAGGTGTGCAAATTTGTGCGCTGGGCCCCTAGTGAGTATAAACTTCTTTGGTTGATCTCTTCCCACCCATCCACTCCCACCTCTCTGAGATTCGACAGTCTGTTCTGTGCTACTATGTTTCTAGATCGATTTTGTTCATCAGTTTATTTTGTTCATTAGTTTCCATATATGAGTGAGATCATGTGATACTTGTCCTTCTCTGACTTGCTTATTTCACTTAGCATAAAACTCTCCAGGTACCTCCATTCTCTCTCAAAGGGTAAGAGATCATTAATTTTTACAGCTGCATATCGTCCCATTGTGTAAACGTACCAAGGCTTTTTTATCATTCATTTATTGATGGACACTTGGGCTGTTTCCAAATCTTACTATTGTAAATAGCACTGTTATGAACACAAGGGGGCATATGTTCTTTCTGATTGGTATTTCAGGATTCTTAGAGGATATATTCCTAGATGAGACATCACTGGGTCAAATAGCAGTTTCATTTTTAATTTTTTGAGGAAACTGCACACTGTTTTCCACACCAGCCTACATTCCCACCAGCAGTGTGTTAAGGTTCCTTTTTCTCCATATTCTCACCATCACTCGTTTTTTGTTGGTTTATTGATGAACAACTTTGATAAAAATAAAATTTGAAAATATTTTCAATTTAATACTTAATATTAACAAGACAGTGACATGGTCCACAATTAAAAGAAAGAACAGGATAAGGAGAATGTAACGTGTATACCCATTTATATATATACATGTGAATATGTAATATGGTTAGCCATTTGAATAAATAATGTATTTGTTTGTTTAAAATTGTGGCTTCCTTGTTTCCCACAGTGATCTGACATATAAACAGAATGGCCAGCTCTATAATAATGCATTCTCACAATTAATGCTGTGTAGCCCCGCATTTCAGGGAATGGCATTATCAGGTAGACTAATCCAAGTAATTATTAAAACATGGTAATAAAAATAATATATTTTTTGGTAATAGATACCTGACATTTTGTAAATCAATAGAGCTGAAAAATAGCAGTGGCAAATGTGGATAAAATAAAGTTTTCTCATATATATATCTTGTAGAAACCTACAATCTTTCAGCCAAATTCTCCTAATTAATGTATTTAATCTATTGTTGCTTTCATCTTTAAACATGAAGATTAGATACTTGGAGTCCTAGGGGTTATCTCACTGTCAAAGCATTTTTAGTTTATGAGAAATTAAAATTTAAAATCAGTGAATATGTTGGAAACCACCAATAGAAGTGCCATGATTTTGGAGAGAACATAGATCGTCTGCACTTATGAATTTAGCTGCATTACTGACTTCTAGTGTATTGTTCAGGTTCAGCCTTGGACAGTGAACTCGGCAATGCATGATGTTTCTACAGGCCTAGGTTCTTGAGACCATCCTCTAATACTTAGACTGGGAGAATATCCGGGATTCTTCTCATGTCTGTCACACACAGAGCTTTATGCAGAGTAGGGAGCAAGACAGTGACATGGTCCACCATTGTTTTTACTCTGCAAGTGTTCTGACAGTATTATGATAAGAGTGGATTTCATCTCCATAATGTTCGCTGTGGTTTGTTATATACCCAGAGCCTCAGTTATAATTTCAAACCAGGAACAAGGTCCTCCTGCTTGTGACATCCAATGAGCCATGAAAGGAGCTAAGCACATTCGCTGTCCTGGAGAGATTCCCGCAGCCTCTCTGTGTGAGATCAGTATATAACAGATGGGACCAGGGCGACTGATTTAATTAGAATATTTAACGGCAGAATGGCAAACACTGTACAGCTCTATCAGTTAGAAGGAAGACCTTTAAATTCACTAAAGTAATTATTTCATTGGGAGGATAGATCACATAAAATATATCCACATGTAACATATACATGTAATCTGAAGGGAAATTTAGAGGTGATTATGAAAATGAAGTCATTATATAACATACGATGGTTATCTAAATCTTTATGAGGAAAGAACCTTTAAAGCTTCTCAAATATTTATCTTGTCTTATTAATTGAAGTTTCCTGCTGCTTTCAGCTCTTTTTGACCTAGTCACTGGTGTCCTCTTTAGCTTGATACATTAGAAGAGGAAATAGCTTTTCAGTCTGCTCAGAAAAGACATTTTGGAGACATAAAAGGCAGTTTTAAAAATATACAGCATTTAAGTAGAGTTAGTGAACTCTCTCAAGAGAGTAGTCATATAAAAATGCAATTCTTAGAGGAGGATAGTATCCTGCATTATGTTCCTGAATTAATTTTATAAAAGCAGAAAGTGAACTAATATTTTTAATTATTGTTTGTTATTTAACCATAAAATATTTAAATGTTTTTTGAAAAATTGCTATTAGTCCATAATTTATACTTATAGCATTAAGAATTAGTATCTTCAAAAAAGTTTATCAGCTAATCCTGGTAGGTAATATGTTGCACATTTTCTCCTAAGCAGTACTTATCAGTGTATTTTGAACAATTCCTATATCTCATGTATTAGAGCAAGTTTTTCTATGATAATGAGTGATTGGCACAATACAGGCTTAGCACCATGGTGCTTAATGGAAATTGAATTAATGCAAAAATAGAGTTTATGTCAATTAGCCTTAGTAAAATCCTTTGCTCAGTTCTGTTTAAGCTACAATAAGGGGGAATTGCCATTTTCAACTGAAAAGGACTCAGTTTTGTTCTTATAAACCTGATAGATTTTTTTAAAATTTGTTCACAAATCACTATAACCAACTAGCTTTAAAGGAAAGTTAAAATAAGTTATTTGTATCTATCTTTATATTTACATAGATATATAATAACAGTTTCCTTTGGATAAAAAGAGGAAAGTGAGGAATTGCATATATTGTGTATAGTAATAAGGTTTCCTGCTTTTTCTTAAATAATGTATTAACGAATGAATGTCTTCTTAAATAGCTTGTATACACACTTATCTCCTTATTATTTAAGATATAATGATAAATAATGCTTAGTATTAAGTTTGAAAAAGAGTAAATAGAAAACTCCTGGAAACTTTGACTGCAGTAGCCAGGAACCCAGAAAGTATCCTAGAGAGAAAGATGTTATGGGGAATTTGATCAGAATGTACCAACCTGCCAATAGTTTCTTCAGACAGAAATTCAAACAAGCTGTAAGATCTCCCTTATGGCCCCATCACAAATCAGAGTTCAAATGAGGAGACAAAACTTAGTGATTGCATATTCTCAGTTAAGGAATCTGTCAACCTTGTCATGAATTCTATAGCAAACTTACTGAAGGAGAATATATGCTCCTATATTAGTGTACATTAGTAGAGTAACCAGTAGTAACAGACTTCGCTAACATTATATAAATAACTGATAAATATGGTTGTTTTCCCTGAACTTTGAACATTAGCAGATGGTATGAGTCAAGAATACTGTGTAGTTTGTATTAATATCAATCTTTCCAAAGCTAACAATTTGGGACATGGGCAATGTAAATGAAGAGTATCAGAAAATAAACCAAAGTAGGTTTGGGTAAGGAGATGATTGGATAACACATGATCATGATATGTTAAGAAATGCCTTAATTTTCATGTGAGAAGGACTCAAGATGAATCAGAATCACTTCATGTTACTTGTATTCTAACATTAAAAAATTCTGATTCAGTTAATCATTTACTGAACTAAATGTGGTTCTAATATCATGTTTTGTCATTCCTAAAGAAAATTTTTGTTATTCTGCATATATATATATATATATATATATATATATATATATGAGGTGGTGACTCCTTGTTGTTTTAATTTGCATCTTTCTAATAATTAGTGACATTGAGCATTTTTTCATATGTCTTTTGGCCAATCTTGATGTGCTTTCTTCTTTACTTCTCTAATTGTAGGACTCCATTTAGCCAGATTTCAGATGGTTCTGAATGATGACTGTTCTGTATTTTAGCTGTAATGTTGATGTGGTTGTAGGAGGCTGTGAGTACCAGCATTTACCTACATCGCCATCTTGGTTCTGTGTGCAGGGTGTTTTTTTTAAATTAATGAGCCTTTTTAACTGTATACTGTACTTGGGAAAAAAGATCCAAAAATTTGAAAAAGAAAAGTAAATTAAAAATGGTCATTAGATAACAAAATAATTAATATTAAAATTAAAGATGTATTTAATCAATGCTATGAATCTGAAAAAAATGAGAACTTATAGTGGTGCAAAGGTTTCAAAGAGCAAAATCTTGAGTGGATTATGTATTGCTACTAAATTATCTAGTTAATTGCATATAATTTAATTACCAGGTGATAGCATATTGGTTCTATGATAATACTAAAGGAATTTAGAAGGATACTTCAAGAATTTATCAATTTCAATTTCTGACAAACTGGAAGTGACTTTTTAACAGGCACTCCATATTCTTATTTTAGCAATTAGTATCCAGTGCCCTAGTTACTAGCTATTAATCAACAAATTTAGAATGACAGAGTTAGCATGATACTGAGATTTTTGTGATTGAGCAAAAAATATCTATTCAACACTCTTATGACTTGATTAATTCTTGTTTCAGATAAGTTAATATTTTTAGATTGAATATATATCAGTTCATGCAATTAGATTTAGATGGCCTCATCCATTTGTTGGTTTAAGATTCTGACTATCCAACTAAGAAGCCAAAATGATCCTAATTTAGCTATGAGAATGTAAATGCCAAAAATATCCACAGCTCACTTTTCAGGAAAAATAATTTGAATGATCTTACGTTGTTGAAATGAAGAACAATTTGTGATAGAGGACAGTGTGTGGCAATAGTGTAATCAACAGGATTCTTAGTGTGCAGTTGGGGGAGCCATGCAGGCCATCAGTAAGAAAACAGTAGGGTGGTTGGAGACCAATGGCCAATGCAGTGTTTCAACAATTACTGGCCCTGATGAAAGAGTTATTAGGTTTCTTGGATATTTATTTTATTTAATAGGAATAAGAGTACTGATAATAATAATATCAGTAATAGCTAATGTTTTCAGAGTATTTGTTATATGCCAAATACTGTTTTTAGTATGTTACATACACTTTTCCTATTCGTTATTTTCACTAATCTTATGAAGTAGTATTAGTGTCTGTAATTTTGAGAAAACTGAGATGCAAAGGAGGTAGTTTTCACATTTCCAGAATTAGAAAGTAATATATTCAAGGGATGTGACATAGATAGTGTGATGTCTTTTACACACACACACACATGATCATGTATATTTCCAAACTATCATTTTTTTATTTCCTTTTTAAAAAATGTTTAATTTAGTGGAGTGACACTGGTTAATAAAATTACATAGGTTTTAGGTATAGGATTCCATAATACACCATTGGTATATTGTATTATGTGTGCACAACCCCAAGTGTCCTTTCATTACCATTTATCCTCTTGATACCCTCTTCTACTTTCCCATCCTACTTTCTCTCTGTTACTCATCATGCTGTTGACTGTGTCTATGTGATTTTTTGCTTAATTGGATGCCCTTTCTCATCCAGTCCTCCAAACCCCTTCCCCTTTGACAGCTGTCAGTCTGATCTATGTATCTATGAGTCAGTTTCTGTTTTATTTTGTTCATTAGATTTTACATATGAGTGAAATCATATAATACTTTATTTCTCTGACTGACATGTTATACTTAGCATAATATTATCCAGTTCCATCCATGCTGTTACAAAGGGCAAGATTTCCTTTCTTTGTATGGTTGTATAATATTCCATTGTGCAAATACACTACAGATTTTTTATTCATTAATCTACTGATTCATTCATCTACTGCTTCTAAATCTTGGCTACCCTATATAATAGAAGCCTAATATGCTAAGTGTCTGATCATCCGTTCAACCAATCAAAGCATAACATGCTATTTATAGGCTAAGGCTGCTCAACCGCTCACTATGATGTGCACTGACCACCAGGGGGCAGACAGTTGACGGATCAACCAGTTGCTATTATGTGCACTGACCATCAGGGGCTAGGTAGTTTACCTTGTTGCAGGGGTCCAGCCGATCAGGACTGAGCAAGATGGGCCGGACACACCCTGGAGCCTTCCCATAGTCCCTCCTCAGCTGGCCAACCTCCTGCATCCCTCCCCGGCCCTGATTGTGAATCGGTGGGGTCCCTCGGCCTGGCCTGCACCCTCTTGCATTCAGGAACCCCATGGGGGATGTCAGAGAGCTGGTTTTAGCCTGATCCCACCAGCCAGGCTGAGGGACCCCACTAGTGCACGGATTCATGCACTGGGCCTCTAGTTGTAAATAATGCTGAAATGAACCTAGGGGTACATATATTCTTTCCATTCATTGTTCCAAGTTTATTTGGATACATTCCCAGAAGTGGAATTGTTGGGTCATCAGGTAGTTCCATTTTTAATTTTTTAAGGAAACTCGATACTGTTTTCAACAGTGGCTGCACCAATCTGCATTCCTATCAACAGTGCATGAAGGTTCCCTTTTCTCCACATTCTTGACAACACTGGTTTATTGATGATAATTATTCTGATAAATAAGAAGTGATACTCATTGTGTGTTTCTCTGATTCATAACATTGAGCATCATTTCATATGTCTATTGGCCATCTTTACATCTTTGGAGAAGTGTTTAATCAGGTCCTTTGCTCAATTTTAAATTGGGTTGTTTATTGTTTTAGTGCTGAGTTATAAAAATTCCTTAAAGTTTTGTATATTAATCCCTTATCAGATGTATCATTGGCTAATATGTTTTCCCATTCAGTGTTTTGTCTTTTCATTTTGTTGATTCATGTGTGTTTATTTTGCTGTGCAAAAACTTTTTAGTTCGATATAGTCCAATTTGCTTATTTTTTTTTTTGTTTCTGTTGCTTGAAGAAATATATCATAAAAAAATAAATGTTGCTACAGTAAATTTCCAAAATTTTACTGATTATGTTTTCTTCTAGGATTTTTATGGTTTTGAGTCTTACATTTAAGTCTTTTATTCATTTTGAGTTTATTCTTGTGTGTGGTGTAAGAATGTGGTCTATGTTTAATTTTTTGTTCAATTTTTTTCCAAGACATTTATTTAGTAGATTTAGTAGATTGTCTTTATACCATTTTGTGTTCTTGCCTCCTTTATCAAATATTGACAATAAGGTGTGAATTTATTTTGGGCTCTCTATTCTGTCCCATTGATCTATATATCTGTTTTGATTACTATGAATGTGTGGGATAGTTTTATCAGGTAGTGTGATTTCTACAACTTAGCTCTTTCTCAAGATTGTGGTGGCTATTCAGGGTCATTTGTGGTTCTATTTACATTTTTGAAACATTTGTTCTAGTTCTGTGAAATACACCATTGGTATCTCGACATGGGAATGGCATTGAATCTGTAGATTGCGTTGATAGTGTGGACATTTTAATGATGTTAATTCTTCATATCTTTGAACATATGCCTTTACCTGTTTGTATCTTTTTCAATTTCTTCAGTGTCTTATAATTTTTATAAGTACAGGTCTTTTACATCCTTGGTTAAATTTATTACTGAGATATTTCTTTTATGTAATTGTAAGTGGGACTGTTTTCCTAATTTCCCTTTCTGACCGTTAATTATTAGTGTATAAACATAGAACTGATTTCTGGATATTCATTTTGTATCCTGCTGCTTTACTGAATTCATTTTTCAGTTTTAGTAGTTTTTTGGTGGAATCTTTAGGGTTCTCTATAAACAGTATCATGTCATCTGCCAAACTATCTCTTTTTAAATGTATATTTTTTGTGTGATATTTCAAATTTAGGTATAGTGTTAACCAGAAAGGATCAGATACCAACCATTAAGAAATTACTGAGACTCCAATGCAAATGTGATGATTGGTGCATCTTATTAAAAGCAAAACATCACCAGCATGCCAGAAGAGTTTGGAACATGAGCTATATAATGATTTCTAAGATACTCCTGATATTTCATCACATTTTAATGTAAAGCATTAATAAAATATTGGAAAAAATACAAGTCACTAACTACCTTCCAATGACTCTTATGAAGATGAGGGATTGGAGTTCATTGTTGGAAGTGTACTTCAGATATGGTAATTCAAAATGTATTTCTGTTTGGTTCAATATTGTGGTTCATGTATTAAGCAAAGGGGAAAAATGTGTAAAAGTTGTATGTACATAGACATGTTGCTTTCCTATCATAAAATTTTATGAGAAATTTAGTAGACTAAATCAATACATCTTATCCTTATATTATCTGTAAGTAGACATCCTAAAATCAAGGTGTCAGCGGAATTGTGTTCCTTCTGGAGGCTCCAGGGATCACGTGTTTCCTTTATTTCCCAGCTTCTATAGGCCACATGGATTCCTTTCCACAGCCCCTCCTCCATGTACAAAAGCAGTATCTAGCATCTCCAAACTCCCCCCGCCCTCTCTCTCTGACACACACACACACACACACACACACACACACACACACACACACACAACCCCAGGGGGTTGAATCACAAATTCACTCTTGGGGAAACACAAATAAAGGAATACGAGAAATTAAGACACACTGCTTGCTTAAAAATCAGGATTGGCTTACAACACTGAGGAGCAGTGGAATGCAGGGAACTGCAATACTGTCCTGACTAGGAAACAGGTGTGCCAAACAGAACAGTAGAGGAAGTGAATGACTTTCACTACTGCACATTTTATTTTTTATTTTTTTTATCTTTTACTTATGAAACTAATTTTTGTTTCTTTTTTCCTCACTTGATTTTACCTTTTTAATTATTACATTTTTATTTTCAATCACTATTATTACTACAACTATTTTACCTTTTTTTTAAAAAAAAGTATTTTATTTACTCTTTAATTTACTTTGGGGATTAGTGTTCTACATTCTATTTTCACCTTCCCTTTAGCATAATTTTACTCTATCTCAACTTTATCTTTATGCCATCACTCTTCCTAACTTTTCCACTTTTGTTGTCCTGTTACTCTTACCCTTTTTCTGCTTTAGATTTTCCCTATTCTTTCTTTTTACCCCCTGTTAAAATTTCAACCTACTTATATGTCTAAATTCCAATCCCCTGCTCCAGGTCCATACACACTTCTCTCTTCTCTGTCTTCACTTCCAAAAATTGTTTTTCTCTCTGTCATTTTGTTGTTGTTTGCTTGGTTGTTGATTATATTGATTTTTATCCTTATTTGTGAGATTTTTTTGCTTACTCTTTTTTGTTTTGTTTTGTTTTGTTTTTGTTTATTTTTGCTTCTGTTTTCCCTCTCCTTGCTTGGTATTAGTTGTTGTTTGTAGTTTCTATTCACCTCCAGGTACTTGTTGCTGGCATTTGTTGGGATTAGTGGCTGTTCTATTAAAGTTTTCTCCCATTATGTATAGTTTGTTTCCCTCTTCTTTTGTATTCTCTTGCTTTACTCACTTACTTTTTTTTTTCCTTTTCCCAATTTCATTTTTGCACTCCTTTCTTTCTATTTGTTTTTCTCTTCTTCTTTCTCTCCTTTCCTCTAATTTGCTTTCCTCTGGTTGTCACATTTATTTGGGGTTATTAATATTGTGAATACATTTCTGTTCAGTGCCTTGTTTGTTGTACTTTGTTGTGTTGTATTTTGTGCCTTTAAATCAACACAGGAGAGAGAGAACTACATAACCAGACACCCAGAGAAGAGAGAACATGGGGAGACAAAGAAACAGTCCGCGTATGAAAGAAAAGCAGGCATCACCAGAAAAGGAAGTAAATGAAATTGAGGCAAGCAACCTGCCAGAGAAAGAATTCAGAGAAATGGTGATAAGGTGGCAGAAAAGAATGGAAGACAAATTTGACAATATGTGTAAGGACCAAGAGGAAATGAAGAAGAACCAAGAAGAAATGAAAAATAACATTGCTGCTGTAAAAAACTCAATAGAAAGCATCAAGAGTAGACTAGAGGAAGAAGAGAAGAAGAGGACAGCATCACTGAGCTAGAAGACAAGGTAGGAAAAATACCCAAGTAGAGCAGCTTCTAGAATAAAAAATTAAAAAGCAGGAGGAGAGCCTAAGGGAACTTTGGGACAACATGAAATAGAAGAGCATCTAGATAATAGGGGTCCCGGAAGGAGAGGAAACTGAGCAAGGAATAGAAAACCTGTTTGAAGAAAAAATGACAGAAAACTTCCCTGATATAGGGAAGAAAAACCCATCCAAATCCAAGAAGCTCACAGAGTCCCAAGCAAAATGAACACCAAAAGAAAGATGCCAAGGCACATTATAATTAAATTGGCAAACACCGATGACAAAGTAAGAATATTAAAAGCGGCCAGAGAGAGACAGAAAGTTACCTACAAAAGAACCCCCATCAGACTAGAGACTGATTTCTCAACAGAAACTCATCAGGCCAGAAGGGAATGGAATGAAATATACAAAGTCATGCAAAAGAAGGGTCTGAATCCAAGAATACCGTATCCAGCAAGGCTATCAATCAAAATTGAAGGTGAAATCAGGAGGTTCACAGACAAAAAAGGACTAAGGGGATTTATTACCACCAAACCAGCAATGCAAGAAATGCTAAAGGGTCTGCTATAAAAAAATGAAATAGAAATCAAAGAAAGAACACAGGGGTAAAGAATAAAAATGGTGACAAATAAGTACCTATCAATAATAACTATAAATGTAAGTGGATTAAATGCCCCAATCAAAAGAAATAAGTCAAGAGATTGGATAAGAAAATATAACCCATATATATGCTGTCTACAATAAACCCACCTCAGAAAAAAGACACACACAGACTGAGGGTGAAGGGATGGAAAAAAGTTTTCCAGGCGAATGGAAATGAAAAAAAGCTGGGGTAACAATACTGATATCTTACAAATTATATCTCAAAGTGAAGGACATAACAAGAGATAAGGAAGGCCACTTCATAATACTAAAGGGAACAATCCAACTAGAAGAAATAACTCTGGTAAACATAGACACATCCAATACAGGAACACCCAAATACATACAAAACTTCTGCAGGATATATAAGAAGAGATGGAGAGCAATGCAATCATATTAGGAGACTTTAATACCCCACTATCATGATTGGACAAATCAACTAAAAAAAAAATCAGCAAAGAAACATCAATCCTAAATGACTCACTAGACCAGATGGAATTAATTGACATCTTCAGAAATTTCACCCCAAAGCCATAGAATATACATTCTTCTTAAGTGCACATGGGTCATTTTCAAAGATTGATGATATGTTGGGTCACAGGCAAAGTCTCTTCAAATTCAAGAAGATGGAAATCATATCAAGCATCTTCTCAGATCACAGTGGCATAGAACTGGAAATCAACTACAATAAAAACAGTCCAAAAATAAAAAACATGGAGACGAAACACCATGCTATTAAACAATGACAGGGTTACCAGAGAGATCAAAGAAGAAATAAAAAACATCATGGCAACAAATGATAATGAAAAAATAACAATCCAAAATCTATGGGACACAGTGAAAGCAGTCTTGAGAGGGAAGTTCATAGCTCTACAAGCCTATTGCAAAAAACAAGAAACAATGGTAATAAATTACCTAGGCCTACAACTCAAAGAGTTAGAAAGAGAGCAACAAGAAAAGCCCAGTGTAAGCAGAAGGAAGGAAATAATAAAGATCAGAGTGGAAATAAACAACATTGAGACAAAAAATAAACACACAAAAGATCAACAAAACCAAGAGCTGGTTATTTGAAAGGATAAACAAGATAGATGAAACCCTGCCAGATTCACCAAGAAGCAAATAGAGAGGACCCAAATAAACAAAATCAAAAATGAAAGGGGTGAAATAACAACTACCCAACCAAAATACAAAGGATTGTTAAAAAATACTATGAACAACTCTATTACATCAAACTGGACAACCTGGAGGAAATGGACATATTCCTAGAAAAATATAACCTTCCAAAACTCAATCAGGAAGAATATAAACATCTCAATAGGCCAATAACTATGGAAGAAATTGAAGCAGTCATCAAAAAGCTTCCAGCAAACAAAAGCCTGAGGCCAGACAGCTTCACAGGGGAGTTTTACCAAACATTCAAGGAAGAACTAAAAGCTATCTACCTCAGACTATTCTAAAAAATTCAAGAGGAAGAAACACTTCCAAACTCATTCTATGAAGCCAGCATCACCCTAATACCAAAACCAGATAAAGACAACAGAGTGAAAGAAACTTACAGGCCAATATCCCTCATGAACATAGATAACAAAATCCTTAATAATTTCTAGCAAAGCGGATCCAGCAGTATATCACAAAGATCAAACACCATGACAAGTAGGATTTATCCCAGGAATGCAAGGATGGTACAATATCCACAAATCAATAAACATGATACATCATATAAACAAATTGAGAGATAAAAATCACTTAGTCATCTCAATTGATGCAGAAAATGCATTTAACAAAATCCAACATCCTTTCTTGATAAAAACTCTCAACAAGGTGGGAGTAGAAGGATCATACCTCAACATAATAAAAGCCATATATGATAAACCCACAGCTAACATCATACTCAATGGGAAAAAATTAAAACCATTTTTCCTAAAATCAGGAACAAGAGAGGAATGCCCACTCTCACCACACCTGTTCAATATAGTACTGGAAAGTTTAGCCATTGCAATTAGACAGGAAGAAGAAATACAAACATCCAAAGTGGAAAAGAAGAAGTAAAGCTGTCCTTATTTGCAGATGACATGATATGGAACATAAAAAACCCGAAAGACTCCATCAAAAAACAAAGAGACTTAATAAATGAACTCAGCAATGTAGCAGGATACAAAATTAACACCAAGAAATCTATGGCATTTCTATACAGCAATAGTGAACTTACAGAAAGAGACACTAAAAAAGCAATCCCATTTACCATCGCACCAAAAATATTAAGATACCTAGGAATAAACTTAACTAAGGAGGTAAAAGACCTATACACAGAAAACTACAGGAAAAAAGACATAGAGGAAGATATAAACAGATGGAAGAACAGACCGTGTTCATGGATTGGTCGAATCAACATCATTAAAATGTCCATACTACCCACAGCAATCTATAGATTCAATGCACTCCCCATTAAATACCAATGACATATTTCACAGACCTAGAAAAATCTCTCCAAAAATACATCTGGAATAAAAAAGACCCCGAATAGGTACAGCAATCCTGAGAAAGAATAACAAAGTAGGTGGGATCTCAATACCAGTTTTCAAGCTGTATTACAAAGCCACTCTTCTCAAAACAGCCTGGTACTGGCACAAGAATAGACATATAGATCAATGGAATAGAATAGAGAATCCAGATATAGACCCAAACCACTATGCTCAATTAATATTTGACAAAGGAGGCATGAACATACAATGAAGTCAAGGCAGTCTCTTCAATAAATGGTGTTGGGAAAATTGGACAGATGAATGCAAAAAAATGAAACTAGACTACCAACTTACACCATACACAAAAATTAACTCAAAATGGATACAGGACTTAACCATAAGACAGGAAACCATAAAAGTACTAGAGGAATCCACAGGCAGAGAAATCTCAGACATATGACAAAGCAATTTCTTCACTGATACTGCTCCTAGGGCAATGGAAGCTAAAGAGAAAATAAACAAATGGGACTACATCAAAATAAAAAGCTTTTGCACAGCAAAAGAAACCATCAACAAAACCAAAAGAAAGTCAACTGTATGGGAGAACATATTTGCAAATGTTATCACTGATAAAGGTTTAATCTCCAACATCTACAGGGAACTTATATAACTTAATAAAAGGAAGATAAATGATCCAATTAAAAAATGGGCACCAGACCTAAATAGAATCTTTTTGAAAGAAGACAGAAGGAAGACCAAGAGACATATGAAAACATGCTCAAAGTCACCAATTATCCAAGAGATGCAGATCAAAATGATAATGTGCTGCCATCTCACACCTGTCAGAATGGTAACCATCAACAAATGGTAACCATCAACAAATGACAAGTGCTGGTGAGGATGCGGAGAAAAAGGAACCCTCGTGCACTGCAGGTGGGAATGCAAGCTGGTGCAGCCACTATGGAGAACAGTATTGAGTTTCCTCAAAAAACTAAAAATGGAACTGACATTTGAGCCAGTAATCCCACTTCTAGGAATATATTCCAAGAAACTAGAAACACCAATTAGAAAAGATATTTTCACCCCTATGTTCATAGCAGCGCAATTCACCATAGCTAAGATTTGGAAACAGCCTAAATGCCCATCAGCAGACGAGTGGATTAGAAAACTATGGTACATCCACACAATGAAATACTATGCTGCTATAAAAAAGTAGGAATTCTTACCATTTGCAGCAGCATGGATGGACCTGGAGAACATTTTGTTAAGTGAAATAAGCCAGGCAATGAAAGAAAAATACCACATGATCTCACTTATTTTTGGAAAATAAAGAACATATAACCTGATGAATAAAAAGATAGATACAGAGGCAGTAAATCATGAACAGACTGTCAAATTACAGTGCAAAGCCTGGGGAGTGTTGGGGAGGGAGGGAAATATATCAACCAAAGGACTTGTATGCATGCATATAAGCACACCAATGGACACAAGACACTTGGGTCGGGGGGTAGGTTGAGGGCATGCAACAGGTGGTAGGGGAGGCTGGGGGAATGTTAATGGGGGAAAAGAAGGAGATATGTGTACTAATATATGTAATATTTTAAACAATAAAACTATTTCAAAAATAATAAAATGTGATAAACTATTTTGGCAGCAGAAAAAAAAATTCATCTTTATCACATTTCTAGAGGCCCAGTGCACAAAATTTGTGCGTGAGTAGAATCCCTAGCCACCCAGCCCATCTTCCACACCCTTGCCAAGCTCCTCTTACTGGACCCTGGTCCCCTGTCAGATGGCAGCTCTTCTCCTGCCCCTGCCCCTCCAACAGGCTGATGGTGCTAGCCTTGCTTGCACCTGCTGATGGCATGGAGCAATTGGGGCTGGTGCTGGTAGTGGGTGCAAGTGGGAGCTTCTGCCCTGATCATCCCACAGGAGCAGGGGGAGTTGGAGAAGCCCTCAGGGGCAATCAGGGTAGGCAGCTTCCCCTCACACCTGCTGACAGCACCCAGTGATGAGGGTCGGTGCCAGCAGCAGGTGGGAGCAGTGGCTGCTGCCCCGATTGCCCCTCAGGAGCAGAGGGAGGTGGAGAAGCCCTCAGGAGCAATGGAGGCCAGCGCCAGCAGTGGGTGTCAACAGGGCCAGGGCTTACAACAAGTGTGAGTGCCAGTCAGGACCATGGTGCATGGGAGCAAATAATTTTCAGTAACTACCAGAGGCTCACCCCAATGACAGCTACCAGTGCCCCACCTTGGTCTGGCAAGCCCCTCCTCCCCCTGCCCTACCATCCCGCAGAGGCCCACACCCACCATGTTCTCCACTCTGCATGCCTGCTGCTGAGGCTTGCCATGTTCTGCGCATGCCTCCTTGTGGTCATTACATGTCATAGTGAGCAGTTGAGCAGCCTTAGCACATCATTAGTATATTATGCTTTGATTGTTTGTTTAGTTGTCCTGCCATTTGGCCTATGTGCATATTACCCTTTTATTATATAGGACTTTATACATATCAGAGAAGATGCCAAACTACTGTGCTTTGGAAAGGACCACAGATGGCTTACAGGTGTGCTGAGGTGAGGGCTTTTACCAATGGATCTGAGGGTGGGGCTGGGGGGAATGGGTGTACCCTGACCTGCCCAGTGAGCTGGTACCCACTGCAAGGAGTCTCGTCTGTTTATGCCAGCACACTGAACACATGTTACCATTTCCTATGTATTCTTGCCCTGTGAAATATTGGAAAACACTCAAACTAAGAATTTAAACACACTATCATAGTGGTGCTTTGCATTCTTAGTTCTCTGCCTCATATTTTAAAGTTTTTATCACCACGTATCTTAACATGTTCTAAAAACGTCTTTCATAATCTGCTCTTTCCCTGAATCTTCTACTCAATAACAATCTTATTATTCTACACTCGTGTGTCTGATATAAACAATTTAAAGAAATGTTGGTACTTTTCTTTTCTAAAATATGCATGCATTTTGTTGCACAAAGTTCATAACAAACATTTATTTGAAATGAACAATTTGGATTTCATACACAAAGAGTAAGTATTTCTAGTTTAAGATCCATGTCCTGGATCTTAAAGTCTGGGTATGAAGTCACATTATTCAGTGCTTATGGTGTGACTAATGGAAGCATTATGTTATCTTATTTGATCCTCATAACAATCCTATACAGTAGTACCCTTTTATCCACAAGAGCTATATTCCCAGACCTACTGTGAGGGCAAATCAGAAAAAAAGTAAGCAGCAAGTGAAAAATGTGAATATATGTTTTTTACCCTATTCTACAAGATCTAACCAACACCGAGTCATAGAGGTAGAGAGCTATGAAAAGGATATTGGAATTAGAATTTGAGTTCTTCAGTCTTCCTTACACCATCACAACATGCAATATTGGACATGTTATGTCAACTTTCTGAGCCTCCTATTTTACTCAGTCTTTCTGAGAGTTGAGCTAATGTAACCCATCTACACTAATAATAGTGAAATATGCATATTGACCATCACTTCATGACACCTACCAGCCAATCAGGAGTGAGTATACAAATTAACCTACAAGGATGTGGCAACCCTGCCCTCTGGGCCTCTGGGCAGCATGCATGTAGGTGCAGTGCAGCTGGGCAGGGCGGGGCACCTGCTATGAGGGGGAGGGTGGGGGGTAGAGGGAGCTACAGGAGCGGCGCTATGGCTGGAGCAAAGACTGAAGGCTCTGGCTGGAGCAAAGGCCTGGGTCCTGGATGCTGGAGGAAAACTGGTGCTGGCAGCCAGGGGAAGGAAGGCCTATTGCACAAATCTTCATGCAATGAGCTTTTAATATATATATATATATATATATATATATATATATATATATATATTTATATACATATGTGTGTAGGGAGCGGTTATAGGGTTAAGCTTCAGACTGACCTGCTGGCAAAGCAGCAAACAAGTCCCAGTTAGAGGGCATAGCCCTCTTAGCATAATTAAGCTTGATCTTGTGACTGCTCCCTAGATATTTCCTGGATAGCTAATGGGCTGTGGGAGGTGCAGTAAGTGCTGCCAAAACAAGTGAAACTTACAAGAACATTGTAAATTACCTTGTTTACCTATGACTTTAAAATAAAGCATCAGCTTGCAGTCTGGATCTGTTCTGTGGTCTCAGTGATGCACAGAAGATCCACCTAGACCCAGTTTATTCTCTTGGTCTGTCTTTTCTTCATCCTTTGCCGGCCCTCCCTCAGGCTCATCGAACCCTTGGCTGTGCTGGCGCGTCACATATATGGCGTTATAAAAAATATTAATCTAATTCTGAAGATATGTAAAATTCCCAATACAATATAATGTTTTTTCCAATGCATACATACCTATGATAAAGTTTAATTTAGAAATTAAGCACAGTAAGATATTAATAATAACTAACAATAACCTAGAACAATTTATAACAATAAATGGCTTTGGAGTAATTTTTAAGTAAAATAAGGTGTTAGTTGAACACAATCACTGTGATACACTGACAGTGGATCTGATATCTTAGGTGGCTACAAGTGACTCATGGGCAATTGTGTCATAGCCTAGATAACACAGACAAAGGGAGGATCCATGTCCTGGGTGAGGAAAGGGAAGATTCATGTCCTTGGTAGGACACAGCAAGATGGCGAGAGATTACATCATGATTCTCAGAACAATTTGTAATTTAGAATTTATGAATGATATATTTCCAGAATTTCCCACTTAATATTTCAGACCACAGTTAACCACAGATAATTATAACTGCAGAATGCAAAACAGCAGGTAAAGAGGGACTCTGGTATTGAAGTAGGTCCTAAGGTTCTTAAATCATATTTTATTTAATGGCATTCCAGCAGGCATTGTAACGAATATTTAACTTTAAAACTAATTCTCTTCCTATTGCATTCACCTAAAGGATCATTTAACTTAACCCATTTATTTTACACAAGAGAAAACTGAAGTTCTGAATATTTAATTAACTTGACCTTTACTGTGCAACTGGGATAGCTAAACTTACACAGAAAATTACCAAAATTTATTTTTACTGAAAAGATCAGTAGAGGAAGAATATATGATTAAGCATAGATATTACCTGGCTAATCTGATATGTCTACATTTTTTCCCCAGTTGTTTTCAACTCTAATCAAATACGGAAGTAGCCTAATCTTAGCCTAAGGTTAACAGGAAACATTTTCCCAAATCAATTTTGAAGTCTAATGTACACAAGCTTACCTCTCTTGAGACTAGGCCAGGCTATGATTGCTGAGTTATTACTTCTGAGTACTGTGGGTTTTGTGGTGGTTTTTTTGTTTTGTTTTGTTTGCTTGTTTTGTTTTGTTTTTGTCAGTAATAAGAAGCACAAAGCAATTCATTCCATGGTAAAGATGTAGCCAAATATTAACTCAGGGGTTCCTAAACTGGGATCCACTGAACCCTAAGGGATTTTGGTGGCCCATGAACTTGAATTAAAAAATATATATATATGCAGCTTTATATTTCTGCCCTTTAACTGAAACTTAAGTGTGGTTTTTTTATGTTAAATATAGGCATTAAACTACAATAGTACAAGCAATTTTAAATTACATTGTCACCAATAGAAATAAGAAACTTTCAAATAACATTAGTTATTGAAGATATGAAAATAACACTGTGTACTCTTGCAACTACTTTGAAATTATATAGGGTATTGTTAACATATTAACTACATTTCAATAAGTTTTCTTTTGTAGTCATATGTATATTATTTAATACATTTAAAAACATTTAAAATGTGTGATTTTCACTAGAGTACCTGTTCTTGTGCCAGTACCAGTCAGAGAGAAACAAGTATCACATGATCTCACTCATATGTGGAATCTAATGAACAACATAAACTATGAACAAAAATAGATCCAGAGACATAGAAGCATGGAACAAAATGACAAATTTCAGAGGGAAGATGGGGCTGGGGTGGGAGAGATTATCTAGGTAGTTTATATGTATATATGCATAGCCCATGGATACAGATAATAGTGTGGTGAAGGCCTGGGAGGGTGGGTGCGGGGTGGAGGGAGTCAATATGAAAAAAACAACAACAGAGGACATCTGTAATACTTTCAACAATAAAGATAAGTTAAAAATAATAAAATAAAATGGAATAATGAAACAAAAATGTTTGCACACCACTATTCCAAACAATTCTGTGTTATCTACACTAATAAAAGGGTAATATGCTAATAAGACCAGGTCGACTGAGCATCTTCCAGTATTCTGGTCCTCCTTCTGGACAAAGCCACGGTGGCAGGGGCAGAGGCAGAGGCGGTTAGGGGTGATCAGGCCGGGAGGAGAGGGCAGTTAGGGGCGATCAGGCTAGCAGGCAGAGATGGCTAGGGCAATAAGGCAGGCAGGCAGAGGGGTTATGGGCGATCAGGAAGGCAGGCAGGTGAGTGGTTAGGAGCCAGTGGTCCCAGATTGCAAGAGGGATGTCCTGGATTGGAGAGGGTGCAGGCAGGGCTAAGGGACACCCCCTTTTACCCCCCTCCCCCCGTGCACGAATTTCATGCATCGGGCCTCTAGTATAATTATAAGGGAAGATTATTAACATATCTGACCCATATGTCACTGCTCCCTCTTGAATGTACTTTTAATCCTTTCTCACATTAAACTATTCTGACTTCTGTTCTTCTCATTATACTGCCTAGTTTCTTCCAAACATTTTGAAATGATGGTGTTTCCTAAGGCTTACTCCTACTATCTACTAATTCCTCCATATCTTTTCCTTGGGTGACTGTTGAGACACCTAATTTATCTGCCATGTGTTACCCTATTTGGTCTTACTAGGTATGTCAAGAGTGTAAAGCTGTGACCACTCTTTCTCCAGTCTATTTCTTTGGGTTCTGTTACCAATGAGTGACTCTGAGGGATAAAGTGAAACCACCCTGAGAATAACTTCTCTTTCTACAAAAGCAGTAGATTCCTTAAGCTCAGTGTTCTGCCTTTGAAGTGCAACCTAGTGCATGTGCAAGCATCCATCACATACCATTGGTGTCACCCCATGGGATTTGAATGGAAAGGCGAGCTGACAGTAAAAGACATGCATCTCTGACTACTGATGTTTGTCTCAGACCCAAGTGTCCTGTGCCTTCTGCCAGCACCTCTGAAACTGTGAGAAGCAAATGTGTTAGCTTGAGAGTAGGATAAAAACCTTGCACAGCTTTGAGAATGATTCTTTCTGAGCTGTGGTGTCCCCCTAATACTCAGAAAAAATAATGATACCAGAATGTATGATGTTAGCCTGGATTACTATCCCAGCTCTAGATTGCTTTCTAAAATAATATAAAAAAGACACAGTTCATGCCCTATTTTTCCCAAAGGCTAATTATGGGAACTAATTAATTTCATCAATGGTAATATAAATGTCTCAAAGTGGGGATCATGCCATATATGTCTTTTGATTCTTTACAGCCCTGAATTTGTTAGTAGGTCACAGCTACACTTCACTAGGTCCTCATTAAGAGGTAGTATCAGTGATAATATTTCCTTCTTTGGTGCTCTAGTATCACCTAAGAATTCCCAAGCAAAAATTCAAAAGTAAATCACTTCCCCAGATCTCGTTCTTTGATGATTTGTTGCTTTTTCCCATCATTTCCAGAAATAAAATTAATTTAGTTGATAATTTTTTCACAAGTTGCAGTCCCAGCCCATGGCCTTTTCAGCAGTGTACCTCTGAGAGTGTCTGGAAACTTAGCTGAGCAGAAAGCTGAAGCCAGCCCTTCTGTTCAAATGCACCAAATGAGACACATTGCTCCCAGAGTGCACTCTCTGCTCACTGCTGGTGTGACCGTGGCCCAACGCCAAACCTTGCTGTGGGCACATTACCCCTGATTGAGGAAGAAAAACAGAGCCCTTGTAATGTCTTTTTAGTTCTAGTTCCCGAATTTCAATTATTAACATTTTTTTTCTGGAGTGAGAAATAAAACAGATAAACTCATAATTAAAGCTCTGGTAGTATCTCAGGAGTGCATCAATGGGACCATTGTATAGGGAACTCCCCATGGCTGTGCAAAACTGAGGGTTGGTTTGAAATGATGACAAACTAATATCAATGAGGAGTCCTTCCAGATCAATGAGGTCACCTAATTTCTTATTGGGTATTCCTGTGGAATGATGCTTTAGGCCATTTGAACCAGAATTGATGTAGCCCCCCTGACTTCAACAGATTGCATAATTCCCAAGAATCCACACTGTTACTAGTTAATATCAATCTTCAGGTTGAGACATATTTCAGAATGTAAAATCAGTCCTTAATTTTGGTCTGACATTTATAGAGTCCTTTCTAGTATTTTTATCAGAAAAACATTTCCAGCTATTATTTTAACTTTAACATTTGTTTGAAATAAGATAGACAAATACATGTAATAAATACGTACATAAAATAGAAATGCATGTATACAAAACTACATATAATCCCCTGTCCCTGAAAGAAAATTTATCATTTTTATATTCTCTTAGAATAGTTTACATGATTTCTATATTATTCTTAAAATTGTTTTCTTGCATTTCAGTTGGACGCCAATTTTTTCCCCATGTGGTTGATTACTCTATAAAAGGACTTATAAAAACATAAATGAAATTCACATAGTGTTATGTTTAGAAGATATTAGAGTGTAAATATTATGAGGTTTCCCTTATAACTCAATTTGTTAGACTTTTGATTCCTCTCTTTGAGAGAAACTGATTTTCATTCTCTGATCTGAAATGTTGTGTACTATTAACTTATTGGGCTTTGGAACTCCTAATCTTTGCTGTGGGAATGCAGAATAGCATAGCTACTTAGGGAGATGGTTGATTTATGACAAAACTAAACAAACTTCTACCATACAATCTAGCAATCACACACCTTGGTATTTACCCAAAGGGATTAAAAATGTATGTCTACACAAAAACGTGCACACACATGTTCATAGCAGTTTTATTCATTATTGCAAAAACTTGGGAGTATCCAAGATGTGCTTCAGTAGGTGAATGAATAAATAAACTATAATACATATGGACAGTGGAATATTATTCAGCACTAAAAAGAAACAAGCTATCAATCATGAAAATATGTGGAGGAAACTTAAATGCAAATTATTAAAGAAACCAAGCCAATCTGAAGAGGTTATATACTGTATGATTCTAACAAGAGGACATTCTGGAAAAGGCAAGACTATGGAGTCAGTGAAATGACTAACAGTTGTCAGTGTTGGGTGAGGAGGGCACAGAGGATTTTTAGGATAGTGAAAATACTCTGTATGATACTACAAGGATGGCTATATTTTATGGATTTGTCCAAAGACATAAAAACACCAAGAGTGGCCACTAATGCAAATAAGGGACTTTGGGTGAGTATGATATGTCAATGTAGGTTCACATTGTAATTAGCATACCGTTTTTGAGGGGGATGTTGAGAATTTGGGAGGCTCTGTCTATGTGAAGGCAGGAGGTATATGGGAACTCTGTAGCTTCCCCTCAATATTGCTATGAACCTTAAACTTCTCTAAAAAACAAGGCTTACAAAATTAATATTTCATTGTTATAGGAGAAAAAATAAAAATATTTGACTTCACAAATATTTTAACAGGATCACATAAAATTTTGATTATGAATTATAAGGCTATTAATTGTACAAAGCAATGACTCTAATGCTTATTGTGTGCTAATCACTTTTCTGAGTGGTTTATATATATGAAGGCACTTAGTCTTTCCTAACTGATGATATTGCAATACCCACCTACTCAAACTCATTTTGATTTGTTGTTGAGAGAAATTTCATGATTTCTACATAGAACAAACCATTGTAAACTATTCCTACATAAGCCAAAATAATTTGTTTGTAAGAAATAGCACACTTATAATTGTGCTTTCCTGTGTCTGATGAATTGATTTCTTCAGCTCATGTGGACTTTAAACTTAGAGAAATATATTGTAGTGTCAGTGCATATGGAGAAGTGTTTGGTGCATATCCATATTAGAAAAGTGGGATCTTTCAGAATTATTTGTACCAACTAAATTAACCAGTGCTCCTTGGCCTAACTCCTATTGTGGAAATTCTGCCTTCAGGTGGAATTTTATCCTATTTTTCCCTGATAAGTTTGACAACTTATGTCACCCCCTTGCAAATTACTCCTCTAGGTAAAGGGATTCTTTTCAAAGAGATCCTATAAAAGACATTTCTGCATAACAACAACCACATAAAGTCAATCTAGGATATGTAGTTTCACTTTACAAGCATTTGCTGTTTGTGTTAGAGGGAAGTAATGCTGTGTAAGTTGGTTCTTTGAAATACTAACACATGAGAGGGCAGAAATCCACTAGCTAGAACCAGGACAGTGGAATCATTTTCTATGTGGCTGATAACAGCTTGAAAAAGAAACAGAAGCGGTGTCAATTTTTAAAATGAAAGGAAAACATATGAATTGAGAACACTGAGCTGACACACAGAGACAGAAAACAAAAAGGAAGAATAGCTCCTATTAGAAGAGCAGGAAGAGAGGCAATGTTTTCAGTTTCTCAGGGCTGGCTGTGATCCCTCATCAGTCTGGCCAGAGATAGCATGATCTGCTCAACTGGGGACAGAACACAAGGTCAGAGTTGTATCTAGAAAGATCCCAGCATTCAGTGCCAGATGAAAGCGATCACCACTGAAGTGGGTCCTCTGCAAGGGTTATGCCAAGCCCTGGGTCTGATAAACAGGTTAGCCCATAAGGATCACCACTGCCCTGTGGTGAAAGCACAAGTCACACTACAATGTGGCGTTGTTTCAGTGAACTCGAACACTGAGTGTTAATTAACTACTGGCAGCCTCCGTTTTCTCATTTACTAAATGGGTGCCCTAACAGATACATCCGAAGTACTTAGAACAGTGAATTACTGTCATATGTTTTTACTATTATTTATGCTGTCATTATTATTTGGTAGAGGCATCTCCATAATGTCTTCTGTGCTGGGCGTGTAGGAGTCATTCTTTGACTTCACTGCCTAAGGAGAGCTCTGCAGGGAACTTGGGAAGTTCTTGGTTTCTGGAAGCAAAGTCCAAGTCTTTGGGAAGTGGCAGAAGATACGATCCAAGGGGGGATGAAGTGAAACTTTTAACATTAGGAGGACCCCAATGATTTATCTTACTACTTCTTTACATAACATTGACTCATTTGGTAAGGAAAGAGAGGGACCCTATGGGAGAAAAACATATCTGAGATGAATTTAAATATGGTAAACCGGAAACATGTTGAAATACAAAAGGCATGCAATATGGGGTCAAGTGAAGCAGGCCAGTGCAAATTTGGGAAAAAGAAGAGACTACTTTGTATCTCGCAGTGATAGGGAAGAGTGTTTATTTCAAAGCACTTGTAGCATAGAACAAATATTTGAAGAAGATGGTATGAATAATGCCAAATGCACACTTCATAATATTTTAAAGACTGGTGTTTATGCAGATGTCAGGAAGGTCTGTTATTCTTTAAGTGACAAATAGCTTTGCTTTAATCATACAGTGGCCTATACAACAATGTATTTGAGTCTGGAATGCTTGCATTTTTGAAGAATATAGGACTGGGCAGCATAGATCAGAACCACCCTTGGCTATATGCATTCGGGGAAATGTGTCAGAAGGTTAAGATTTTCTGTGGTTTTGAAATAATGCTCTAAATGCAATGTGGTACCCTAGACTGGATTATGATACAGACAAGCAAACAAGCAAGAAAGCAAAGAAACAAACAAGCAGAAAACATCATTAGGGAAAAACTGGTGACTTCTGAATAAAGTCTGGAGTTTAGTTAATAGCACTATTAGTAGTACTATACTGCCCTGGCTGGTTTCCCAGGTTCGATTCCAGTCAGGGCGCATGCCTGAATTGCAGCCTTGATCCCCAGTGGATATATATATAATTAGGGGCCCAGTGCATGATTTCGTGTATGGGTGGGTCTGGCCAGCCTGGCCAGGAGGAGGGGACATGGGCGGTTGGCCAGCCTTCCTGCTGGTCAAACTCCTGGTCCGGTCGAGGGGACAATTTGCATATTAGCCTTTTATTATATAGGATATACACTGTGTGGCCAGATTATTATGCATTTAGAGATCATAATAATCTGGCCACTCAGTGTGTGTGTGTGTGTGTGTGTGTGTGTGTGTGTGTGTGTGTATGTCGCAAAACAAAAAATAAAAAATAATAACTGTGTTATCTTTACAACTTATCTGTATATCTGTATGAGTTTATTTCTTAAAAATAGAATTTTAAAAGATGTCTCAAAATGGAATAAAAGCATAAAGCTTTGTGTCCAGATGCCAAAGAAATACATTTTAGTATTTTTTTTTTTACTATTTAGTTGTTATTGTTCTATATTTTAAGATAATAATCCTATCTAATAAAAGAGTAATGTGCAAATTGACCTTACCTCTGCTACACCAACAAGCCACACCCATCAGCCAATCAGGAGAGAGTATGCAAATTAACCCAACCAAGATGGCTGCAGCCACACAGAGAGCAGGAGGTTTGGGTTTCCCCGGCAATGGAGGAAGCCAAGCCTTCCGCACACCCTGGAAGGCCCAGGACTCCACTCAAGGCTACAAACTTTTAATTATAGAAGATAAATAAATCCCAACAGAACTGGCTGCTGCCATGGAGCAAGCAGGAGGCTTGGCTCTGCTCAAGCTATAAAGTTTCAATTATAGAAGATAAATAAATCCCAGATACCAGGGCCTCCACTTGGGTCTCAGGGGTGCCCTGGGGTGACCAGGCCTGCAGGGGAGGGCAGTTAGGGGCAAACAGGCTGGCAGGGGAGCAGTTAGGCATCAATCAGGCTGTCAGGGGAGTGGTTAGGAGTGATCAGGCTGGCAGGCAGAAGAGGTTAGGAGCAATCAGAAAGGTAGGCAGGTGAGCAGTTGGGAGCTAGCAGTCCTGGATTGTGAGAAGGATCCCAGATTAGAATTGGTGCAAGCTGGGCTGAGGGACACACCCCCCCCACCCTGTGCATGAATTTCATGCACTGGGCCTCTAGTACTGTATAATAGGATCAAACAGGAAAAGAATCTCAAAATTTGTATGAATGTCTACTCTTGAGTAATATCCAGTTTTGGGCTTTTGAGTAAATGATAATGAATCTTACATAGAACTTATAAATTCACTGTTCATTAAATCTCCCTGAATTTAGTTTTTTAGAAAACTATTCTATGGTGAAATTTTGTAACTTACAAATGCAACAAAACTTAATTTCTTGAGGGATTGAACCTTAGTTAGAGAAATTAGGCTGAAGTTTATATGAATGCTGAAGAAGCTGAGTGCTCAACACCAGAAAACAGATTTTTAAAAAATTCATGTCAATCAGATCTGACCTTTAAATTCTACCACTTTTCCTCAGGTTAAGGTAGTTTTATTGACACAAGCATTATTTTTCTTGCAATATATCTTGCCTACCTTGACAACATGTATCATTTTAAAGTGTCAGAGATATTGTTTTGGAAGTATGGCTTGCTTTCTGCTCTCTATAATCTTTTTTTAAACTTATTTTTTATTGTTTAAAATATTACATATATTAGTACATATATTTCCTTTTTTTCCCCATTGACCTTCCCCCAGACTCCCCTACCACCTGTTGCATGCCTTCATCCCACCCCAACCCCAGTGTCTTGTGTCCATTGGTGTGCTTATATGCATGTATACAAGCCCTTTGGTTGATATAGTTCCCTCCCTCCCCAACACTCCCCAGCCTTCCCACTGTAATTTGACAGTCTGTTCATGATTTACTGCCTCTGTATCTATCTTTTAATTCATCAGGTTACAATGTTCTTTATTTTCCATAAATGAGTGAGATCATGTTGTATATTTCTTTCATTGCCTGGCTTATTTCACTTAACATGATGCTCTCCAGGTCCATCCATGCTGCTGCAAATGGTAGATCCTTCCTTTTTATAGCAGCATAGTATTTCATTGTGTAGATGTGCCACAGTTTTCTAATCCACTCATCTGCTGATGGGCATTTAGGCTGTTTCCAAATCTTAGCTATAGTGAATTGTGCTGCTATGAACATAGGGGTGCATATATTCTTTCTGATTGGTGTTTCTAGTTTCTTGGGATATAATCCTAGAAGTGGGATTACTGGCTCAAATGGGAGCTCCATTTTTAGTCTTTCGAGGAAACTCCATACTGTTCTCCACAGTGGCTGCACCAGTCTGCATTCCCACGGGCAGTGCACGAGGGTTCCTTTTTCTCCACATCCTCGCCAGCACTTTTCATTTGTTGATTTGTTGATGGTTACCATTCTGACAGGTGTGAGATGGTACCACATTGTCGTTTTGATTTGCATCCCTCGGATAATTAGTGACTTTGAGCATGTTTTCATATGTCTCTTGGTCTTCCTTCTGTCTTTCGAAAAGATTCTATTTAGGTCTGCTGCCCATTTTTTTATTGTATCATTTATCTTCCTTTTATTAAGTTTGTTTAAGTTCCCTGTAGAAGATTAAACCTTTATCAGTGATAACATTTGCAAATATGTTCTCCCGTACAGTGGCTTTATTTTTGTTTTGTTAATGGTTTCTTTTGCAGTGCAAAAGCATTTTATTTTAATGTAGTCCCATTTGTTTCTTCTCTCTTTAGCTTCCATTGCCCTAGGAGCGGTATCAGTGAAGAAATTGCTTCGGCATATGTCTGAGATTTCTCTGCCTGTGGATTCCACTAGTATTTTTATAGTTTCCCATATACGTTTAAGTCCTGTTTACATTTTGAGTTAATTTTTGTGTATGGTATAAATTGGTGGTCTAGTTTCATTTTTTTGCATTTATCTGTCCAATTTTCCTAACACCATTTATTGAAGAGACTGTCTTGACTCCATTGTATGTTCATGCCCCCTTTGTCAAATATTAATTGAACATAGTTGTTTGGGTCTATATCTGGATACTCTATTCTATTCCATTGGTCTATATGTCTGTTCTTGTGCCAGTACCAGGCTGTTTTGAGAATAGTGGCTTTGTAATACAGCTTGAAAACTGGTATTGAGATCCCACCTACTTTGTTCTTCTTTCTCAGGATTGCTGTACCTATTCGTGGTCTTTTTTTATTCCAGATGGAATTTTGGGGAGATCTTTCTAGGTCTGTGAAATATGCCATTGGTATTTTAATGGGCAGTGCATTGACTCTATAGATTGCTTTGGGTAGTATAGACATTTTAATGATGTTGATTCTACCAATCCATGAACACAGTCTGTTCTTCCATCTGTTTACGTCTTCCTCTATCTCTTTTTTCAGTATCCTGTAGTTTTCTGCGTATAGGTCTTTTACCTCCTTAGTTAATTTTATTCCTAGGTATCTTAATTTTTTTGGTGCGATGGTAAATGGGATTGCTTTTTTAGTCTCTCTTTCTGTAAGTTCACTATTGGTGTATAGAAATGCCATAGATTTCTTGGCGTTAATTTTGTATCCTGCTACATTGTTGAATTCATTTATTAAGTGTCTTTGTTTTTTGATGGAGTCTTTACGGTTTTTTATATACAATATCATGTCATCTTCAAATAAGGACAATATTACTTTTTCTTTTCCAATTTGGATGCCTTTTATTTCTTCTTCCTGTCTAATTGCAATGGATAAAACTTCCAGTTCTATATCGAACAGGAGTGGTTAGAGTGGGCATCCCTGTCTTGTTCCTGTTTTAGGGAAAATTATTTTAATTTTTTCCCATTGAGTATGATGTTAGCTGTGGGTTTATCATATATGGCTTTTATTATGTTGAGGTATGATCCTTCTACTCCCACCTTGTTGAGAGTTTTTATCAAGAAAGGATGTTGGATTTTGTCAAATGCATTTTTCTGCATCAATTGAGATGACTAAGTGATTTCTATCTCTCAATTTGTTTATGTGATGTGTCACACTTATTGATTTGAGGATATTGTACCATCCTTGCATTCCTGGGATAAATCCTACTTGGTCATGGTGTTTGATCTTTGTGATATACTGCTGGATCCATTTTGCTAGAATTTTGTTGAGGATTTTGGCATCTATGTTCATGAGGGATATTGGCTTGTAATTCTCTTTCACTGTGTTGTCTTTATCTGGTTTGGTATTAGGGTGATGCTGGTTTCATAGAATGAGCTTGGAAGTGTTCTTTCCTCTTGAATTTTTTTGAATCGTCTGAGCTAGATAGGTTTTAGTTCTTCCTTGAATGTTTGGTAAAACTCCCCATGTGAAGCTGTCTCGCCCCAGGCTTTTGTTTGCTAGAAGCTTCTTGATGACTGCTTCAATTTCTTCCACAGTTATTGGCCTATTGAGATGTTTATATTCTTCCTGATTGAGATTTTGAAGGTTATATTTTTCTAGGAATATGTCCATTTCCTCCAGGTTGTCCAGTTTGTTGGACTAGAGTTGTTGATAGTATTTTTTAACAATCCTTTGAATTTTGGTGGGGTCTGTTGTTATTTCACCTCTTTCATTTCTGATTTTGTTTACTTGGGTCCTTTCTCTTTGCTTCTTGGTGAATCTGCCTAGAGGTTCATCAATCTTGTTTGTCCTTTCAAAGAACCAGCTCTTGGTTTTGTTGATCATTTGTATTATTATTATTTTTCTTTTTGGCCTCAATGTCATTTATCTCCTCTCTGATCTTTATTATTTCCTTCTTTCTGCTTACACTGGGCTTTTCTTGTTGCTCTCTTTCTAACTCTTTGAGTTGTAGGCCTAGGTAATTTATTACCATTGTTTTTTGTTTTTTGCAGTAGGCTTGTAAAGCTATGAACTTCCCTCTCAAGACTGCTTTTACTGTGTCCCATAGATTTTGGATTGTTGTGTTTTCATTGTCATTTGTTGCCATGATGTTTTTTATTTCTTCTTTGATCTCTCTGGTAACCCAGTCATTGTTCAATAGCATGCTGTTTCGTCTGCAAGTTTTTTTACTTTTGGACTGTTTTTATTGTAATTGATTTCCAGTTTTATGCCACTGTGATTTGAGAAGATGCTTGATATGATTTCTATCTTCTTGAATTTGAAGAGACTTTGCCTATGACCCAACATATGGTCTATCTTTGAAAATGACCCATGTGCACTTCAGAAGAATGTGTATTCTGTGGCTTTGGGGTGAAATGTTCTGAAGATGTCAATTAATTCCATCTGATCTAGTGAGTCATTTAGGATTGATGTTTCTTTGCTGGTTTTTTGTTTAGAGGATTTTTCCAATGGTGATAGTGGGATTAAAGTCTCCTACTATGATTTCATAGTTCTGAATCTCTCCCTTGATATCCTGCAGGTTTTTTTTTTTTTATGTATTTGGGTGTTCCTGTATTGGATGTGTCTATGTTTACCAGAGTTATTTCTTCTTGTTGGGTTGTTCCCTTTAGTAGCATGAAGTGGCCTTCCTTATCTCTTGTTATGTCCTTCACTTTGAGATCTAATTTGTAAGATATAAGTATTGCTACCCCAGCTTTTTTTTCATTTCCATTAGCTTGAAAAAACTTTTTCCATCCCTTCACCCTCAGTCTGTGTCCATCTTTTTTTCTGAGGTGAGGTGGGTTTCTTGTAGATAGCAGATGTATGGGTCATGTTCTCTTATCCAATCTCTTACCCTATATATTTTGATTGAGGCATTTAATCCATTTACATTTAAAGTTATTATTGATAGGTGCTTATTTGTCACCATTTTTATTCTTTACACCTGTGTTCCTTCTTTGCTTCCTATTTTATTTTTTAATGCAGACCCTTTAGCATTTCTTGCATTGCTGGTTTGGTGGTAATAAATTCCCTTAATCCTTTTTTGTCTGTGAAGCTCCTGATTTCACCTTCAATTTTGATTGATAGCCTTGCTGAGTACAGTATTCTTGGTTCCAGACCCTTCCTTTGCATGACTTTTTATATTTCATTCCATTCCCTTCTGGCCCGATGAGATTCTGTTGAGAAATCAGTAGCTAGTCTGATGGGGGTTCCTTTGTAGGTAACTTTCTGTCTCTCTCTGTCCACTTTTAAGATTCTTACTTTGTTGTTGGTGTTTGCCAATTTAATTATAATGTGCCTAGGCATCATTCTTTTGGTTTTCATTTTTCTTGGGACTCTGTGAGCTTCTTGGATTTGTGTGGGTTTTTCTTCCCTATATCAGGGAAGTTTTCTGTCATTTTTTTCTTCAAACAGGTTTTCTATTCCTTGTTCAGTGTCCTCTCCTTTTGGAACCCCTATTATGTGGACATTGTTTCATTTTGTGTTGTCCCAAAGTTCCCTTAGGATCTCCTCCTGCTTTTTAATTTTCTTTTCTAGAAGCTGCTCTACTTGGGTATTTTTTCCTACCTTGTCTTCTAGCTCACTGATGCAGTCCTCTGCTTCTTCTGGTCTATTCTTTATGTTTTCTATTGAGTTCTTTACAGCAGCGATGTCATTTTTCATTTCTTCTTGGTTCTTCTTCATTTGCTCTTGGTTCTTACACATATTGTCGAATTTGTCTTCCATTCTTTTTTGCCACCTTATCACCATTTCTCTGAATTCTTTCTCTGGCAGGTTGCTTGCTTCCATTTCATTTACTTCCTTTTCTGGTGATGCCTGCTTTTCTTTCATTCGTGGGTTGTTTCTTTTTCTCCCCATGTTCTCTCTTCTCTGGGTGTCCGGTTATGTAGTTCACTTCTCCTGTGTTGATTTTAGGCACAAAATACAACACAACCAGGTACAATGCACAAGGCACCAAACAGAAATGTATTCACAATATTAATAACCCCAAATAAAGGTGACCACCAGAGAAAGGCAAATTAGAGGATTAAAGAGAAAGAAGAAGAGAAAATAAAATAGAAAGAATAGAGTGCAAAAATGAAATTGGGGAAAGGAAAAAAAAAAAAAACTAAGAGAGAAAAGAAAGAGAATATGAAAGAAGAGAGGAACAAACTATCTATACGGCATGAAAACTCCAATAGAACAGCCACTAAGCCCAACAAATGCCAGCAATAAGTACCTGGAGATGAATACAAACTACAAACAAAAACTTATATCAAGTGAGGTGAGGGAAAACAGAAGCAAAAGACAAAAACAAAACAAACAACAAAAAAAGTCTAAGCAAAACAATCTCACAAACAAGCATTAAAATCGATATAATCAACAATCAAGCAAACAACAACAAAAAAGACAGAGAGAAAAACAATTTTTGGATAGTGAAGACAGAGAAGAGAGAGTAGGGGATTGGAAATTAGACATATAAGTAGGGTGAAATTTTAACAGGGGGTAAAAAAAAAAAGAATAAGGAAAATCTAAAGCAGAACAAGGGTAAGAGAAACAGGATAACAAAAGAGGAAACGTTAGGAAGAGAGTGATGGCACAAAGGTAAAGTTGATATAGAGTAAAATGATGCTAAAGAGAAGATGAAAATAGAATGTAGAACACAAATCTCAAAGTAAAATAAAAAGAAAATAAAATGATATTTTAAAAAAAAAAAGGTAAAATAGTAGTAGTAATAATAGTGATTGAAAATAAAAATATAACAATTAAAAAGGTAAAATCAAGTCAGGAAAAAATTATTGTCTTAAGTAAAAGATGAAAAAAATTTAAAAAATAAAAATAAAATGTGCAGTAGTGAAGGTCATTCACTTCCTCTACTGTTCTGTTTGGCATGCCTGTTTCCTAGTAGGACAGTATTATAGTTCCCTGCGTTCCACTGCTCCTCAGTATTGTAATCCAGTCCTAATTTTTAAGCAGGCAGTGTATCTATATTAATATCTTGTATTTCTTTATTTTTGTTTACCCAAGTGTCAATTTGTGATTCAACCCTGGTTGGCAGTATTTTTAGATTAACCTCCAGGTCAATAGGTCCTCTCTAGCCAGTGCTTAGATCCTGCTTTCCCTGTGGCATTCAATACCGATTTGTGGGAGTGGGTTGCCCCAGAACTGGTTTGCTGATTGTTATTCTCTGCTCTGATCCCCAGGTTCCAGAAAAACAACTTTCCCCTGCAATCTCTTAGGGTGTCCCCAATTTGGTGATCCTATGTATTGGGTTTAGTAATCAGAAGCAAGGATTTAAAGAGGAAAAAAAAAAACCAAAAAACAAAAAACAAACAAAGAGCCAGTGTAAGTGTGTGAAATCTGGGGCTGCACACAAGTCTGTACAGTCTTCTTTTCCCCCTTGAGTCTAAGCAGCCAGCACACTTTTAAAACTTTTAAGCTTTCCTTTTGTGTCAGATCAAAATGGGTCGCTTTTAAGAGTTCCTTTCTGTTAGCAGCTCTGAGGACCCCCTTCCACATTCATGGACCATGCCAGCCCTAACAGCCACGGATTTTTCTAGGCACAGACTTCCCCTGTCCTCCAACTCCCGCAGTGAGTGCACTTCTTTCTCCTGTAGGAACTAGAGACCTCACCTTATCCCAGATGAAATTTGACCTTTCCATGGTGGAGTGTAGAACTCCTCTGAATCCGCATGTTTGCGCCAGTTGGGGACTGGTGCTCTGGGGTTCACAGCTGTTCGGTGGGTTCCGCAGTTATAGATTTTCAGGCTTCTGATAACATCTACTGTCCACTTCAAGATATGCGGTCTCCGCGTCTGAGTCAGTCTCTCTGGGAGGGAACCTAGCAGCAGTGAGGGCTGCCGGGTCAGGGGAGCCCCATCCAGCAGTCACACACCATCTCCTGTAGTATAGCTGTCCCTCAACTCACCAACAAACACTCCCCGTGCGACCCTCAGCTGTTCTTTCTGTCTGCTCTGGGACAAGGATCGGGACACGTCTGTCTATTCCGCTGCCATTTTTTCCTCCTGCTCTCTATAATCTTTTAAAGATGCTTTGCAAATCAATTTTATTTTTCTTTAATACTGCTCATGTCTTAGTTTATCATAATTTGTAGACTATGATTGTTAAAGTTATAAACTATTTTACATTTTAGTGATTTCACATCGAAACATCTTATTTAATCCTTACAACAACAAGGATTTAAACTTCATTTACATTAGACATTAGATGACTTATTCAACTAGCAATCAGCTAACTCGAGCTTCTAACTCATATTTTGATTCTAGTGATTTAGATTTTACTTTACTATATATAACAGCTAAAATTTTCATCTAAATATATATGTATGTATATATACATATATATGGATGTATTTAATTCTCACCTGAGGATATGCTTTGTTAAAAATTGATTTCAAAAAAGAGAGAGAGGAAGGGGGAAAGGGGGTGGGGAGAGAGAGAGAGAGAGAGAGAGAGAGAGAGAGAGAGAGAGAGAGAGAGAGAGAGAGAAACGTGTATGGGTTGCCTCCACCACCACATGCCTCAACTAGGGATGGAGGCTTCAAATCTTTGGTGTACAGATTGGATGCTCCAATCAACTGAGCAACCTGGCAAGGGCTGGTTGGTATATATTTGATATTCTTTTATTTTCTTTGTTGGAAGTTTATCAAATTGCATGCAGCAGTTGTATATTCCCTTTATTTGCCAAAAAATTTCAGGTTTAAATTGGATATACATTTAAAAGAGATATTTTAAATATGGTGGGATTTTCTTAATTTTGAAATGATACCCTTAGGAAAAATATAGTAGCTGCATACATGAAAAGAAAAATATACATGCATTTTTCTTGCTGCTTTTGGGCTGTTCCATTGTTTTAAAAACATACTTTCATTTTTATGGCTTTGCTTTTGAAAATCATATAACTTTGAACAGAATAATTAGACCATAGGTGAGAAATTAAAGGGAAAACTGGTATTCATAGTGCTTTATGAATGTTTACGACACCATGATATTTTAAAGATTAAATGATTAAAAATTTACTGGTTAAAATACAATTCTTCAGCCCTGCCTGGTGGGACTCAGCCCTGCCTGGTGGGACTCAGTTGTCCAAACACCAAAAGTTGGTGATTCAATTCCAGGCAGGGCACATACCAGGTTTCAGGTTCAATCAATATTTCTCTTTCACGTCGATTTCTCTCTCTCTCTCTCTCTCTCTCTCTCTCTCTCTCTCTCTCTCTCTCTCTCTACCTCTCTAAAATCAATATAAACAATTTTGAAAAAAATACAATTCCCCATCTCTGTTTCAAAAGGTGCCAGGTTTTTGGGACTCTGTGACAAATTACTGAGTGACTTTGACATTTACCCAGAATATAAGTAGAGGAATAATATTTACAACTTAAACTGGCATGCATTTTAACTCTTTATAGAAAAATATAAAAATGAGTAAGTTACTTTTGATAAATTCAATATAAATTAATACACAAACAAACATTAACAATTTCCTTCTTTATCTTTTTATTTACTTTTCTTTATAGCCATCCCCAATAGCCATGGCCTTTTCTCTAAGGTTCCCTTAATAACTCAAATAAACTGCCACATTTTTTTTCTGGTGCATTTTGTAGAAATCTTTTTTACACCCATTCAAGGAGTTTGAGATTTAATTTTGGTTCGTTTGTTTATTTTTTATTTTTCCCTCTGATTGTTTGTATCTATCTATCATCTATCTATCTATCTATCATCTATCATCATCTATCATCTAATACTTTGATAAAAACACTTAACATGAGACCTACCCTCATGTCAGTGCTTAAGTGTACAATATAATATTATTACGTGTAGGCACAATGTGTATAGCAGAACTCTAGAACTTAATCACCAAGCATAACTGAAACTTGATGCCCCTTGAACAGCTCCCCATTCCCCTCTCTCTTGAGCTTCTGACAACCACCATTCTGCTCCGTGTTTATATGTATTTTACAACTTTAGATTCCTCATGCAAGTGGAATCATACAGTGCTTCTCCTTCTGCCACAACATGGATAAATCCTGATAATCTTATTCTATAATTTCTCTTTAATCTAGTTAATACAATAAATATTATCACTCTGTTTCAGATATAAACAGCAACACTGCAGATATGGTGGCCTACCCCAAAACCCCATGCCGGCACACCACACGCTATGCAGGCAAGCAGCACACTCTACTTGTTCCTCCCTAAGGCATAACATCATCATCACTGCTGTTCTAGTTTTCTTTTGCTGCATCAAAAATGACCACAAACTTATGTTACTGTGCTGGGGTAAGAATTCTAAAATGGGTTTGAAGGGCTGTGTTCAGAGGGTTCTAGGGGAGAATCCATTCTCTTGCTTTCTCTAGCTTTTAGAGAGCTCATGTTCCTTGGCTCATGAGCCTGCATCACTCTGACCTCTATTTCCATCATTGCATCTCCTTCTCTGTCCTGGCTCTCCTGCTTCCTCTTATAAAAACCCTCGTAATTACATTGTCCCAAAAGAGAAAACCCAAGGAAATTTTCTTGTTTCAGGATCCTTAACTGAATCACATCTGCAAAATCCTTTTTGCCATGTAATGCCTCATGGCAAATACTCTTGTACCTATCTCCATAGTTTCATCTTTTCCAGAATGTCACATGATTGAAATCATATGCTATATAGCCTCTTCATATCATTTTTTTTCAGTTATAATATACATTTACATTTCTTCCATGTCTTTTCATGGTTTGATTAGGATATGAAAAGCTTTGTGACTTACTCTGCTTACCACACTGGCCCACTGGATAAAGTTCAAATTTGATAGGATAATAGCCTAGATCCTTTTATTATCCAACTCTGTTCCACTTTATTCATTCCTATTGTCTCCTAATTCTTTACCGCATTTTAGACCAAAGCCAGGCCAATTTATTTGTGATTGTCTGAAGTATCTTACTCTTTTAGAGTTTCCTAATTCTTTGCTTCCTTCTGCCTGCAATGCATTTTCACTCTTTTTCTACCAGACTAATTCTTACTCATCCGTGTTTTATTTTAATTACAAACCACTTTAAACATACGGAAAGATGCAGAAAATAACAGACGCCTGTACTCCAACCCCCAAGATTAAGCAGATGTTAACATTATGCTATGTATGTTTTGAGTTTCTCTGTTATTTAGAGAAATGAAACATTACAGGCCCCACCAAAGCCCCATTATCTCCTATCTCCACCAGTCTCCCAGATGAACACCTAAGTTGATAACTATCATTTGTAAACTACACATAGTATAGTTTTTATTTTTATTATCATAAAATATAGATTAATGCATGTACTAGTTTACAATTGCATTGCTTTACTCAACATTGTTATTTTTCTGTCTTATGCATGTTGACTCACACTGGCTTTTTAATTTAATCTGGAGTATGTCACTGCATGAATAAAACAATTCATTTATATCACATTTTATTTGTATTATTGAAGAGATTGTTGTTTTTTTTCTATTATAAAGGGTGTTGCACTGAAAATTAATGTGCAAATCTCCCTTGTTGACAAACACTGATTCCCTAAGATACACACCTAGAAGTAGAATTTTCTACTCTAGTCAATACTGTTAAACTCTTCCAATGTGGATGAACTAATTTTTATTCCTGCAGCCTACCAAAATTTAGTACTATAGGTTATGTAAAAAATTAATCTGACTCTTGTAATAGAAATATAGCTTTGTTTTTTGTTTATCATAATGGTTTTCCAGTGAGGTTAAAATATTTTCAGATGTCTATTTGGCATTTAGTTTCCTTAGTCTGTAAATTGCAATCAACGTGGGCAGTTTTTCTCTTCATGTTGTCTGTGTATGTTTGAGCCTTGTTTAAGAAATCCTTCACATTTGCCCAGCCAGGATGGCTCAGTTAGTTGAGTGTTTTCTCATATACCAAGAGGTCGCTGGTTCTGTACGTAGTCAGGTCGGGGCACATGCCAGTGTTGCAGGCTCAATGCCCAGTAGGGAGCTTGCAGGATGTATCCCATCAACATTTTTGTCTCTCTTTTCCTCTCCCTTCCTCTCTCTCTAAAATCAATAAAAGCAGTTTTAAAAAATCCTTTACATTTGAAATCATAAAGGTACTCTATGATTTTTTCTTCTAAATATTATATATTCTTTATTCAAATATTTTATTCAAAATATGTGGAATTTATATTTAATATTAGGAAAGAACCTAGAAAGTTAAAATATATACAAATATATATTCTTGTCTGTTTCTTAACTCCCTACTTGGATCCATTTGTCCCTCTGTTGTGTTGTTTCTCTTTCCTTTTCAGCTAGTATTTCAATATGGCTTTTCCCTGTGTGGTTGCAACTTTACACATCAATTTTCTTTATTAATTATTTAGAAAAGAAAATCATGTTACTCTTTCCTTACAATATTGGCAAATGTTCCAGGTTAGGTATGATAACTATATGTACATTATTTTTTTTATATATATGTACATTCTTAAACAAAATTTTGAAGTTGAAGATTGTCTAGACCTAGATTATGTGCCCACCATGGGTTGTTTACAGGGAGGTGTGGTCAATTCAACCTGAACTAAATGAGATAGGGACTGAACATTCTACAAGAAAAATATATTTGTTACAAGAAGAAGAAAGGAAATGGAACAATTTTAATGATCACAGTCCACTAGAGAGTCTTTGACTTCAACAGACAGAATAATGGAATGACTTCTCTGAACTCCCATTGCACTTTACAAGACTGAAGGCTTTATAATACTGATAACATTGCTCTATTAAATTGTTTATTTGGATGTCACTTGTACTCTACTGTAAGTCTTCAATATCATAAAGTGCTTTCTATTTTATACTTGAATTCCCAGTCTCTAGTCCTTTGTACTTGCATCAAAAATGGTTATTGAAGAAAAGAAAAAAAAAAAGGAAGAGGAAAGAAAGAACTAGAGAGACAGAAAAGAAAACTATGCCAAGAAAGGTTTAATGATTCTTCAGCATCACAGCAACTTCATGATAGAACAGGCAGTTGAACTCAATTGCCATAAACACAGTCAACTGAAGATTTTTATTTTTTTACTGATTTTTATTTATTTTTTATATTTTTATTTATTTCAGAGAGGAAGGATAAAGGAGAGAGATATAGAAACATCAATGATGACAGAGTCATTGTTTTGCTGCCTCCTGCACAACCCCACTGAGGATCGAGCCCACAATCAGGGCATGTGCCCCGACCAGAATCGAATCCAGGACCCTTCATTCCGCAGGCCAATGCTCTATCCACTGAGCCAAGCCAGGTAGGGCTGAAGAGTTTTATTATATGTGTATTCCTAAGTGATAACATGGAAATTTTGATAATGCTGGTGAGAGAAAAATTATGAAACTAAAAATGAAAAAAAAAACTTTTTTATTTGAATAGTTCATGAGGAAAATTAGTTTTAAATGAGGTTTGTTTTAAAATTTGCCATTGTATCATCTGGTTTCAAACTACATTTCATTGCATTTTTTACCTTTCTCTGGTTCAATGGTTTCTTAAGGTTGTTTTCCTCCTCAAAGCAGCAAGATGGGTGTGAATATCCCTTACTTCAGGTTCTCACATGATGATGTCCAGGAGCTCCTATGGAAAAAAGAGTAAGATTAACTTTCAGTCACCAATACTTCATTGACTTTGAGGCATGCTGCTCCACAGACACATGATTCTGGCTGAAAGGATGAGCCTTGCTGATTGGCTTGATTTTAATTAGGGCTTGGGCTGCCAATGAGACCAGCCCTCTGAAAACCACCTGGTTCAAAATATACATGTTTGGAAATCTGAAGGACTCTTAACAAGAAAGAGAGCAAAGAAATGCTGGGCAACAAAACCCACCACCATCGAATATCATTCCCCCCCCAGAACAGATTGCACTCTCTTATGAGATTGCACTCAATGATGGCAGTGGCTTATTCAGTTTATGACTAGCTGTTATTTGCCACTGAATTATTGTTTGCTGCTACTGCTAGGAGCTTTTTCATGACAAGTGAAAACTACTTTCCTCATTAGCCTTTTTTTGAAGGTATATTATGTCAGATTTCATAAAACCAACCCCTGCCCGCCCCCGCAACAAGGAACTAGAATTCCACATGATGAAAGCTCTATGCTTTAGTTACTAGATCAAATGGCATATTTACTTTGTATAGAAAACCATCCAGTTAAGTAATACTAAAACAATTCCTAAATCTTGATTCATATAGCATATTTTATAGATCTGAATGTTCAGTTTGTATCACCCTATTGTTAACTTCCACTCAGCACATTCTATGCTCTGGAATTCTCACTACCCTTTCAACTGAAATGGTGATTCTATCTGAACTAGAAGAATTCTGGCTTACTGTACTTGATAGTTCACACTTTCTTAGAGAAGAGGAAGTAATTAATACACTTAAAAGTGAATTATTTTTCACCCTTGCTAGCTGCTGCTTGCCAGTGTAAACTATAACAGTGTTTATGTCAACAAAGTATAATCGGCAAAGGGGTAATCCACATGCTATTATCCAGACATAACTAAAAAGGATTCATTTCTATTGGGTAGTTTTGAAAACTTGTCAGTGTACCACAGCCATGAGAGCCATTGAGCTTAACCAGATGTGAAAGTCTGGCTGGCCTGTCAGTCTCTGAGGAAGCCTTAGCCAAGGTTTTAAAATCTTTGACCTTATTCTCACCCTCCAACAACAGAAGCAATAATCCAAAGTGTTTTATCTTTCTTGTATTTTGGCTTTTTTTTCCCCTACAGATGTGCAACTTCTGTTTTTAACATTTTTTTTTCTTTCTTGGCTTTTTTTTTTTTTTTATCTGCTATAATCTTCCTTTCTTGGAACTTGGTGAAAGAAGATAAATGATTTTCCTTTAATTCTTGAGGGAAAGTAGGATAGGAAGATACAATGTCATCTTGGCAGGTTGTAATAAGTCAGAAGTGTGTTATAATACCTTACAGCTGTATAAAATATGGCTTACAATTCTCTTTGGGTTGCATTAGCTCAACTCTCAGAAAGACTGAGTAAAATAAGAGGCTCAGAAAGTTGACATAACATGTCCAATATTGCATGTAGTGGTGTAAGGAAGACCAAAGAACTCAAATTCCATTTCCAATATCCTTTTCACAGCTCTCTACCTCTATGACTGAGTGTTGGTTAGATCTTGAAAAACACATGCATTTATTCACATTTTTTACTAGCTGTTTACTTTTTTTTCTGATTTGCTCTCACATTTTCTGTACTATTGGACTAACATTATATATAATTTTTGTGTGTCTCAGTAATTTTGTGTGGCAATCATTGTTCTAATTCCTCATAGCTAAATAATCAAGCAATGTTAAGAATATTCCAAAAGCTCATAACTGTATCTGCTTGGCATAAGGCACTGATTACTCAATGTTAGCAGAGAGTAGAATTGTAGTTACCAGGGGCTGAAAATGGGGCAATGGGGAAATGTTGGTTAGAGGGTACATAGCTTTACTTACACAAGATGAATAAGTTCTGGAGATCTAATTTACAATATGATACCTATAGTTAACAATGCTGTATTATATACTTGAAATTTGATAAGGCCACTATGAGAGGTGTTGGATATCTTAACGAATTGTGGTAAATATTTCAAAATGCACATGTATATCAAAGTATCATGTTTTAAATCCTTAACAAATTACATGTGTCCATTTTACATCAATAAAGCTAAAAAAAGAAAATAAGGATTTGTGATTGGCCATGGGTCACACACATGAGAAGCCATTTCAGAATAAGATGACACAACAAGTCAGTCCGGAGAAATGCAGCGGGATGATCCTGTGAACACCTGTGATCCTCTAATGAGAAAAAACAAAGGAGCAAGTAATGGTTTCCAGCATGAAAATGAAAGCATTCAAAATGAAGCCGGAGTTGATAGGGAAAGATTTACACAGACCTAAGAATGTATCAAGGCTCATTGGGTCCTTGTTCACCAAAAACCCACTCTAAACACAGTGGCAGAACCCTTGATAAATAGCTAGTGCTCAGACAGGATGACTTTCTGGTGTACCAGGTAAGGATGGGTTTTAAACATGGGACTTTCAGGATTCTCACTAATCCAGAGACCCAAGCAAGCATAGATGCCAGTGTGACATTCACTTAAGGATGTTAAAGGAATGCTGTTGCTTTGGTTCATGAATAGCTAAGATATCTCTGACATTGGTGCAGTGTGGAGAAGAGATTGAAGGTATTCTAGAACAGTGGTCGGCAAACTGCAGCTTGTGAGCCTTGGTTTGCCGCTCTGTTGACTAATGAGTTTGCCGACCACTGTTGTAGAATATTCACAAAGGTGGAGAAATTAAGTCACCTCTTACCTAATGTTTCACAGAGAAATCCTGTTTCATGTGAAAATATAGAACTTCAGCTTGTACTGGAATGGTATTTAGTATCCTCATGCCCCAACTATGAAAGGCAGTGATGAGAGATGTCAGGAGGTGTAGTTAGACCCATGATCAAGGTTAAACAAGCTAGAATAAACATGTGAGTTTATCTCTGTTTTCTCCAGAAACCCAGTTAAAATATCAGTGCCAGAAGTGAACAGTGATGACTAGCTACAAAGCAATTATGTCTACATAACTGATCACTTACTTCCTGTCACAATAGAGGATAATACATCAAAGATATATTTCCCAGACTCCTGTGTTGGTATGTTTGGCCATGAGACCCAGTTCTAGGCTTTCAAATAGTTGGACTAAACTGCACCTTAGGATACATTCTAGGAAACATTTTCCTCCTGGAGAAATCATAGCTGTCGCTCTAACCTGAAAGGGAATGTAATGGAGGTATGTGTGTTTTTGTAGTCAAATCATAAAATCGTAGCTGAATATGTATTGGTAGCTTTCATTATTCTATATATTAGGGTCACATTCCTATTTGTGGAATATTCTTAGAATAACTTTTCCAATTGGCTTTCCAAATCACACCCCTTACATTTATACCTTTGGGATCTTCATTTTTGCCATTGCAAGGTGGCCTTCTTGGGATCATCCACAAAATACTGACAACAAAGTCTACAATGTCACATAGTATATACGGCTTAAAAAACAAGCTTCATTAGAAAAACTTGCAAGAGAAGAGAAAGTATAAGTCCTCTGACTCTTATGTCTCAATTTATCTGGGAGAGGAATACCCAGACCATGACACACACCTGGCTATGTTGCTCCGATTGCTCTCTGTATTCACAAGGTTAACATGGGAGCAACCTGCCAGTCAGAATTTGAAAGGACTATTTGACCACTTGGTAGCCTGGGTTTGCATGGGTGCTGCTTAAATGTATTATCTCAGAAAGCAGGCTTCCAACTCCTTGCAAACACAGAGCTAATGGAAACAGGCCCTTGGCAAAGGATTAAAGCAACCATACTGCAAAAAATTGGCTTTGTGTACTGGTCCTCATGCAGGGAGAGGATGGAAACCCCTAGTTCTTGTTAGCTCATGGTCCAGACAACTCACAGTGATTTTTAGACAATCCTGCCTCTTTCTTCATAATCCAGCAATGGTCTAAATCAGTGTACACTTCTAGAATATTTTCTATCAATATAATAATTTAGACTGTGTGCAATACTCAGGGGTAAACTCTGTTCTGGGGACTAAACATTTTCATTTTTTATTTAAATTTTTTTTGGGGGGGGGGTTGGGAGGACTGAGACTTGAGTCTGCAGTCCCGAGTTTATTTACAGCACAGTATTTAAGCACAAGTAGAGGAGGAAGTTACAGTTCAGATATTTTGCAAACACAATCACTGACCTTTCATTTTGTCAATCGCTATTGCTATATTTCCTCATTGCTTCAATTACGCCCTGATTATTCTTTAACCTTCTGAGTAATCAAGATAACCTTCTGAACAATCGAGATAACCTTCAAGATAACCTTCAAGATAACCCTAATCAAGATAACCCTTATCAAGATAACCTTCCAAGTAATCTAGACCTTGTAGGATCTTGTATGTAGGCATGTTTGTTCTAGGTCAAACCTCAGCCAACCTGTTTATTAAACTAAAGGGTGAGAGAGCAGAGAGCTATGTCTAGAGTCTGCATTCAGATCTCTAGTACCCCTGTATGCCCAGGGAAGCTCCCCACATCTCCCCCTTTTCTTTTAATTAAACAGGAGAATTGGCATTCTTAGAATATTTCCTTGGACTTACTGCAGCTACACAATGAGATACTAAGCATGAGAGATGTACCTCCTTTAAAAACTGACTTGGCTAAAGATGCTGAAGATTTTGTTCAAAAGTTATTAGGACAAGTACCTTCCTTAACCAGTTTTCAACATCTTGCTATTATGGTACTAGGACTTCTAGGCCTTGTAGGGATTATTCTATGTTGTGCTCCACTGCTTCTCCGTATAATTTTTAACAATATTGGTGTAGTGAAGGCAGCCTTGCATGCTACAAATTTACAATTGAAAGCTCATAAGAATTCTCCTGTTTAATTAAAATTTTTAAATTCTTTGGAGCAATTGATAGAAATTAGGCAGTAATCAAATTTTGCTTTAACAACAATTTTGCTCAGCATTAGTGTTACAATCTTTATTGTCCACAGTAAAAATAACATTCTTTGTTTTTTACTCATGAAGATAAATTAATCCAGAAGGATTCCAGAATATTTGAGAAAGCATGATGCTGGACACATAATCTAATATAAATCAAGTTTCAATTGGACATTATGGCAGTATTAACTGGGATAGAGTAGTAATGCTACATCAAAATTACATCCTTAATTGTACAGCGGTGATTTTTATGTAAAATTGTTGGAAAAGGTTCTCAGGGACATTTAAGAAGTGAGATCAGATGGCCTGATAATATGAGTATGTTAAATACATATTTTAATCCATCCAAATTAGTTAAATATCTATTATAGCTTATAAGAAAAATTCATTCCTATAGATATTAATTTACATTTAGAGATTTTACTAGTACTTTGTTCTCTTGTATTCTAATATATCATTAGCATATCCCAAATGCATTCATAAGTTTTCATTTTGGCATTGTATGTAATCTTTTGAATTATGCTGTTCAATTTATATGTTCACCTACAAGTAAACAATATGAATAACTTATAAATTGATAAGTACAGTTATGTTTACTATAAGCATAATAAGTACTTAAGAGATCAGTAATATGTTTTCTATTGTAATGTAATAAGTTAGAACCTAAATTATAATATATTTTATATAAAATTGGAATGATTCCTTTTTTCTATGCACATATTTCTTAAAAAAATGCTTTTGTGCATTATAAAACCACTTTATTTACTTTACATTTTTATAAATGATATACATAAATATACTCTCATTCTCTGTTTTGAAAAGTAATACATTTGAATTAGAGAAAAAAAATTAATCTCAAAGGTAGCAAGGATTCAAACTATTGTGTGTGTGTGTGTGTGTGTGTGTACCTTAATCCTTCCAATATCTCTGAGCAACAGATGTATAAGCAACACCTATATGGTTTAACAGGTAAAAAAAATTTAGGCAATGGACATATGTGCAATAGATTATTTAATTCAACTGAAAGCTTCCAGATACAGTCAATAATAAATTATTAAAGAGCACATTAGAAATCAACATATTTATAAATACAGTTTAGATATTTTTAAAAATATGAAATCATTCATTTAAAAATCAGTGTATGCAATACTTTAAACAATAAAGAATTTAAATTTTAAAAAATGAGTGTATGGCTCTAATCAGTTTGGCTCAGTGGATAGAGTATCAGCTTACAGACTGGAAGATCCCGGGTTCAATTACTGTCAAGATCACGTACCTCAGTTGCAGGCTTTATCTCCAGTCCTAGTCAGAGCACATGCAGGAGGCAACCAATCAGTGTGTCTCACATAGATGTTTTTCTCTCCCTGCCCTCCTTTCCACTCTCTAAAACTCAATGAAAAAATACCCTCTGGTGAGGATTAACAAAAAAATAAAATAAAATCAATGTATGCCCAAATGTAGAATTTGTATTTTATTTCAGCTGTTCCCTCAAGTTGCACACATATTTAATTCTAATTTTATAAATAATAATGAAACATATGAAGAATGGAGAAGATGGCGTGCAACAAAGTGGAGACCATCAAAAAGAAAAATAGTTGAACCACTCGGCTTGTTTGATAGAAAAATATAAAGAAATATAAAAATACATTTTGTATCAGGGGTCGAAGCAGGGAGAGATGATAGATACGTTATATATGATATGAATATATGTATATGTATACATATATAATCTCTAGTAATGTTATAGGATTAATGTGTATTGAATTAGAAAAGATGAGAAAGAATTTATGGACATGGACAACAGTGTGGTGGTTGCAGGTGGGGGAGGGAGTGTTTATAGGTGGAGGAGGGCATAGAGGAGATAAATGGTGGTGGAAAGAATAAAATTAATAAAAATAAATGATAGTTATCATTTTATATTCAAATCACCTAGCACAACATATATTTTTGTGAGCTATTTCAATAGCACAGTGCTCTTATTGAATTATTTTTCTATAAAGCTACCTTTAAATGCATATAATGAATTACTATGCATTTCTTATTTATACTCATTTAAAAAATTCTACTAATTGATACATTAATAATACTAGTAACCTTATATGGCTATGGAGATGAGTTATGTATTTATGTGAATAAAGATGATATACACTATTAAGTTTTAATTAATACATATAAATTTGCAAGAAGTTTTTGCTATTATCATTACCATATCAAATTACAATTTATTTGGGATAAATAAAGTTTTTAAAAACAAAAGTATATGCCCTACCTGGTGTCGCTTAATGATTAGAGTGTCAGGCCATACACTGGAAGGTCATCAGTTTAATTTCTGGTCAAGAGCAGGTACCTGGGTTGCAGGTTCAATTCCTGGCCCCTGTCAGGGCACATGTCTCTCACACATTTATCTCTCTCTCTCCCTCCTTCCCTTCCACTCTCTCTAAAAAAATCAATGGAGCCCTGACCAGTGTGGCTCAGTGGATAGTGCATTGGTCTGCAGACTGAAGGGTCCCAGGTTCAATTCCAGTCAAGGGCATGTACCTTGATTGCGGGCACATCCCCAGTAGGAGGTATGCAGGAGACAGCTGATTGAAGTTTCTCTCCCATCGATGTTTTTAACTCTCTATCCCTCTCCCTTCTTTGTAAAAAATCAATAAAATATTTTAAAAAATCAATGGAAATAAATATCCTCAGGTGAGGCTTAACAACAAAAAAGATAGAAAGTGTGTGTTTTTTAAAATAATGATGTCTCTCTCTACATGTATTATGTTCCCTTATATTTGTTAGATATTTATCTTTATTTTCCATCTTTCCAAAGTACTGTGGTTCGTGTGAAAAGCCTAGAAAGCCATTTCCATGCACACAATGACACAATTTCAATACTTCTCAAATATCCACTGATGATAAATGTGTAGCAGTCACACATTCACAAAGGCTATCAAGCATTTAAATATTCCAAAGAGTTTGTTTTTCCATTTTTCCTTAGAGACAATTCCTGTTAAAAAGCCTTAACTATCACCAAATTTTGGATGGCAGTCAATCTAAATTTTCACTTTATTAACTTGGAGTGATTCAGGCTTTCTGATCTCAGTCTGCACATTTCTGCTCCAGCCTTGATATTTACATCCTGTAAGCACTTGTAAACAATTACCATATCCCCTACTTAGTTGTCTGTTAGCCAACCTAAACAGATTGAGCTCTTTTAATCTTTTCTCATAAATCAATCTCTCCATTCCCTTAATTACTCCTGATGTTCAGTTCTGAAATTACTCCAATATGCTCGTCATATTTTTAATACTCAGTTTCCCAGAACCAAAGTGGTTTTTTAATAGATGCATGTTAAAATTGTGCTTATTCAATTGAAATAACTGCAGCAAAAGATGTTTTTCTACAGTGTTCAGTTCTCTATGGTTACACAGAATGAAACTTTACCATCAGGATACTCATCATTAAATGTCTTTTTCACACTGTATGGACTTATGCCAAAGCACAGGGCTAGCATATGAGATGTGAAGGGTAATGGCTTAAAGATTACATAGGATGAATGAGAAGATTCTTTAATAAAAGAAAATATACTGTTTTACTATATACATAGAAGAGTGAGTTCATTTTCATATGTTAGGTTGGCAAAGAATTTTCCTATAGATAGTGCAGTCAAAACTTAGGTATCTCCCCACATAGTCAATTCTTATTTCAACTGAGGTTCTACAATTGCTTTTGTTGTGGTGTTTTAAGTAATTTCTCTCTTAGAAATTGGGAGCTATGATTTAATATTCAAACTAAGATGTTGTGAACTTATGATAAATATTTAGTGATAAGTATTATTAAAAAGAAGGAGAAGAAAAGCTGAACTTGGCTGTGATCGTAACAGCAGCCACTGATCTCAGCTCTCTTGTTAACACTAAGATAAAGCTGACTAAGTGAAGACCAGAAGGAGGTTAGAGAGCAAGACAATCACTGGGCAGGAAGGGCCACTTGCTCCAAGTATATAGGATTGATGACGATATTTTCTAGAACTATGTTACAAGTATAGCCATTCATAATGTTTTCATCCTTGATCATTAAACTCTGCTTTACAAGTGTTTTAGGCCCTAGAAGAAAGAGGAATAAATCTGTTTAAATAATTCAGTAACATAACTAGGGAATCTAAGCATCTGAGGGATGAAAAGGGGCAAAGTAACAATAGTATACCTATAATTTCACAAAACATAGGAGCCATATAAATGTATCAATAATCCAACAAATCATTTCTATAAGCCTGAGGAGGTCATCATTCCATTCTTTCTCCCATTTTCTTTTAGCCTTCATATTTTTCTGAAGCTTTATAACTTTTCAAAGTATTTTTCAAATTTTTTAAAATTATTGACTCAATTAATCAATATTTAGAGAAAGCAGATACTTATCTTAAGGTCTTGATATAACAAAAATGAAAACTGGAAAACAGGCAACTATGATAGAGGGCAATGATTGTCTCACCAGGTTTGAAGACAGTTTTGGGAACACATGGTCAATGGCCTTTCTCAACATGTGGTTTTAAAATTCACAGGACACATTCCCATCCCCACCCCCCATCTTCACCTCCTTACTCTTCTTTATTAATCCTTATGTCTTAGTTTGGGCTCTATCAGAAGCAGGCCAAGATATAAGGATTTAAAAAGGAAAGAGTTGATCCCAGAGGTATCCCGGGAAACACCAGTAGTGAATTCAGGTGGGAACTGAGACAGGAAAGGGGGAAAAAAGCCCTAGATGGGTTTGTTTTAAGCAAACCTTTTTATGCCAGGGGGTAACAGGAGTCTTTACTCCTGCTAGGAAATGTAGAAATCAGTGTAACACAGAGTAGAACATGCACTTCAGAGTTATTCCCCTCTCTGCCTATTCTAAACATGCATCCCCCATGTTGCATTTTCTTCACCTTGTCACCTATCCCTTAAATTGCTGGTCAGTTACATACAAAAACAAACAAACAAACAAACAAAAAAAACAAACACTTTTGTGAGAGGAAGATTAGTGGCACAAACTACAGTCTCTGTTACAGTACTTGGTATTCATAGTCTCCGTCCCCTCCCACTAGAACCTTCATCTGCATCCAGCACTTCAGCAGGCCCAGGCCCCTTGTAGTTATTCCTTGTGAAGCTGAGAACATGAATGTACAATGCTATCTGTCCCCAGTGAATGGAAACTGCTTTTGATTCTCCCTCCTGATAGGGATTAGAAAGAATTCATTTACAACATCAATAGCTACATACTAAGTGCCTGAGGGTATGTTAATCCAGCCAAGTACGGAGAGCACATCCTGCTAGTAGTTGCTACTTGGACTACCACTTTGTTCAATTTATGGTCTCTCTGGCATCATCCATCTGTGGCAGGAGAACCAGACCTGTACATTAAAGAGAGATGTGATGGAGATCACCACCCTGAGTCCTGTAAGTATTTGAGGGGCTGCTTTTCTCTACCATTGCTTCCAGGCTTCTGTATTGATTCTGATTTACTGTCTTGGCCAGGAATGGAATTGGGGAAGAGTCCAGTTTCAGCAGCTTCTTCCAGTTTCAGCGGCTTCTATTTAGCTTTCCCTTTCATTACGACTCTCTTTTCACAGGTAGAAAACCTGATATGAGAGATGACTTTTCCAGATACTAAGAATATCCATTTCAATGATCAACCAGGGCACAAGATTACATTTTAGGAGATGGATTGTGGAGACTGTGGACAATCTGATACGAACATGGCTATAACTCCTTTTATTATCTGGTTTCCATATTCAGAACTCTATCCAAGGCCACGATGGAATTTTCAAGGTCACTTCAGACTCATATTCAACAGTCTATAGTTCCCTCTCTGTAGAGTACTCTGCAAGACGAAATGGAGGAATTACTACCGTGCATACTTTGCATTCTGTAACAAAGCTTTAAAAGCTGCCTCCTCCTTCCATTGATGGCCCCCATGTCTGAGAGTTATCACAGGCCTGGAAACTGGATGAAGAATCATATATTTTTCCATTGTGGTTGATACATTAGCCATCAGCCCACCTGTTGTATATTGTTTGGTTATATAAATCAGACAACATTCTGCTTGTCTATTTACTTTGCTTCTGGATTCCCCATCCATAATCCATTAGCCATCACCACATATCACATTGTACCAGGGGTATCTTTGCCATTTTGGCCTTGTTGCTCATTTGAGAGTTATGCCAACCTTGTCTTTGATGGTTACGTGCAGGCATCAGGCCTTGAATCACCTTCAACGCTGGAAAATAAAAGTGATATCTTTTATTTTTTAGGCTGGCAAAGAGCTCCTCAATAGTGCTAGTGTCCATCTCACTGCACATTCCTTATTGCTTTAGTAAAGGGATTGTTCGAGGAGCCTTTCCATAAAACAGGGAGTTCCGTATTTTACTTAGTTAACAGGTTTTACTGTGCCTACGACTGCAGACTGGATGTCTGTGCCCCCAAATATGTATGTTGAAATCCTAATCCCTAGTGTAAGGATATTAGTAGGTGGGGCCTTTGGGAGGCAGTTAGGGCCAGATATAGTCACTAATTCCTTCTGAATGGGATTAGTGTTTTTTAAGAATTATGAGGAAGTTAGCCCTAGTTGGTTTGGCTCACTGGATAAAGCGTCGGCCTGCGAAATGAAAGGTCCCAGGTTCGATTCCAGTCAGGGGTACATGCTCTGGGTTGTGGGCTTGATCCCCAGTGGGGGTCTTGCAGGAGACAGCCAATCCATGATTCTCTCTCATCATGGATGTTTCTATCTCTCTCTCCCTCTTCCTTCCTCTCTGAAATTAATAAAAATATATAAAAACAAGAATTATGAGAAAGTTGGCTTCATTTATTTGCTCTTATCCATGTAACTATATCATAAGTCAGCTGCCTGCAACCTAGAAGAGGGTTCTGACTAGAGCTTGACTATGATGCCACCTTGATCTCAGACTTCTAACTTCCAGAACTGTGAGAAATAAATTTGTTTTGTTTATAAACAACCCAGTTTATGATATTTTGTTATAGCACCCCAAAATAACTAAGACACTACTTCTTGAACCCTTTAATTCCTGCCATAATATTCCTTCAACACAATTTGATCATCTCTTTCTCATTTTTTCAAGCATTAAGGAGCAGTCTTATAGTGTATTCTGATCAGTTTCAGGTATCCTTGCAAGGTCGTTAAAGAAAAGGAAAACTGACAGGTGTATACTCTCTTCTCAGCTTGACACCCTCTCCCTGTTCATTCAGAAGCCTAAAAATTTATGTTATTGGGTCTGACATTCTCTTGGTGAAAAACACCTTTATGCCTGAAGTTGTGGCAATACTTCCCTCTTGGGCCTTGTTCCTTCACACTAATTGCGGCTATAGAACCAATGAGAGCAAGTGGAAGTACATGTTCAGAATGGAAAACACCATCTCCTGGAGCGTTTACATGCTCTTCATGCAAGGGAAGTGGTAGTGGACCACTTCTCAATCAGAAAGATCATGGGTATCGGGGTCGGGGAGGGGGCGTGGTTCAAGAGCCTCAGGCACATCTGCCTTGATGCCTCACCTCAATATCCCAGAGTCTTTCTCAGGATGTAGGCCTCTACTTCAGTGTGGGAGGATTGCTGGCCTTCTTGATTCAGCCTTCTTTTTTAACTCTGTTATTTTACTTTCACAGTCAAGACCTGGGACTGTTTCTCCTTCACAATCTGCCATTTAGTGACAGAATATAAAGGTCCCTTTAAATGTTGCCAGGGTAACCTGATTTTCACATTGTGCCCTACGGTGACAGGTAGATTGAGTCTGTAATTTTATTCCTTTAGTGCCTCTATTGCACCTAACTGACACCAAATTACTCCACCTTCCTTGGAAATTTCCTTGCTCCATAGATCTTCAAAATTAGAGACACCACATAGCCCTGTCAAACCCCTTCCATTTTGTCATCCTTGGGTTTTTATTAGCTGTGCTGGCTAAACATGCTGGTGTGATAATAAGCTCCTCTTCACACCAGCAAAAGGTGTACTTATTGACATCTCTGGGCAAGCAGTCTAATTCTTGAGTCTCATTCTGAGGATTGACTTCCTGTAGCTTTTTATGTCATCAACTTTCTTAGATAAATTTCCCCTAAAGCAGAATTTGAGACAGGGATTCCAGTACAAGCAGTTTATTTTGAAGGCGATTTCAAGACACACCAGGGGGAGAAAGCAGTTTAAAAATGTTATCAAGCACTTTGCTATTGAGGGTAACAGGAACTTTACCTTACCAGAGAACTCTTGGAAGGTAGAATAAACCCGCATCTCAAAAGCATTCCATTAGAGGGGCAAGAGAGCTAAAGAATACATATATTAATTACCACTACACTTTTTTTAAAGGCTGCTTTTGAGGGACATCAATTCCTTGCTACTTCAGGCATCAATGTGGACTTTAGAAAACAGAGAAAGTCCTCAGGCAAAGACAATGAGGTGCTGGCATCTGGAAACTGAGCCAAGGTACTCAGAGCCATAAAGACTAAAGTATCTGGGTGGACAATGGCAGTGTTGGCTGAAGTTGAATAAAATACTGTTTTAAATGGGACGGCAGCATTTTCTAAAATTATAACTTCATAGACTTTTTTCAAGAATAGTATCATTACATAAGTATATTGATATATCTTTATCTATATCTCTATCATCTGTATCTATATCTATATCTATATATGTATCTGTATCTATATATACAGATACATATATAGATATAGATATATATATTTCCTTTTCTTATTGCTATTAAATTTCATTTCAATCATTTCTTAAAAATAGTTACAAATTTTTATACTCATATATCTATTTTCATTTTCTGTGTACCTACATATTGTGACAAATAATACTAATAATAGTATTTCTCATTGGTAGATATAAAGGTGTAACCAAGTTGAGAATTGCAATGAAGTCCAAAAGACTTAGAAATTCAAATCAGGCACCTCCAGTTCCCATCTCCAAACCATCTCCCTATGTCCACCTATAAACAAGACTGTAGTGACTCTTTGCCCAGGTAGGATGATTATTTGAAATAGCTGAAATTTTAAAAGCCTGAATCAGATTTGAGAAGCAATTTAAAATGGTCAAAATATACTATATGTACATTTGAATAGTTGCAGAAAAAGTATTGACAATACTCAATATCTGCTCTAATAAAAATTCTCAGAAAACTAAGAATTGTAGAAATGATGGGAAACTTCTTCAAACTGTTAAAAGGTGTTAAAAATAAACCTAAAGTTAGCATCATTTAAATTGTAGAAATATTTAATTGTTCTCCTTAATATGGCCAGGACATGTACTCTTACCCTTTATATTGAACATGTATGGCTATTTATTTTTATTACAATAAGGCACTAATGAAAAAAAAATAGATAATTATTTGAAAGCAAGAAATACAATTTTCCTATTTAACATGCAATGTAAATATGTACATGGAAAAATCCCAAAAATTTTATAAGAATGAAAATTACCAATACTAAAAGTTATTTTAAAAATGTGATAGGATACACATTTCATAAGCAAAATTTGATTGTGTTGCCCTGGTAAGTGTGGCTCAATTGGTTGAGCCTCATTCCATGCACTGAAAGGTCACCTGTTTGATTCTGAGTTAGGGCATATACCCAGGTTGCAGGTTTGATCCTCAGTTCAGATGCATAAAGGTAGTAACTGATCAATATTTCTCTTTCATATCTAAATTTTTCTCTCTATCCATCTCCCTTTCTCTCTCTCTCTCAAATCAATAAAGTTATATATATTTAAAAAATTGATTGCAGCTGAAACCGGTTTGGCTCAGTGGATAGAGGTTGGCCTGCAGACTGAAAGGTCCCAGGTTCGATTCCAGTCAAGGGCATGTACCTGAGTTGCGGGCACATCCCCAGTAGGGGGCGTGCAGGAGGCCCCTGATCGATGTTTCTCTCTCATCGATGTTTCTAACTCTATCTCTCTCCCTTCCTCTCTGTAAAAAATCAATAAAAATATATTTAAAAAATTGATTGCATTACTATGCTAACAATGAACTATGTTAAAATGTATATATAAAAGGCTAATATGCAAAGTGTCCCTGCAGGAGTTAGACCAGAGACCAGGAGTTCTATCACTTGCTATGACATGCACTGACCACCAGGGGGTGGCACAGAACAAAGGAAGGCCCAGCCAGCAGCCAGCAACTAGAGAAGGGAGGCCTCGACCAGCAGCTAGAAGGTAGACCCCGGTAGGCAGCCAAAAGGCCCTAATCGGCCCTGATCACCAGCCAGGCCTAGGAACCCTCCTCATGCACAAATTTCATGCACCAGGCCTCTAGTTAAACTACAAAAGACTCTAGGGTAAATTTAACAAGTGACTTGTAAGATCTGTACTCTAAAAGCTATAAAATATTCCTGAGAGAAATTAAATAAAACTGAATTTAATGGTAATATATAACATACTCATGGATGGGAATACTTATTTCTGTTCAGATGTCAGTTCTTTTTCAGTTGATCTATATACTCAACGCAAATTAAATCAAAGCCTAAATTTGCACACCAAACATTATAGTTTTGCTAAAAAGTTAGATAGGCAGATCAATAGACCAGAATAGAGAGGTAAGAAGTATACATATTTGGTAAAATAATGTGTGTTTTTTTCAATTTTATTGAGGTATAATGGACAAATACAGATTTAAAATAAAGTGTACAACATGATTATTGGTATATACATATATTGTGAAATAATTTTCCCCATCACCTTAATTAGCACATCCACCACTTCAGGAGTTTATCTTTTTGGGGTATTGGCCAAATAATTTTTTAGAATGACAAAGGAGTTCAATGAGAAAAGAATATTTTATTCAAAAAAGGTGGTGGAACAATAGGATAATTATCTGAAGAAAAGAAACATGATCCACACTGCCCCCATATCTAATTTTACTTTGAGATAAAAAACAGGTCAGATTAAAAGCTAAAACTATGAAGTGTTTTAGATTAAAAAAATAACAGAATACCTTTTTGAACTATAATTTAAAAAGAACAAAATAGAACTAATTATAAATGAGAAAGTAAAAAATTGGATTCTATTAAAATCATAGAATATTGTTCATCAAAGATAATTGATAGGAACTGAATAAAAAAGGCAGATACCTTAATATAATTTTCATATTTTACATTTTCCCAATACATAAGAATATATGTGAAGCTATGCAACTAAATTTATGGAACAAAAATTAATAATAAAAAACTGTCTTATAATTAGTGTTTTAAAGTATAACGTAATTTATTTTATTGAAGCAATGTAGAAAGTTAAACATTAGACAGTCTTATCACTGTAAATCATTACATTTGTCAAAAGCTTTTTTACCATGCTTGACACAGAGTAAGTATTTGATAAATATTTGTTGATTATATTGAAAATAGAGATTAAATTTATTACCCCTTCAAGATAATCATCTGAGCAATGGAATAAGACTGATACAATTACACAGCATTTCACTACCAGAAACAAGCATTCAATAGTCTATTTTTAGATGGCTTTCCAATAGTATTAATAGATTAAAAACAAGAATGTCTATTACTGCCACTGCTAATCTTTGTTTTAGCAGAACTATTTTAGTGCATAAAATAAGAGAAAAGAAGAAAATTTATAAGTATTTTCTAAGTATCATCATAAAGGCATAGATGAAATAATTGATTCCCTATATCCAATATTATCAATTATTGAATTCTAAAAACAAAAATTGAAATAAACATTAGCTCGTTCAACATTATCATGGTACATCTGGAGTAATGGCAGCATGGTGGAACTCCAAGTTACCCTTGAAGACAATAAAAGTAAATTGTCAAAAATTTTATACCATTTAGTACTGGTTATTTCCAAGATAAGGAGTCAGATAATAAAAAAGTTAGTTTTACCCAGTTAGCATGGCTCAATGGCTAAGCATCGAACTATGACCCAGAAGGTCACAGTTCCATTCCCAGTCAGGACATATACCTGGGTTGCAGGAGGGATCCCCAGTGTTGGGCGTGCAGGAGGCAACTGGTCAATGATTCTCTCTCATCATTGATGTTACTATCTCTCCCTCTCCCTTCCTCTCTGAAATAAATACAATTGTATTTAAAAAATAAAAAATAAATAAAATAAATTCAAATTTATTTTTAAATAAATAAATACATAAAATTAAAGAAAGTGAATATTCCTTATATTCAGTTTAAACAAATTATTTTTACACTAATGCCCCAGTGCACAAATTCTTGAATATTGAAAGGAAATTAATTAGAAGGTGGCCGGTGGGGTGGGACTGGGCAAGACAGGCTGGACATTCCCTGGAGCCAACTTCTCAGGGTCCCTCCCTGGCCAGCCGCACCTGGGTCAGCACTGCAGCTTGAAGGGCATCTGAGGAGTGAGTGAGGTCCCTCTGGCTGGTGCAGTCCCTCAGCCTGGCCTGTGGGGATTGGGCTGAAACTGGCTCTCCAATATCCCCTGAGGGGTCCCGAATTTTGAGATGGTGGTTCTTGGACAACCTCTCATAATCCAGGATTGATGGCTCCCAACCACTCTCCTGTCCGCCTGCCTGCCTGATTGCCCCTAACCGTTATGCCTGCCAGCCTGATCACCCTCTAACCACTCCCCAGTCAGCCTGATCAATGCCTAACTGCTCCCCTGCTGGCCCAATTGCTCCTAACTGCCCTCCCCTGCTGGCCTGGTCACCTTTAACTATCCTCCCCTACAGTGCTGGTCACTCCCAACTGCCCTCCCCTGCTGGCCCGGTCACCCTTCCCTGCCAGGCTGATCACCCCCAACAGTCCTCCCTTGCAGACCTGGTCCCTCATAACTGCTCTCCCCTGCTGCCTACCTTGTAGCGGCCATCTTGTGTCCAATGAGGGCGAACATCCTTTGTGTTGGGTGATGGTCAATTTGTATATTACCTCTTTATAGATAGGATTCTTGTATACAGTACTGGTTTGTTTTGTAAATTAAAAAAAGTGTTTTCATTTAAATTTTTTTAATATTTTTATTTTTTTTAATTTATTTTTTTATTGTTTGAAGTATTACAAGTAGTAGTACATATGTCTCCTTTTTTTCCCCCCACTGACCTCCTTCCGGCCTCCCCTACACCCCAGTACATGTCTTCATCTGCCCCCCACACCCCTAGTGTCTTGTATCCATTGGTTATGCTTCCATGCATGCATACAAGTCCTTCAGTTGATCTCTTACAGGCACGCCCAACCCCCCCGCCCAGCCTCCCCTGCCTTTCCGCTGTAGTTGGACAGTCTGTTCAATGCTTCTTTGCCTCTGTATCTATTCCCCCCGCCCCCCATTTCTTTCCTTTAAAAAAATTTGCCTCTGCAGACTAGAAATAAACATAATAACAAAACAAAAAGAAAATGTTTGAGTCCCAATTTCAATGTCCAACATTTCTGAGTCCCCATTTCAATGTCAAACAGTTTCTTATGTGTACATCTCAGTAATGATATCTGGATGCTGGGCACATGGTGGCAATGCAGGTCTGACCCTCTCTGGTTTGGTCCTAGGCAACCTGCAGTGGTGCACAGCTGCTGACTGCTAGCGTGGCAAGGCATCATCAGCGTCTTCCATCTTTGGACTGTTTTTCCTCTTTTCTTGGAGGTTGGAGCAGACCTGTCAATTCCTCTCTGTTGCAGGAATCCACAGGGACTTGGAGTTGTTTTCTGAAAATATTCTCAACCAAAAGTTAATAAAGGAATCTTTTCTATATAATTGTTTTGGGATCCTTTTTATTTTTGCCCAAACAATTTTCCTTTGTCTTATTTAGACACCATGTGTGGTTTTCATGGGTGTCTTGCTGTTAGCATTACAAATGAAAATTAATTTTGTAAAGTAAAAATTTTCTAGATATAATTGACTTATGGGATATTTTTTCTATCATGATGTTACCCAACTATCCCCCCCCCCTTTTTTTTGATTAATGGAGGCTTTTGTAAATTTTATAATGCAGTCTTGATAACTTTAAATTAAATTTTTTTTTTGCCCAAATATGACTGCTTTAGGTTCATTGCATGTTCAGGAATTTTACCATGAGATGAACTACCAATAGAAGTTTTAGTTATTACTTTGGGAACAGCTTTTTTTCCATTACAATTAGATTTACTTGAATACTCACTTATTTCAATTAGCCTATTTAAATTAATCTGAAAACTTGATTACTATTTTACTGTCAAATTTAATACTCTACCAACAATCTTAGTTTACCCTGTAAATATTAGTGGAAAGGATTATTGCATTCTTGAGTAAGCCCTGAGCATTACTGATGCTAGGCTGGATTTAGATATAGGGCAGCTGCTGTTGGCCAAGTCTCCTGTCTGTCACCTGTATCCCAATCTGAGCTGGGCGTGGGTAGCAAAGCAGCCATGGGGTCAGGAGACCTCCCTCAGAAAGGGTGAGGGTTGAGGCCCCTTCAGGGTTGGGGGTGTGAGGATCTGCGCCCCACTTCTGTTGACCCCCAAGTTTTCTCCTGATGGACCCTCTGCGACTGTGCCTGTCTTACATTGTTCCTTCCCTGAGGAATCTTACCTGTCTATGAACCTAATCAATGGACACAGACAACAAGGGGTGGGGCATAAGTGGGGGGTGCGGGGTTATAGGGGAATAAGGACACATGTAAAAAATAAAAATTAAAAAAAATAATTTAAAAAAATTATAAAATAAAAATAAAATATTAAATCTAATCCATACTAGTGGTCACCATAACCTTAAGAAAAATTGTTTCATGTGACAAAGATTATTAAATGAAACTCTCTGTACCCTGAAAATTATTTTGGAAGGAAACAAAGAGAAGTTTCCTTCAAAAGTCATAAGGATTTTAATTGAAAGTCAATATATTTGGCATCTTGAACTAAAGTAATTAATTTATGTTTTTGCCTCCCTGACAAAGTTTATATAAAGTTACAAAAAGAAATTGACAGCCAGTTTGAAATGGAATTGCCAGGGCCTAGAGCAAAGAATATTCTTACATGGTATTATTCTGTATTGTCATTATAATTTTAGATATTTTACAAGAGCATATTTTACAATTATCCCAAACAAATTTACAAACTAATTCTTTGAATGTTTGGCAGCAATTTTAAAAAAAAAAGGACATGAAAGGATTTAATCCCTTTCAGAAGGAATTAAGGCACTGGGAAGGCACTTGAGCATCCTATATTGGCCCCTCTTGCCTTTTGTGCCAAGAGGGACCCTCTTCTCACTATCCAATTGCCCTCAGCTGTTGTCTGAGCTTTCTGTTCATGTGAACTTGAAGCCTCGTGGTGGCTGGTACAATGGATCTGTCTCACGCCCAATTGGGTGAGCTGGGCCCTCACTGGAGAAGAAACCCGAGTTCCCCGAGATATATGATTAGCACCGGGACCCCACCAGCAGGCCAGGGGCTCCCAAGGCAGGTGCTGGGCATGGAGGCCACGGGGGCATAGGCTACCAAGGAGACAGAACTGAATCTCACATCACCCTGCTTGGCCCTGGAGGATGACTGGTTACCTAGAGAAAAGAAATTTTTTTTTTTTTTTATAATTGGTACATCTCAAGGCCCTCCACATAAAATTCTTTGAAGAGGAAAGTTTCACCAGAGAGAGATGTAATACTTGCCTATATTTTGTTAATATAATGATTAAATATTTAAAAAGAAGACTTCACATAGTTATCTAGTGTTTCTAGCTATAACCAAATGAAATATAAAACAATGCACTGACCAACAAAATGAAGAAAATATAAAGGAACTTGGATAATTCTAATAAGAATGTTTTAAGAAAAATATAGTAAAAACCAATAAAACTTTAATAAAGGCCATTAAGGAAGTCATGTATAATAAAAATAATATTGTATTAATTGATAGCAAGACAAAATATTGTAGAGGTGAAAATTCTTTTCAAGTCAAGTTATAAATTTTATTTGAAACAAAAATGAGATCTCAGTGTTTTAAATATGTTTGCAGTATTGGTTTTACATAATAGTATATGCAAAGAATTGATATATTTTAAAAATAATGAGGTTTATATGACTTAGGAAATGTCAAAACATAGTATAAAGTGAGGAATTAAAGAATTATTTTGTGTACTACTTTATTAATGACAGGGAATATAGATCCCATCTTATGTAAGACAAAAGTATTAGAAATTATTTTATGATAAGGTTGAATTTTCAAATCATTGAAAATAATAAGTTAGTCAATTATTGCTAAAGCCATCAATTATCCACATTCATTGGATTTACTAAGACAAATAAATGATGGAATTTTAAGGGACATTTAATTTTAAAATAGTGCTCACTATAAAAATATTTATTTGATAGTCATTTTTGTTTAATTTTATTTAGCTAAAATGATCTTACATTTTCTTTGGCTTTGAGTACAGATTCCTCTTTCACTGAATTTTCCTCAATTCCTTACTTATTTTAGGATTTTTACAATAAAATAATTGTTTAATGATTTTGCTTACTATTTAAATACCCTTCTAGTTTCCAAAAATATGTAGTTTGGCTGTGTTTTTTCTTATTAATATTACTGTTATGCTCTCCAAATTTTTTAATTACTAAGAAAATGTCTATTCTTCTTGGATGTCATATTGTCTGTGTTTTTATGAATGGATTTTAACATAACATTTTTCTTGGGATTGCCAAGGATAATTATGTGTGATTTATTTTGATTTGGCTTTTCATTTGAATTTTTGGTTTATCTTCTGTGAAATATCTAAGGCTATTAACTTAGCTTGAGTTCTGTGAATTTTTCAAAAATATTCCATAAAAAAAATTTCTTCTCCTTAAAATAATGACATATTTACTTAGAATAGAAACAGCATAAGAAAAGACTGCTTTCCCATGCTACTATCCACTCATTCTTTCTCAATGTCAGATAAAACTGTTTGCAATCATTATTTTTAAAGAAGGTTTGGTTTGTTGTTTTGATTTTAATGCTATTTTATTTTGTAAATAATGTACATGCTAAAGATAAGATTTATACATATGTAAAAGACTAGCTAAAATAGTAATGTCATTTATTAACTTGTTGAAAATACCTTAGGGTTATTTAATGTACAATAAAGAATTTGAAGTTCAAAAATGCAAAGTATTAAAAATGAATTAAAATTGACCTCAAGGGCCCAGCTGGTGTTGCTCAGTGGTTGAGTATTGACTTAGGAACCAGGAGGTCATGGTTTGATTCTGGTCAGGGCATAACCTGAGTTGCAGACTTGATCCCCACTGGGGAACATGCAGAAGGCAGCAAATCAGTGATTCTCTCCCATCATTGATGTTTCTACCTCTCTCTCCCTCTCCCTTCCACTCTGAAATCAATAAGAATATATTTTTAAAAATCCACCTCAAGGAACATTGTTTCCAAATATGAAGGATCTAGGCTTGCTGAATGAGACAATCTTGTTCTTTCTTCCTCTGGTCTTCTATTTCTACCTAACGTTTAAATTCTTCCTTTGCCACCCTGCAATAAAATAATGTTTTTCTGTGGACAAATTTCACAGAAATGACATGTTGTTGATATTAAATCACACAGAGGACAATTGAAATTAATTTCATATTGTGGAATAAGATTTCATCTGAGATATTACTACCATAATGATAATAATTTGGTTTTGTGTGTTCACATGTGTGCATGTGAACAGGCATCTGTATGTGGTTAACAATTTTCTTTAAAAAGAATTTGAAGAATTCCAAATGCTTTTTAGCATTATGGTGAGTACTTTAATTATTGGGATAAAGTTAGAGAATTCCAAGTTGACAACTTTTAGGCCAGTAATTCAAAGAATAAAGAGCAAAACCTTTATTGACTTATTTGTATGGCATTAAATTATTGTTGCATAATACGTAACTGTTTGACTTTGGACATAAGACATAACTTCTTTGTGCCTCAAATTCTACATTTATAAAGTAAGAAAAAAATAAGTATAACATGATGCATCACATACAGAAGAAGGGCCTGTTAAATGTCAGATTATTTTGCCATTTACTTCCCAGCTTTCACCCCTAACAGAATAGGCAAGTGCTAATTGGTTGGTTAAAAAACTTAGTTTTACTCATTTTTTCATTTCTATAAATATTCAGGTTCTCCCTGATACTTAAATTACTCAGTAAACAAAAAGATTCATTAAACCTACATGATATTTTTAGCTTCTCTGATAGTATGCACACTAGTAATGTGTCAGTCATCAAGCTTGCAAAGTGTCACTCTCAACTGCACAATATAAAGATAACGGGAGGTATTATGCACTTTCTTCTTACATTGCGAGGGAGTGATCATATGGTCTATTTGAGTTCTACACAGGTGAGATTGATTGATTTTGAGTAGAACCCAGCTACCTTCATTATAGTTCAAAGATGTGTACCTGCTACAGGAGTGTTTGGGACTTCTTGTCTGTCCTCTCTGATCTAAGGCCACCATAGCTGTGATGGGCAGAAGGCTCCTTTTATCAACAAACATCACATCCGTACCCTTTGAGCCATTGTGGAAAACATAGAGAATAATGCCATCTCTGAATTATACATCAGGGTCTGGAATCATAGAAGTTAAATGATTTGTCAAAGATCACAAGGCAGAATCAGGTGGAAAACTCCTGCATGCTTATTACAGCTTTATTCTGCCATATCACACTAAAGAGTTTTCCTTCTTTTCATGCTCTTCTATGATGTGCACCAGGACACATTAGCACTAAATGGATCTTCTTAGAGTATGGAAAAGTTGGTCTGTCTCAACTTTGGTCTCATCTATGGCTCAGCTATATTAGTTGAAATCATCACGGACACTAAAATTCTCTTTCTCTTCCTTATAACACATTTTACATCATGTACATTTTATACAAAAACATAAAGCAAGTGCTCAATAAAATGGATGGCCACTCAATTTTGAAATGAGCTGCAGGTCATACCCTATATAATAAAGAGCTAATGTGCTAATTAGACTGAACAGCAAAATGAAGCCAGGACTGCAAGGGCCAAGCCCCTTGCACAAATTTCATGCATCGGCCTCTAGTTCTTATATAAAAACCAAATACAACCCAATTTCCCCAAAAATATTACCATGTGCTATAAGTAGTTGTATTGACTATAGCTCCTACCAAATGGGCCATTGGCAAGAATTTGGAAACGTTATATAGAAAGTGTTTCAATATTTGTTGTAATAGTATTTACACACAGCAATGCACTTATAGGATATTACTAGCTTTAGGTTTTCTCCAAACATAAAACTAAATTCTCAAATTCCCACAGCAATTTTTAAGCATAAAAACTAGGTAAACCAATACTAGGTAAAATCAGAAATGATTATGGGAAGGGTTAAACACTATTTAAAAGTTGTGGCACAATATGCTGACTACTTTTGCTTTGATAAGCTGGAGAGGAGGGTAAACAACACCACAGTAGTGGAAAGACTTATGTTGTTATGCTGTTCTCCAAAATCAGAGAAAGGAAATTATTCCATAGTAATCTAAATAATAAGAATACAAACATTTATTAATCAGTTATTATGGGCATTTTATTGAGCTAAATGTTTGAGATCTATATATTATTTAACCTTTGGGTGAAGACTCTTGGTTAGTAATATTAATTTCCCTATTCTTGCACAAGATAATACAACTATAAATGGATAGATCTGGGACTAAAATACATTTATAAATTTATAGCTATTAGTTATTACAATATAGTGCCTTTCATATAAAATTCTAGTAATAATTTCTTGCTGATATAAATATAGGACATATAATAAGATATAAATAATGAAAAAACATGAAGAATAATACTTATTATTAACAACTTGAAACATTTTTTTCTTTTTTTTAATTGTTTTATGTATTGCAAATAGTAGTACATATGTCTCCTTTTTTTCCCCCCACCTACCTCCCCCCGGCTTCCCTTACCCCCCAGTACATGCCTTCACCTGCCCGCCCCCCCACCCCCGCCCCAGTGTCTTGTATCCATTGGTTATGCTTCTATGCATACGTACAAGTCGTTCGGTTGATCTCTTACAGCCCCCCCTCGCCCAACCTCCCTTGCCTTCCCGATGTAGTTTCACAGTCTGTTCATTGCTTCTTTGCCTCTGTATCTATTTTCCCCCCATTTCTTTCCATTAAAAAATTTTGCCTCTGCAGACTAGAAATAAACATATAATAACAACAAAAAAAGGTTTGAGTCCCAATTTCAATGTCCAACAGTTCTGAGTCTCCGTTTCAATGTCTAACAGTCAGCAATGATATCTGGATAGTGGGCACATGGTGGCAATGCAGGTCCAACCCTCTCTGGTTTGGTCCTAGGCAACCTGCAGCGGTGCACAGCTGCTGACTGCTGGCGTGGCAAGGTGTTGTCAGCATCTTCCATCTCTGGACTGTTTTTCCTCTTGTCTTCGTGGTTGGAGCAGACCTGTCAATTCCTCTCTGTTGCAGGAATCCACATGGTCTTGGGGTTGTTTTCTGAAAATATACAAACATATTCTCAACCAAAAGTTAATAAAGGAATCTTTTCTATATAATTGATTTGGGATCCTTTTACTTTTGCCCAAAAGATTTTCCTTTGTCTTATTTAGACACCATGCGTGTTTTTCATGGGTGTCTTGCTATTAGCATTACAAATGAAAATTAATTTTGTAAAGTAAAAATTTTCTAGATGTAACTTACTTACAGGATATTTTTTCCTTACATGATATTACCCTACCATTCTCCCTTTTTTTGATTAATGGAGGTTGTTATAAATTTTATAATGCAGTCTTGATAACTTTAAACTTTAATTTTTTTTTTTTTTGCCCAAAAATATGACTGCTTTAGGTTCATTGCATGTTCAGGAATTTTACCATGAGATGAACTACCAATAGAAGTTTTAGTTATTACTTTGGGAACAGCTTTTTGTCCAGTACAATTAAATTTACTTGAATATTCACTTATTTCAATTAGCCTATTTAAATTAATCTGAAAACTTGATTATTATTTTACTGTCAAACTTAATACTCTACCCACAATCTTAATTTACCCTGTAAATAATAGTGGGAATGATTATTTGCATTCTTGAGTAGGCCCTGAGCATTCCTGATGCTAGGCTGAATTTAGATATAGGGCAGCTGCTGTCGGCCAAGTCTCTTGTCTGTTACCTGGTTCCCGATCTGAGCTGGGCCAAGTCTCTGTCTGTTGCCTGGGTCCTGATCTAAGCTGGGTGTGGGAGGCGCTAAGCAGCCATGGGGGCAGCAGACCTCCCTCAGAAGGGGCGAGGGTTCAAGACCCTGCAATGTTGGGGGGTTAGGGTCTGTGCCCCACTTCTGTTGCCCCCCAAGTTCTCTCCTGATGGGCCCTCTGAAACTGTGCCTGTCTTAGGTTGTTCCTTCCTTGAGGAATCTAACCAGCCATCCTCTGGGGCCAAGCAGGGAGATGTGAGGTTCAGTTCTGTCTCCTTGGTAGCCTATGCCCCCATGGCCTCCACACCCAGCACCTGCCTTGGGAACCCCTGGCCTGCTGGTGGGGTCCCGGTGCTGATCACATATCTCGGGGAACTCGGGTTTCTTCTCCAGTGAGTGCCCAGCTCACACGATTGGGCATGAGACAGATCCATGGTACCAGCCACCACGCGGCTTCAAGCTCAGCATGAAGAGAAAGCTCAGGCAACAGCTGAGGGCAATCGATTGTGAGAAGAGGGTCCCTTTTGGCACAAATGCAAGAGGGGTCAATATAGGATGTTCAAGTGCCTTCCCAGTGCCTTAATTCCTTCTGAGGAGAATATTATGTTAAGTGAAATAAGCCAGGCAGAGAAAGATAAATATCACATGATCTCACTCATTTGAGGAATATAATGAATGGCATAGACTGATGAACAAGAACAGATCCAGAGGCTGAGAAACATCAATCAGAACATCATACCTCAGGTAAGGTAGGGGAGGGTGGGGGTAAGGTGGAGAGATCAACCAAAGGACTTGTATGCATGCATATGAACCTAATCAATGTACATAGACAACAAGGGGGCGGGGCATAAGTGGAAAGTGGGTGGTTATAGGGGAATAAGGACACGTATGTAAAAAATAAAAATTAAAAAAATTTAATTAAAAAAATTATAAAATAAAAATAAAATATTAAATCTAATCCATACAAGTGGTCACCATAACCTTAAGAAAAATTGTTTTATGTGACAGAGATTATTAAATGAAACTCTCTGTAGCCTGAAAATTATTTTGGAAGAAAACAAAGAGAAGTTTCCTTCAAAAGTCGTAAGGATTATAATTGAAAGTCAGTATATTTGGCCTCTTGAACTAAAGTAAGTAATTTGTGTTTTTGCCTCCCTGACAAAGTTTATATAAAGTTACAAAAAGAAATTGACAGCCAGTTTGAAATAGAATTACCAGGGCCTAGAGCAAAGAATATCCTTACATGATATTATTCTACAATGTCATTATAATTTTAGATATTTTACAACAGCATATTGTACAATTATCCCAAATAAACTTACAAACTAATTCTTTGAATGGTTGGCAGCAATTTAAAAAAAAAAAAAAAAGGACATGAAAGGATTTAATTCCTTTCAGCAACTTGAAACTTGCCTACATTTTGAGACTCTTAAAGTGACACAGTTTGTCATAATTTAACTGTTTTCTGTCCCCTAAGATCTTAGGAAACTCATTAACACATTTATGTCTGTAATAATCTGATTATAAAATAATCTATTATTATGTATTTATATAATCTAGCAAGTTTGTTTAAAATAATTTTAATTACTTAAAATTATTCTACATTTTTCTGACTTTGTTAATGTGGTTTTATTATATTTTTAAGAGCTTATAAATAGCAAATTTGAAGAGATAGAAATTAAGTTGAGTAACTTCTACAAATACATAATCCATTGGGAAACAGTTGTTAGTTCCATTGAGGCTTTAGAAATTTTGGTGGGATCTCAGGACTTCTTTTAAAAAATATTTGAATTTTAATGGATTTGGCAGGTCAATACAATTTGTTTCCCTCTAAATCTTGCACTTTCACTTTGCATTGTATGCTGCAGCACACATGCTTTTCACATAGAGGGCAGCTTCATCCCTCTGAATTGCAGATCCTCTGCCACTTGTACAACCTTTCTCCAGACAGACAAATCTGAGCAGAGTCCAAAACATTATAATAACATTTGTCTCCGATGTTGATGAGGGCCAACACATATTAATTTGTCATTTGCCTCATATTTATCAACCATATTGCAGACTATTTCCAGACTGAGGCAGTTAAAAGCCTTTATTAAAAATGATGCCTTCGGAATCTAATTTATTTCAGCATGCACATATTTTTATTTAATATTATTTTATGTCTTGCAAGCTAACAATGTTTCAAAAGTGTTCAACAGGAATGTTAGACTTTACAAATCTATTACTTTTATTAATTTGTTTGGTTACAACATTATATTCTACCCTTATTTTGCTGTTTCAGTCCTGAATATTTTAAAGGAAACTATGAGTGGTACTGGTACACAGCTGTTGGTAGTTACCATGACAATCATGATTTTAAGGAATTATGCCTAAGACCTTTATAGTGGGATATTATCAGGCAAATAAGATGCACAAATGAATGAAGGTAAATAAAATAACTGTTTGAACAGAGCTTTTCATATTCCACACAAAGATACAAAAGATAAAATGTAAAGTTTTTGTTTACATATGTGTCTATGCTAATATCTGTAATAATAACAGTTATGAGGTTGTTAAAAAAGATATAAAGCATTTTGATATTACATGTGAGTTGCAAAACATAATGGAGACTCAATCTATACAGGCACCTTAGAATCTATTTGTGGAGAAATCATTGTTTAAAAATATATATAAAAGAAAAAATGCATATTAAAATTTAAAGAAATATATGCTTTAACAAAGTTTTTATGAACTAAATTAAAGCATCTTTGTAGGCAGGCAAAGCATGAGACCCACATATATTTATTGTTACATGAATAACTTTTAACACTGGTTTTTCATTCCCTCAATATAAAGTTTTATCCCTAAGTTTTAAATATAGCTTAAAATAAAGCTACATTTTAAGTATAATATTTATTGAACCTTTTTAACATTAAAGCATGGATTCAGATTATATAAGAGATATGAAGATTAGAGACATAGTCTTTCCCTACAATGAATTTAAAATATAGTAAGGAAATAATATAAAAATAAATATCTATGGTGATATAAACATTCCAAATAGGTGGCACAAATAATAAGCATGATAAGAATTCATATGAATTTAGCATGCTAGAATTTTCATAGTAAAAGTCAGAAAGAATATAATGCATTTCCACTTCACATGTCAAGAACAGATCTTAACTCCTGATTCTGCTACTTATTATTTTGTCATTTACAATTTTCCTCTCTGTAAGCTTCATTTATTTATCCAGAGAGCAATTGTGTAAGTTTTCTAGAGCTGCCATAAAAATGTACCACAAACTAGGTGGCTTAAACAATAGAAATTAATTTTTTCATAATTATGGAGGCTAAAAGTTCAAGATTAAAGTATCAGTAGGGTTTTCCATTCTGAGAGTTTTCTCCTAGTCTTGAAGACAGTCTTTTCTCTCACTGTGTCTTCACATGGTTTTTCCTCTGTGTATGTGTCTCTGTTCAAATATTCTTTTCTTATAAGGACACCAGTAGTATTGGATTAGAATTCTCCCCAAAGACCTAATTTAACTTAATTATCCCTTAAAAGCCCCTATCTCCAAATATACTCATTCCCTGAAGTACTGGGGATTATAATTTAAATATATGAACTTTTAGGGGACATAATTCAGCCAATTACAGCAACTTATAATACCCAGGTCATGTGACTATTATATTAAAATATGATATTGTCTGTTAAAGTACATTGTAATCTGAAAATGATTAATGCCGATTAAATGGTGCATTAGGCAAGGTTTATAATACCAATTGATAGCAAATAAATCTCAGGTGCTTAAAACAGTAAAAGTGTAAACTCATGAAAAAATACAATATGGATGTTCACAGAGGATGTGGTTAATTGAGAACAAAGGCTGTTTCTATCATTTGCTAGAGTTTCGGTTGCCTTCATTGGAATCTGTGCATCCAGCCAAGAGATGAAAGAAGAGAGAATAGGAAAAGTCTAGGGAATAAATTCCTGGAATAAAAACCTAGGGAATAAATTCCTAGAATCAGGCCTGGAAATGGCAGCTCCCACTTCCAAGTACCTTCCATAGGTGAGGGCTAGTCAAATGGTCCTAACAAGGTACAAGGAGGCTGCATAATAAATTTTAGTGGTGAACTAAGGAATGGAAAACACATATATTATCTATACAGTAAAAAAATCAGTAAAAAAAAAGGCAAATTGGTAAAAAGTTAGCCATCCTTGTTCACAAAAACTATTTGTGTATTTATTTTAATTGGACTTTGAAAGATAAGTGGGAATCAAAAATATAAAAATGAAAAAAATATTTATTTGAGTTAAAGAGAATGGTATGATCAATGAATGGTAAATATAGGCCATTGTAAATGGAGGAAATCCAATGTAGAAGTGATAAATCTAACACCAGGGGCCCTGACTTTACATTCTGAATCTTTTATATTTTATCTGTGAAGCGATTCCTGTTATGTAATGTCTCTGAACTTCAATTTCTTCCACAGTAAGTTCTCCATAATAACAACTTATAGGTACAATTGTATCATACCTTATAGGTAGTTAGGTGAGAAATAAAATATTAATTATAACTTGAGTAATTTTCATATTTTGCATTATAAGAACTTAAGATTCACTAATATAAGGGGCATTAAATAGCATCAATGGGTATAGCTCAAACTAATGTTTTTGTTTATTTGTTTTCATTATTTGTCTTCATGTCTTTCTATTTTCTAATTTGGCCCAAATTAATATTTTTATAAACTAAAAAGTTATAATGAAAACTTTAAAGATGCAGGTGGAAAATTATCTTAGAAGAACTTGTTAGCTACTCAGAAAACTAGTGGTCTGGAAATAGTACTTCATTGGGTTTTCTGTTTTCAATAACTTTGGTAGTTTACAGCTCAGAACTGCAAGGGCAATTTTTAGAGTAGTTTATGCAAAATGATTTTCTAAGAAATGTGTGGTTGGTTATTCTGGGAGGAAAAACAAAACAAAACTCTTTCTTAGCCACACTTTCTTGCCTCATCTCACTGGGAACCCACTTCACTACTTACAAAGACTAACTTAAGAGATCAGTTTAGCCCTAGGCTAAACTAGAAATCCAACAGATTGAATTGGAAAAAAAAAATTCAAGCTCAAGGTTAGTCTTTTTGCCTAAGGAAATTTTAGAATTTAACTATGATCACTTCTCATTAGAGATAACTCTTATAGACTAGATCTTTAACCAAAAGGCAAGTAGTAAGTAACAAATACACAATGATGAAAAAAAAAAGGAACTCTTACCCTTTGTTACAGCAGGATGGACCTGGAGATTATTATGCTAAATGAAATAAACCAGACAGAGAATGACAAATACCATATGATCTCACCTACACCTGGAATCTAATGAACAAAATAAACTGACAAACAAAACTAGAGGCATGAATACATGAAACAGACTGACAGGTCTCCAAGGGGACAGGGGTGGGGAGGCCCATTAAAAAGAAACGGAAGAAATTAGCCAAAGAACACATAGGCATGGGCACAGACAATATTGCAGTGAAGGCCAGGGAAGGATGGAGGGGGTGGGGTGGAGGTGGGCAAAGGTGGGCATGTGGGGCATCTATAATAGTGTCAATAATAAAAAAATTAAAATAAAATAAAAGTTTCATAGCAGTGTATTATTTGCCTGGACACATATCAGAGAAGCAGTCAGGACGTTGACACCATTCTAATTCAAAATGTCAACATTATGATTGTATTCAGAATTGGAGAGGCAGCCAGAGTGACCCTAGAGCACAGCTGGTATGTGCTTCCTAATCCCAAGACCCAAGTATATTGCCCTATGGTTGCACACAAGCTGGGGTTTCCTCTGGGAACTGCCCAACATTGATGTCTCAAAACAGAGTGTATTGTAGTTAGTTCTCAATCATTTAAGGTCCAAACTTCTGAAAATCTCATTAAGCAAGTGATCATATACCTAGAGGTCATGTAATTCAATAAAACACTATATGTTACATATAGAAATATTTTAAAACAAACTCACATAAGTTTCCCAGAGTTTATATTATAGTGCAACATATTGTAATTTAGGTAATTTTTACTTAATACATTGAAAACATCTAAATCAATAACTAAGCTTTATGAGTTTTGTGAGTCCTGAATGTACCTGTACATTTTAATATTATAATTACTGTTTTAGTTTTCCTGTATTAGCAGTGATAGGAAACAGTGAAATTAATTAAACCAAGTTAAAAAACTTAAAAGATCATAATAAAAAAACTTGATTAATTTATCTTGGATATAAATTGTTGACCTAATTTTATTCTCAACTAGTTGATATATATATATATATATATATATATATATATATATATATATATATATGTGTGTGTGTGTGTGTGTGTGTGTATATATAAATACATATATATAAATTTAGTATTACTTACATTGTAAGATTGTCAGAAATATAAAAAGGCAAAAAAATACTTTAAGCACATTGAACCATATCAAATGAAGTGTTTTACATTGTATTCTTTTGTCATAACAGTCAAAACATATATTTTTAAGGTCTATTTTTGTCTTCTCTTGTGGGAAACAGTGCAAAAAATACATTATGAATTTGAAGCTTATTAAGCAAAACCTAGTAAAATTGGCAGATGGATACTTTATCCTGAATGCTGACATAGCTTCCTTTTCTGGCTCAGGGGAATCTATTTTTAGGGCAAATAAGTGTATGTGTTTTAAATTCATTCATTTAGGAAATACTTACTAAGTGGCTAGTACATGACTTACTTACCTTCCTCAAGGCATTAGAAATATAACAAACAAAACCCTTTCATGGAGCTTACTTTCTAGTCATAGCAGAGTGGAAATAAACATATCTATATATATAAAAGCCTAAGTGACCGTTAGGAAAAGTTGACCGAACAACCGTTCGACCAGTAGCTATGACACGCACTGACTACCGGGGGCATATACTCAATGCAGGAGCTGCTCCATGTTGGTCAGTGTGCTCCCAAAGCCAACCTCCTGTGGCTGGCCACCTTCCCACAGTCCCTCCTCCCAGCCAGCTGTCCCCGATTGTCCCCGATTGGGACTGGGCGAGAGGGCTCCAGTGGGCCCCATTCACCAGCCAGGCTGAGGGACCCCACCCATGCATGAATTTGTGCACTGTCTCTCTAGTACATTTATAATATGTCAGCCATGGTAAGCAAGCTTCCACTAAAATCTGTTCTTTTATTTTCAAATGCACCTTGGATATGATCTCTTTCAGCAATTATTTCTCACCAGTGGAAGATGACCATAAATTATGCATGGCCACTTCTTTTCAAGGCTTCTGAGGTGCCTCTCTCCTCACTTTATCAACTGCTCCTTGATATCAACTGCCAAAACAAAGCCTTAAAATACAGCCAACTGCAAATGAGATGAGTCTCTAATTCTGAAAACAACAACTACCCAGTGACCAGAACATTTTGGACCAATATGTGAAAATGAAATAAGGTTATTATGCTTGAGCCATCACATACTGGGTGACCTAATTTTACTGTATTGCGACTTATGCTAACTACTCTACCTAGAGAAATACAGTAATGCAAGGGAAGAAGGGATGCCTAGATTGGGTTCTGGAGGAAGTTAAGGTGGTTAGGTAAGCTTTTCTCCTAAAATGACGTTGATGAGTAAAATAAAGTGCCCTGACTAAGGCCATTATCCTCCACTTAGCACTAGGTCCCACTTGCTCTCCTTCCTCACCAAGAAATGCTCAGGCCTGTCTCTAACTCTCCTATATCAGCACAGTTTTATGCCCTTCCTGGGTTACCTTTTTTGTTAGCATACACTCATGCTATTATTTTATCTAACTTGAAATTCCATTGTTGCCCTCCAGATAGGTCCTCATTACTCTTTTTGTGTTATAAGAAAACTCCTAGAAGTTGTCCATGTTCATTGTCTCTCTTCCCAGCCTTCTAAGGATGCTCTGTAATCAAGGTTTTGATGCCAATCTACTGGAACTGCAATGTCAAGTTCTCCAAAGACCACACAATCCTGTGGCCATTCCTTGAGACTCACCCTAGGGTCTGTTAAAGGCATTTGCAACAACAGACAATATAAATGCTGTATTTGTATAATCAATTAGAACACCCTCAGTTATGGATTTAGATTACTCCGTATAAAAATATCATTTCAGTCCATTGTGTTGAATTTAATTTACCAAGATATCCTGAATATATAATAAATACTTTGAATTTACTCTCTTATTTTTTGTAAACCATTTTCCAACCTAAAGGCAACAATGGTAGTCAGGACTAACATAGAAAACCACAAGCTTATAAAAAAATCTGCAAAAAGATGAGTGATTGAAAAAAAAAAGTACCCCTTTCTACAAATTTTGCTTCAAAAACAGATTTTCATCAAAATTGGTATGCTGTGGCCTTATATAATGTTAAGTCTATTTCTATTCAGCTCTATACCACACAGGATTTCCAATTGTTCAAGAATGAAACGAGTCACTTTTCTACTGATCGATTGTGATTTCTAATAATGGTGGACGTTCCTTTCTTCGTTTTAATGATTCTTTATGGGAGAACCGCAAAGTAACTTATAGAAATAGTCAGGTTACCTTCTGAAGTCACGTTTGTTTGTCCTTGTAGTGAACAGTGAACACTAAACATTCTTTACACATGTTTGAAGATGAAGAGAGTTCTGTCTTTTTCTTCTATACATTCCTTTATATGTTTTAAAACTGATGATTCAAAGCTAAACTGCTCCAAAGTGAATTAGTTGGTGCAAAATTTGTTTTTACATATACACATATATTTATTTAAAAGTTAGTAAAATGCTACATCTATGAAATGTCTTCAAGCACTCTTCATAGGACATTTCACAGCAGTAAGTATATATGTATGTAAGTAAGCCTGACATTTAACAAACTTCTATTCTGTTTTTAATTTTTTTTGATCTAGAGGTCCGCAAAGAGATGAGACAACCAACCTAAATGGATTTCACTGTCAAATCAAAATGAGTTGTGTCTGAAATTTTGTTGTGTCTGAAGCAATTTATATCCCTCCTGGACATCCTACACTTCTTTGGCTTTATCAAAAAAGAAACATGGCAAAAAGGTTAGAACATTTTCACTCAATCAGACTGTAGTAGTGAAATAGAGAGTAAAAAGACTTCATCTTTGAGGGGCTGTGTTTTATTGCTCTGTAGGCCCTTATAGCCTTTTGCTGAAGGCTGGGGGAGGGCATGTCTGAACCCAAGAGGCTACCAGTTTGACTTCAGTAGCCACCCAAACATTTAGTCTGTAAAGGAGGTCAGGTGGCCCCTGAGGAATTATAAAAGGAAAGCATGTAAGACTTGAAATGAGAAAATCCTGGGGAATAAATAAAAAAGCATGTGTTCTCAAGGGCAAGCACTCCAAGCGATGCCACCTCAGCAGAAATTCGTTAACTAGGCCAGGCAGAGAATAGTCTTCCTAGTTTAAATGACTTGCAAATATCTTCCCTATCTCTTCCCTAACCTTAAATTCTGCTGTATATTTAAACATGCAGAAAAAAAGTATAAATTTGGGAAACAGACTAAAATTCAGCAAGTTTTATATTACATATTTATAGAGCCTTTGGCTGCAATCCCCTCCACTGGTAAATATTTAACCGTCATGTCAATATTGACAGCTGATTGATGTTTTTATTTTCAATTTGATAATTTATCATACTTCCAGTGTAATTTAGACTATGGTAATACTATCACTCTATTAATACACAGCTTTGAAATAATATTTTACCTTTTGTATTCAGATTTTGCAAGAATAGCTGACTAAATATTCTATTTTTATTTTTATTTTCTTAGATTAATGGACATATTATGATGGAAAACAGCTCACCAAGCTTGACCTCTCCTTAAGGCCTTGTGCTAAATAATAAAAAATAGAAAGCAGCTTCTCTTGTTAATGACATTGTCAACAGTAGCTGTTTTCAAGATGGGAAAACTTTTTAAAAAGTGCATCCTAATGATAATGTTTTTCAGTCTGATTTCTCCTTCAACTAGTATGGTGAGGCTCTGGAGATAGACAGCATGGGTTCATAGCTGAAAAAATAATTCACATTTATTTAACAATTGTTAATGCCAGGCACTATATGAAGCACTTTATAAATGAATAATGTCATTAGCTTGTCACACTGTTGATGTAGGTGTTATCACTATTTTTCTTTTATAGACAAATAGATGTAATATTAGAAAGGATAACAGACTTGTTCAAAGCAATACATTTAGTAGGTGGCAGAGGCAGAATTCAAACCCAGTATCTGGGCTCTGGCATCTATGCTCTGACTCAGAAAACAGCACTTAGTAAGCTATTCATAAATGCTAATTTCTACCTACTTACATAGAGTTTAAAGTCATTTTTAAAACAATGTGTTTTATTTTTTTCTGTAAAGCTTCTTTTTAAAGAAATAAAATGTTACAGATAGAGTTCCAGTTCCATTTGTTTGTTTATCTGGACATATTTGTCTCCAATTCAGAGTCACTTTATGTTAAAATGGTACAATTTTTCAAGGCCAATTTATTATTTTGTTTAGATGTATATGACCATATACAGTACTTTATAAAATGTATGTATTCTTCATCTTGCTTCATTTACTTATTATATTCTCAAGTTTTAACCAACTTGTTAAACAAAATTAAGTTGTTTCTGTATTTTACTATGGCAACTGATTCTCAAATGAGCCGCTTGTCACTTTAAGAACACATAAGAGTAGTATAAGTTCTAGAGATCTGCTGTATAACACAGTGCCTATATTTAACACTGTATTGTTTACATAAAATTGTGTTAAGAGAGTAGATTTCATGTCAAGTGTTTTTACCACAGAAAAGGAGGAGGAGGCCATTTTGAGAGGTAGTGGATATGTTTATTACCTTGCCTTTAGTACTGGGTATCCTGGGTGCATACATGTGTTCAAACTCATCAAATTGTATATATTAAATATGTGTGGTTTTCTGTGTATCCGTTATATTTAAAGCTTTCATTAGTACATGCAAGTTTTAGGCAAAAGGTGTGGGTCATTGCTCAATAGACCCTTCTTATAGGAACATTTCTCTAAAGTAGACTGGTGGAAGTATATTTGGTATGTCAAACAGTATGTGTATTTTCCAGTTTACCAGGTATCACCTGATTGTTCTCCCAAGTGTTACCCAAAGGGCATCTTTGAATTGGCTTTTCTTCATTCCATCACCATCATTTTATATGCCAGTTTGCTTTATTTTAAAAAACTGTTATTATAAAGGTTGTGACATGTTATGTAATCAGAGTTTTAATTTATACCTTTCTAATCACTATGAAAGTTGAGGCTTTCTTTTATGAGTTATTAAAGATTCATCTTCCATGAATTTATTTATTTATTTGAGTTAAGATCTGAAGGGAGAAAAGAGAAAATGTTGGGTGAATAGTTCAGTTGTTGGGTAGTGAGTTCAGGGGCAGGACTGAAATCAGAGAAATTAATTGGCCTCATCAGCAATATAATGATATCATGCAAAGAATGCAGAGCTGGGAGAGGAGGCCCATGGATTGAGCTGTGGTACTGGAGTATTTAGAAATCTCAGAATATGAGGGAAAACCACTAGAGAGACTAAAAAACAAACTAGACTCTAAAAAATGAGGAGACGATGCTCTTCAAGAAGGCAAGAAAGTGATTTGAGGATGAAGGGGCATTCTTCTGAATGAGACACTGCTGAGAGGATAAGAAAGGTGAGGAGCAACAGTGGGCCATTGGAGTTAAGAGATCTCAATGAGAATCACTGAGCTAAAACTGGAATGATGAAATCGATGAGTACAATTTTCTTTTCAATCAGACAAAATTTATGCTCCGGTTTTGACTGACTATGCCTTATCTGTTTCTTCGGCTTCTGGGAGCTTGGTCTTAGATAACTCACAGATGCCACCATCACCATGGTCACAGTCTCCTGGCTCATTAACTAGAGGCCAAGTCCAAAGGTCTTCTACCAGTTTAAACACTGTGTGTAGGAAAGGTTGCTTTCAGTCATGTTATAGAATAAGCCAAGATGATTCTGTAGCCCTGATCATACCTAAGGAGATGCACAGTGACCCTGACTCCAGCCATTACTTCGGGATTCAGACAAAGTCCCACATTGCAAAGACTAGGGATATCCAATTTCCCAGTGGCGTCCCAAAGGACCAAGTGATATAAAACAAAAGTATGGTGGAATTAATGCTCTGTGAGAACAATCTTGGCCAGAGAGGAAAAGGATATGTAAGGGAAATAAACCGCAAGTACTAGTAAATCCCTCCCCAATCCTTCTTCTAGTGAGTGGTTATCAGACACGGTGTTTCTTTTTGTATATTTCCCTTTGTTTGTCTCATTTGTTTTTTTCCTCTCCTACCTGGCCAGAGATTTTACCTCCTATAAAAGCACTAGCCCTTAAGCTTCTCTTTAGGTTCCCTTTTCCAGCAGGCTATGACGTCTTTCAAAGAGAACAGAGAAATGGATTGTGAGCTTGACAGAGATATGGGGTCAAGGTATTCTTTTATTTGTGTGTTATGATAGTGAAGGATACTACATCATCGTTGTAGTCTCATGTAATGATTCAACAGATACATGAGAACCTTCATTTGCAGAGCACCTTTTTAAAATATGTGTGAAAGTATGCGGGCTTAGCCTGAGATAAGAGCAGAGATTCATTGAAAGTCCAAATATGTGAGTATACAACTGGAAGATGGTATGCTGGGGCAGGGGTGTAAGAGTTCTTTTCTGATTTGTCCATAATCATATTTGATTGTTCTAATCTCCCCAAATGGAATTTGCTTACATCAGTTTCCTATTACTCACATATATTCTAAAAGTAGTTCCCTTCCCAAAAGAAAGTTTATTGAGAGAAGTTTTAAACATTCTTCAGGTATGACACAAACATTGGAACACCAATTATGAATCTGTCTTATTTCCAATGTTTTTATGGGTTTTGTAGATGTCTCCCTTATCAACCTGTCACTATTAACTTTGTAAAATGAGGAACAATTATACTATTGCGAAAGAATGGTATGTTCTGGCCAGTGTGGCTCAATGGTTGAGGGTTGACCTACGAACCAGGAGGTCACCAGTTGATTCCTTGTCGGGACACATGCCTGGGTTGCAGGCTTGATCCCCAGTGGGGGAATTCAGGAGGCAGCCAATCAAAGATTCTCTCTCATCATTGATATTTCTATCTCTCCCTTTCCCTTTCTCCTCTGAAATCAATAAAAACATATATTTTTTAAAAGAATTGTATATTCTGATGTATATTGTTAATAGCTTAAAATAACTGATTTTTTCTTTTGAAGTGTGTTTTTTTTCCTTTTTTCTTCCCTCTCTAACTATGTTTAAACTAATAGTCCAACTTTGGACTTTTATGACTAGAGTTAATAATCAGATTTTTTTTCTGAGGCAGAATCATTAATATTATAATGTTGAATGAGTATTTTTTATTGTGCATCATATATTAAAGTACTAAAAATAATTATTTTCAAAAATTTTCCCTGGCATATGTATTTTCCAAATAACATATAAGTGTCAATGAGAAATCTGAGAGAAGGATGCAGAAGTCCAGATATAAGAATAATTATGTTCAGTTGCTCCTGGGTGTATAGGAGTCCTCATTTCTCTATGACAACAGCACTGGCATAACCTTGCTTAATGAATGGCTGCAGATAGAAAGACACTATATTCTTGCAACATCAGCCCTCTGCTGACATACCTTATCACTGCAATTTGTCTCACCTTTCCTTGTGTGTACTATCTTCCTGAAGTTTTATCTAGTCAACTGCCATAAGCTGCTGTTCTCAAACACATTTTTCAAATCTAATGAGAAAGGTGATTTTGGAAAAGAAAGTTAATGGTCTCTGGTGCTATCAGCTTCTCTCCCTCAAATCTGCACATCTGTAACATCAATTGTCTTAAGATAGATGTAGCTGATCTTGTGTTTACTTGGGAAACTTTAGGAGTGAGTTCAAAGTGTGACACAGCCCTGGAGAGGAACAGAACAAAACAATAATCCTTTGGAAATCCAGAGAGGATGAAAAACTAAACTCATAACTGAATGTGTATAGAAATGTACACTTAACTACTAAATGATCTTTAATGTCTGTTTAATGACAGGAAGAAAATGTGGGGGAGAACTGACTGGGAGGAGATTGTAAATCCCCTTGCTTTGAATGCAGTGCATGCATGGACAGACAAATGGACACACAGGTAAGTTCTAACTCACTCATCTCTGTCACATCCCTGACGAGGAGGCAGGATAGAGGGCTTAAAAACAGCTGATGGGCATTACTCCCGCTTGCAGTGCCTCTTTGGTGAGAGGTCTCTGAGGTAAAGTGCTAGTTGTAAGCAGACACAGAAAATCATACATACATCTCTTCTCTATAAAAATCATTAATAAAATGATTTTCACAAAACGGACATTTGGAAACTTCACTTCTTTTCAGAAGCAATCACTTTGTCAAGTTCTTTTCAGTTCTGAGGTGTTTGTGATTTGTGGCCATTTCCTCATCAGGGATCAGATGAAAATGTGGCCTGTTGTTCAGATTTTTAAAAGTTTATTTATTTCCCCCCCTGCTGATCTGTCTGAACCACTTGGCAACATTTAGTTCCAAGACCTGATAGTATACACTGCCATTCCTCAATGTTCTTTGCAGCCCTTACTTTCTACTTTTTATGCTACTAAAGCCAACTTGGGTGTGGGTCAGCACCAATGCCCTCAAGAGGGCATGAGAATCACTGGAAGGAGGCCCATCCCAATTGCTTATCTCAGTAAGAATCAGCAGTGCCCAGTCCTCTTCTGGGCAATGCCTGTGATGGATGGACTGGCACAGTGTCTGTGCTTGCGTCACTCTTCGCACTGAGAATTCCTCAGTGAGGTATAATATTGGAGCCTTCATCTTAGATGTTTTATTTTCATGCTTTTATTCTCTCTTGTCACTTATCTCTAATATTTGGACTAAACACAAAGAAAAATGAATGGTTTTATTTGGCCTTCCAAGTGTTCCCAGGGGCCATGTAAACAATGAATGAATCCTCTCACATGGCAGTAAAGTCGATATTGGAGTGTGGTTTATATTCTGGAAGCACATTATTTTCCGGAGAGCCCAGGATCCCTGTTATTCAGGATTTGAATGTGTATCCACCAGGTTGGAACTTATTATATTTTTTTTTGGAGACATAAGCATGGTTCTGTTGAGAAGTCTGCGGCATAATTTTTTTTAGACTTATGATTAGATTCTTAAGTGGATCCCTGAGTGAATCCAGCAGTGCAATTTAAGGAGGTGTTTTTGTAATACTTAACAAATGGTAATAGACTCTATGATAAAACTTGGTTGATTACTATAAAAATGAGTTACCTCTGAAATAATATGTCAGACATATTCTTCTCTAAGGCTGGGGTATAGTCGCTGGCTACCTGAGTTTTCATCCATTTTGCCATCACCAGGCAGCAAAATGTTCTCTCTATAGGACATAAGGCTCTAGCTTTTCAACCAGAAGAATATATGAAGATCACAAATTTGCACTAAATAGATTTGCACAAGATATTTAGGAATGAGTAAAGGTAGGCATAATCAAAATTATACCTCCACGTTTTGGAAATTACTACAAAGTCAACTTGTAAAGTAATAAAATATAATACAGAATATTTAACCTCAAAGTAGTATTCTCAGTTTCCTTTTTTTGCTCTAAAGATAAAACAGTCACAAACAGCAAAGGGCACCAGAGTTCTTTTGATATTCTATCTCCTATCCTTTAACCTGCTTTCCCAAACTGACCCATGATTGTTCAATGTGAGCTCCGTGGCTGTCTGGTGAATTTGTATTATACCACCCAGACTTATTAAGATACTGCATTTCATTAGCGCTTTCATGGCTCCACATATGAAGGTTGGAGAGGATTATCAGACATTTCTCATTTCGTTGGGAAACTGCATTCTGCTTTTCAAATGCCTTCTACATATTACACTTGAGTATCAGGAAAATGCCTCAATCTCACGGTGACTCAAATAAACATCATTAGACACTCAGGGGGAAAAGCGTCCAATTTCTGACTCAACACTTTTGTCAATAATGTCCCTAACCCAGAGCTGTTGTGTAGCTCAGAAAAAGCTGTGATTTAATTTTAGCCTTTGGATCTTTTAAGTTTTGTTGGGATACTAACGTAGAGAGCTAGTGAGGGGTTAGTCAGGGATGCCATGTGCTTAAATGAATTGTTGAAGGCCTCTCCATCCATGCAATCTTACCAGGGTGCCTTAAAGAGAGGACCAGAGGTTTGGAGTGAAATGGTCCTGAGTTCAAGTTTAGCTCAACTTTTTAAGTCAGGTTTCCCAGAGGTAGGCTATACATGAAAATGACAACTCATGAAGAAATAATTCATGGAGGAATTTCTTCCAGGAAATCCAGCAAGGGAAGGAGAAGTAAAGAAAGGGAAAAAGAGGAAGATGAAAAGGGCCATCCTGGCTCTGAGCTAAGGTAAACTCCCAGCCTCAAGTTACTCCCACAGAGACCTCAAAAGCACAGCAAAAATAACTTAGAATGTGTCCCACTTTGAACTGAGAGTCATGGTAGTCACTTACCATTTGACAGGACTGCTCTGTTTTGGTTGCTTAGAGAACTTTCAGAACATGAAATCTTGAAAGCCTGAGAGCTCCATTAGTGAAACCTATCTGAGGGCTCTCACTTCCTTATATCTTTTTAAAAATATATCTTTATTTATTTCAGAGAGGAAGAGAGAGGGAAAGAGAGATAGAAACATTAATGATGGGAGAGAATCATTGATTGGCTGCCTCCTGCACACCCTCACACTGGGAATGAAGCCTACAGCCTGGGCATGTTCCCTGACCAGGAATCAAACCTTGACCCCCTTGTTTCTGATGCTCAATCACTGAGCCATGTGGGCCAGGCAGGTCCTTACATCTTGAACTCATAATATTCAGTGCTCTGAACCTAGGAGCTCTATCTGAACTTTTATTTTAGGTGTGATTTCTGCATATTGGCCACTTTTTATTCAGAAGCATAGTTTACGCTACCCTAATATGCTTCATCACACCCACCTCTTCATGCCTTATGCTTCCACCTCCACAATTTTGGACCTTGTACTATGTCAGCATAGAAAGTTTTTCTGCTCTCGGTGCAGCTAAATCACATCAACTTCTTTCTTCAAGGGTCATATAAAATTATGTGTTCTCTGTGACAAGCTTCCACAGCCTTGAATTATAAGATGATCTTTCCTTCCTCCTACCTTGAAATTTTATCTTGTTGCTTTGTAGCATTGTATTTTTTCTGTATACTTCTTCTTTATTCACTGATTTATGCTTTCTTTGACAGCAGGGACTATGGAGTTTTTAATTTATTTTTTAGCCACTCATTCACTTGCTTCATGTATGCTAGTAAATATCATTGTGTGGATTTAAAAAAAAAAAGACTGATTCTCCAAATAGACCAAGTATACAAAATATAAGGAGGATAGTAAATCCTTGAGCTAGCTGATAATGAATTTCTTGACTGAAAGGTAACATGGTTTTGAGGCAAAAATTGTAATCCAGCCAAATAGTCTAGGATTCACTTTGCTTAGCCTGTGTTGCAGTTTTAAAAATTTAGGTAGCATCATCAAGATTGATGAATTTACATAGTGAGATATGTCAAGATATTGGGGAGCTCAGCTAGCAAAGCGATGCCAGATTTAAGGAGAATATTGTTAAATGTTTAAAACAAACAGGTTTATAGTCTTAAGTTAAGATTGTCCAACTTTTATAGTTTTGCTATTTTTCTGCTTCTTAATAGGATTTAGCCTCCATAAGATGGACTACTCAATTACATTCCATGCTCTGCCTAACAAATCTAATATCAATTCTGTTTATTTTAGGACAAACTTAAATGGTCAATTTATGCTCATTAGCAGAGATGTAGGTTTTAATATCAGTATGAATGTGGAGAGCCCAGGCAGTTCTGTTAGTAGTGCTTTTGGCCACACAGCTGAACCATTTGTTTGTTTTAAAGATGTCTAATTTCTTGACATATAAAATAGTCAACAAACTGACTTGAGATTTTACTCAGTGTACTTTTATTACTTTAGGCAATCCATATGTTAGCCAGGCTATTCCAATTTTCTTCTTTCTTTTGTTTTAGTGATTGCATGGTCTAATTATTTAAACATGTTTCAGAATTATGTTCTCCTTTCAGATTTACCAACCTTTTTTTCAGTCATTGACTCAAGTATTAATTAGCTATTGCCACAATAATGTGTAACACCATCACAAACTGGAATGCCTTAAGGCAATAAAAATTTATCTCATTATCTTGGATCTGCAAGCCAGCTGTGCCCTACCTAGTTTAGGTTGTGATCTGCTTATTGACAATGCTACAAGTTTCAGCTCACCTGGACTTGCCTGCAAGTTTCACCTGGACTCAAATATCTATCATCTATCTATCTATCTATTTATCTATCTATCTATCTATCTATCTATCTATCATTTATCATCTATCTATCAATCTATCATCATAATTCTTGCACATTCCCTGCTCCTCATCCTATGGCCTTCCAATGGACATAACAGGTAGTTTTGCTACTTTGATAAGCTTATTTTTGTAAATTAAAAGGATAACATGCAATATGTAGGCCTGTAATACCAACCAGACATTAAAGTAATAAAAGAACCCACAATAACAGTATGCTTGTGTTCAGGGTCAAGTGCAGAAGACATGTCAACAGAAATTGAACTACATCCACCTTTTGTCAGAATAAATTTTGATCCCACAAGGTCAATTTTGAATTTCATTGCCCTTAATGCTTGTTTTAAGACAGCATTTTGAATCCGGTTTCAAAAATCTTGTAGTCAGAATGCTTCATACAAGAAAAACTTGAAATATTTGCTTATGTATTTTAATGAATAAAATAATTAAAGAAATAATCATGTTGCTTCTTTCAGAGGCAAACTTAAACACTCTTCGAAGTGTTTTATATTTCTATATAGCTTGGTGACATATTGCCTGGAAGATGCATTGCCCTAATGTTTCTAAGTCTAGTTTTCTTCTAGACCATTTACCCAATACAGTACTGGGTCTCATAAAACTTGTGAATAATCTATGCTTCTAAATCCCACAATTCCAACTCTATCGTCAGTTGGATAGATGCCAACTGAATTGACTCTTTAGATACTGATCAAATGTTGCAGCTTTTCAGTATATTTCTCCTTTTGGAAATGTCTTATAACATACAGAGTTTGGCTACACAATGTTATGTTTCAGCCAATGTCGGTTTAAAACAAATATTTTAACAGAGGTTGCAATCACTGGCCCATATAGTACTACTTCAAGCAAATATAACTGTATTCATCTGTGGATCATTAGCTGTATTTCCAACTATTTATATGGCCTGCATAATATAATTCTTGTTTAGCAAGAGAACAAATGAGTCAGACAGTTGAATGTGTGTCCTTCCTGAAACCACACATCCTGAGCTAAGAAGCAGAGCTGTGCAATCTCAGTCATCCTTCAACCACTTATCATGTATACATTCTCTTGAGAAAGTCTCTTATAACTAAATCTTTCACAATCTCTCTCAAACCATATCTCCTATTGCCTCTTGACATTACATTTCTGCTATGACCACCTGGGATATTCTCTCCCTGCTTTCTAGGTGTTCCATTTTCTCTGACTACCCAAATATTATCCATGTTCAAATTCATTTGAAATACAGCCTACTCCTTGAAGTTACCTTTGTTCATATTAGTCCTCCATGACCACTTCTCCTTTCCCCTTTCCTAGCAACACATACTTACTGTGTTGTGGTGCTTGTTTTCTTTTATTTTTGTTACTTCTGGAGCAAAAGCTTTATTTAGTGTAACATGTGTGTGTCCATTACAACATCTGACACATTTGTTGATTTTGATTATTTCACCAAACTATTCCACAAAGAATATCTTTAGCCAGACTCTAAAATTGGTAATGACATAATCCTTGGCAAATATTTCCCTGGCATGATGAGGAAATGGTAGGCAACTATTTTCTTGAAATGTCATTCTAAATAAATATGAGTAACTACAGTTCTATATTAATAGAAAACTCTTTAATCCTAAAATCACAAGGTCCATTGACAAATCCTTGTTGGATATTGCAAGTCTTTACTGGATGTCTCCATTAGATTGTCCCTTGATACATCAATTGAAAAGCTAAAGCTGAAATAACCTTGTACAATTAATTATCTTCTTCCAGTACCAATGAAGAAAATTTTCTTTAATCTACCTGGTAAAGACCAATAAATTGCCCAGAAAACAAACAAACAGTTATCATTGAGTCTGTTTGATTCTGGTTTCTAATTAATTTTGAGTGTGTTCTTTTCTCTGCTGCTACCATTGCATTGACTCTGACCTTGTTTAATTTTGAGACTATATATTCATTTCTTAGATCCTATATTTAGTCAGTTTTATTGCCCTTTAGTCTAGTACCTATCTCAAAAATGAGCGAGGAGTACACAGTCTCCCTTGGCAATTCCTCCTGGATTTGTGTCTGATCCTCTAGAAAAGTAGCAGTAATGAAAAATGACTTGTAGCAAAGGGAATGTTTTATATAATTTATATGGTGCATTGAGTGTTTCACATATTGGCCACAGCCTGGATGGTGACTGGAGAAACAATTCTGAAAGTGGATAATTTGGAACAGCATCAGCTCTGACTTTAGGACCCATCAACTTGTCTACAGGTGTCTGTGGTTGACAATATCCTTGGCATTATCCTTGCTCATCTGAACCCATTTCACACCCTCAATAGAGCTAATTGGGAGGAATTGATTGGGTCTGGGATTCCTGAAAATTTTGTGGATATGGAATAGAATATCTATTTGAAATCTTTATAACCATATTATTATTACTACTTAGATACAGTGATCTAGAACACATAAGTTGTAAAATAATTATTCTGCTGCTGTTATTATAGATGTAATATAGAGTTTGGCTGCCTGTTATTCTTTGAGATTACTTACAACTAGGCTTCCATTTTTGTTCACTAGCTGAAGGAAAACTCATATACCTTCCCAAATGTTGTAGAAACACTGACTAGCTATACTCCTACAAAAATGTCTGAAATATTGAGAAATATTACATATTTCTTGATAACTCTTAGGGTTGGTCTTCTTCTGGTGCTCAATGACTGATTCCCACTAAAAACAATCAATTTTTCCATAGAGTCAATCTATAGAAAATGTCTTTCCAATATCTCTGTTCCTGAAGTTCTATGTATGAAAATTAGAGGGAATTTAGAAAGAAGTGTGATTGCATTCATGACACCATGTTACATTTTAGAACTTGGTAGCCTTATTCTGGAAAGCCCCTTGATTATTTTTATACGTGCTGTTGAGTTGGCTCTGACTCCTGGTGAATCTCTGGGTGAGTGATGTCATCTATGTTCTGTCCTCAACAGCCTTGCTCAGCTTCTGCAGATTCATGCATATGACTTCCTTTATGGAGTCAATCCATCTCATATTTGGCCTTCCTCTTTTTCTGTTGCCTTCTACTTCTCCCAGCTTCTTTTTCCCCAAAGAACCCTCACTTCTCATGATGTGCCCAAAGTAAGACAATACTAATTTTGTCATTTTTACCTTCAAGATGTTTCAAGCTGAATTTGCTCTATAATCTTTCTTGCAGTTCAGGTGTCTGTAGAGTTCTCCTCCAACACTATAGTTCAAATGAATGAATTTTGTTCCTCTCAGCCTTCTTCACTGTCCAGCTTTAGCATCTGTTCATAGTAATTGGGAATACAAGGATGTGGATGAGATCTTCCTTAGTTCTTCCATTGCTGACCTTCCAAGTCTGAGCCTTCTCTTGATTTCTTGGCTGCAGTCTTCATTTGATTTGATGAGTAAACCAAGGTAAGTAACATCTTTAGCAATTTCAATGTCTTCAGCATCTATGTTAAAGTTGTGTATATCTTTTACAATCATGATTTTTATATTTTCGATGCTAAAATGCAGCCCTGGTTTAGCACTTTCTTTTTTCACTTCATCAGTTGTTTCAAATCATTGCTACTTTCTCCCAGGAAGAGTATGTCATCTGCATATTTTGTTACTGGTATTTCTTCTGCCAATGTTCACTTCTTCTGAGTCTTGTCAAGTTTTTCAGATGACGAGTTTTGTGTACAGATTAAACCTATAGGGAGATAAAAAGTGTCCTTGTCAGAAACCTATTCTGGCTCTCCTTAGTCTGTCCTGACTAGAGCTTCCTAGCCACAATACAGATTAAAAGCCAGGACAATAGAGTGCTGAGACATGCCCATTTCTTTCAGAGTAATCAATAGCTTTTCTTGATCTTCACAGACAAAGGCTTTATTGTAGACTATAAAATAGACTGCACTTCTTCTGAAATTGTTTGGATCATTCCAGTATCCACTTAATTCTCAAAATGAGATTTGAAGTGTCTCTTCTGAATCCAGCTTGAACATCGGCGTTTCTTGCTACATATAAGGTAGAGCCTTGATTACATCACCTTGAGCATCACTTTACTTCTGTGGGAAATGAGAGCAATGGTTCTAAATTTAATGTACTTCCTGCATCTTCTTTCTTAAAAATTGGGATATATATGGAACATTTCCAGTATTAGGCCATTGTTTTATATTAACATATTCTTGTTAGGATTTTGACAGGTTCCATCTCTATGGCTTGGATTAATTCTATCAGTATCCTATCTACACTTGGTGATTTCTTTCTTCCCAATAGTTTTATGATAACTTTCACTTCACTTTCTAGAATTATATGCTCTTCTTCATAGGGATCTTGTTCAGAGGTGTCTGCCATCCCTCTGTATTTTCTGTATAGATTTTCAGTATACTCTTTCCACCTTCCTTTTATTTTTTCCTGGTCAGGTCATTCAGCAGTCCTAATCCAGGTTTGAATTTTCCTTTTATTTCTTTAATCTTCTGGTAGCATATTTTTTTTGGTCATACATCTCAGTTTTTCTTTCATTTTTACTTCTTATATTGTCTTTTTTTTGCATTATTTACTAATAATATTTTCAGTTTTAATCCACAGTTTTTCCTATACTCAGTCAATTAAATTTAACAGTGTGAACCTTAAATCCATTAGGTATGCTATCTATGTTATATTTTGGAACTACAATTCTTTTGAAGCTCTTCTTCAGATTTACTCTCATGTTTGATATTAACAATTTGTGGACAGTTTCTCCATCTCCTACTTCCAATCACATAGTCTATTTGATTTCCGTATTGGCTCTCTGGTGATGTACATATGTCCAATTGTCAGTTGTTTGAAGCATGCGTTTGTGATAGTCAAGTTGTGGGCTTCACAGAAATCCACAAGCCAATATCCTGCTTAATTCCTGACCCGCAGTCCAAATTTTCTAGTGACATTTGATTCTGCTTTTTTTTCCCACTTTTGCATTCCAATCACCTAAAATTATCATCATGTTTTGTTTTGATATGTGATCATTTTTTTCTTATATACTTGCATAAAAGTTTTCAATTCCTTTTCTTCAGACTTTGTAGGTGGAGCATAGATTTGAATGATGGATGTGTTGTGTTAATAGGTTTTCCTAGAAGTCTGATTGATATTATTCAGTCTGACCTTGCACTATAGCCTCTAATTGCCTGTGCTGCATCTTGCTTCAGTTTTAAAGCCACAGTGTTGTGTTTTTGTTTGTTTCTGAATTTGTCATTTCCAGAGTGGAACACTTTGTAGTTGCCTGACTTGAAATGTCCCACTCTAGTCCATTCTATTTTGTTAAAACCAAGCATGTAATGTTTAGACATTTCATTTCTGGCTCTACAAGTTCAGGCTTACCTTGATTCATGATTGTGATGTTCCAGGCGCTCATGGCCTGTGTTGTGCAGCAGCATCCTTCCCTTTCACATGTGTGCACATCCCTTTCTGAACGTCCTTCCAGCTTTGGCCTATTTGTGTCCTTGGCAAGCACCCTATTCGTACTCATTCTCTCCTCAGACCCAGTAATAGTTTGAATGCTGTCTGATCTGGGGGGTCTAATGCTTCAGCCCTACTCTTATTTCATTTTGGACTATTTCATCATACAGTTTTCAAGGTAAAACAATAAGAGAGAGAGGAAAAAAAAGAATAAAATTCAGCATCATACATCTTTCTATTTTGAAAACCTGAGCTTCCTTTGATACACCAAAATTTAGTAATATATATGATTAAAGAAAATTCACTCATTTGTTATCACAAAAGAGGTGACCCCTAATTCAGTTTTTAGAACTGTTGTTCATTTTAAACCAGTATTATTAGTCATGGTCTCAATACTAGCCAGGATTCTTAATTGTGAGCTATAAAATGGTGTCCAGGCTGATTTAATCTTCCGTAATAATAAAAGTGCAATATGCTAGTTAGACTGGACATCCATCCTTCTGGAGGAAGCCAGGGCTGCGTGGGAAGCCCGGGTCCCGGGTGCCAGAGGGAAGCCGGTGCTGGCAGCCAGAGGAAGGCCTACTCTTGCACAAATTTCGTGCATCGGGCCTCTAATAAAATAATTGTGCAGCCTTATATCACAAGAGGAGCTGGAGTAACAAGTTCAAAAACAAGCAGGAATAGATAGACGCATTGCAGGTAAAAGCACAGCCAAAGTCAAGCCCCAAAATTAGCTCAGTGAGAAAATTGCTTCTTTTTTCACTCAACTCTGGGCACCAATGTTTTATTCCCAATTCACAGAAGAGAAAACTGATATAACTTAGGTTCCTTGTATAGGAATATTCACTTATTAGAAGGAAGGGCCTAGATTTAACTCAGGTCTCTGACTCTATCGAACATACTCAAAATGTATATAAGTAATATAAAGACAGTGTAACATGGAAAAGACTTCAGATAAGTATGTGGATTAATTTTGGCTTAGTGGAAAAGATAAGTATGTAAGTTTGAATTTGCACAAATTTACAATTAGAAAGACATTTTTAGGTTAGGATTCTTGTCACTAATTGCTTATAATTTATATTCTAATAATATATATGCAAATAGGAACTATCTACTGATCAAATGGAAAGAAGCAAAGATGCATTTTAATCACCCACCCCCCCAAAAAAAACACACACCACTGATTGCTAATATTGAGATTTTTAATAGATTTGTGGACCAATGATAAACTAGCAATGTTTGTACTATTTTAAGTTAACTGAATATGATGAGAAAATAATGTTTTTTTTCTGTTTTAGAAGAATCAAGCCTTAATATTTTACAACCAAATTAAAGCTTATAGAAACTACAAAGTAGAATAACATGCTTTCTAGGAGAAAAATATCAATGCACACACGTGTGTGTATGTGGGTGTATGTGTTTGTGGGTGTGTGGTGTGTGTGTGTGTGTGTTTAGATATTCCTAATTCTGACCTATAGTATTATAAAAGGAAGAAGATATTGTTCATCTTCCTTTAGCAGAAAGGTAATCTACTCCAACATACTTAATATTAATGTGTTTTAACATCAGGAAAGCTCACACTAAAATATATTTTAAACTTTTCTCATGTTTTGAGTGACTAGCACTAATAAACTTGTAATAGTTTTAAGAAGAATTGGCTAGATCTTTAGACATATGTATTTAAAAAAGAGAGGGACTTTGCCCTTAATATTATAGTAGCAAAATCTATATAAATTATTGCCCATTTTGGATGAATTTATAAAATACATGTTAAAAGGAAACCCCAGCCTACATCCAAAGATATTTTGAAAAGCCACCTCAAACATTTCCTGTTGTCCGTCAGAGGATCACTTACACATAAAGAAATTTTAGGAAAAAAAACAAAACAACAACACTAAACATTTTCTTTGCTCTTCTATCTTCCCACACTCTACTCCCTTCAGCAAAGCAGTGTCATCTTTTCAACTCCCCACCACACATTGCCTTCCTAAAACACACAGTGCTGCTTTTATGTTTGCCCCCCAGTTCCACTTTCTACATCTTTTCTAGGAGCCATTCTCTGCCTTTTCCAAAAAAATCCATCAATTTGTATTTGGCTTCTTTAATTTCCACCCTCCCATCCCCCACTCTCCAATTTTGCCAATCTGCACATAAGATCCTGAATAAAACTGGCAAAAATAGAATTATCTTTAATGGGGAATGAAAGGGGAGAGGCTATGAAACTCATATGTTAATGTTTTTCCTGTCACACTAGATTTCATTTTTTAAACCTTTGTAATGCTGGACTCTTAAATTGCTAAGTTGGTATCTGTCTGCCTTCTGGGCCAAAACACTGAGCCCTGCAAAGTCAGGGCCTTACATCATGCCAGAACACTGCAGGGCTCTCCCTAGGGGGACTGAGAAACAGGCTTTCATTTGAAAGATAAACTGAGCTCAGATAATTTCTGAACTTCTTACTTGGTTTTAATCCAGGTATGCCAGTAGAGAATGTGCCTTAGAACCTTAGAAATGTAAGGATATAGTTGCATCTCTGCAAATATTCAAATGTGTGCATCAGGTATTAAGGAATTCCTCAGCAACTTCTGCTCTGTCACTCAAGGGCTTAGAGATGGTTGTAGAAATATAGGTAGAAAGCAAATATCACATAATTCATAATCTCCTGTGTGTGGTTAATACCATTTCAACTCTGCCAATTTTCTATATGTTATATGGCTTAAAATATAGGCAAATGTTTATTATAGAGTGGTAAGTGAATAATTAGTATTATACTATAGGAATCAATAACCATTTGCTTGGATTTTCTCTATGAATCACAATAGTCCATGGCATCTGTTCAATGATTTATATTAAATTACTCTTCAGATGCAATGGAATTAATTTAGCAATTTGTATTTTATAACAAAACCTGCAGGGTAGAGTTTGCACATTCAAAAGTTGTCTAATTTTTTATTTCCACTAACTTTGACATTTATATAAATATGGAAAAATATGGTGTGGATTTCTCTTAAATTAAAGCAGATTGCGTCTAAAACTGAGGGTCCTACTCTTAATTGCTATTTAACTCTATCTGCGCAATCCCTCCACAATTGTGACTGTCCTGGGGAGGTTTTAAGCACAGGCATATGGATCTACTTACAAGACTTCACACTAAATTTGTTCAGTGCTTGATCTTCCATCTCTCTAATGGCATTTTTTTTGTCACCAGCACATTCATGGCCTCCAGTTGACTGCTTTTATTGCTTTTAATTAAAGTCTGAAGTAGAAAGTGTCTATTAATCAGTGTGTGAAGCCAATCATGAGTAAGGGCTTTATAAACTCTTTACAAGATGGATAGTAGTTACATAAATTGTCCTACCTTTGTCATCATGACAGGAAGACAGTCATTTAAGTTAATTATATCATGGGTAACACCTGTAATCTGGAAATTTGGAAGGCAGGACCTACTTTGACAGGAGACCTACTTCTTAATTTTATTTTATATGTATATACAGTGTATGCATATATATATATATCTACACACATACGCATATAATTTTATGACAATTGTATTCGTTTTATAGCACATTTAGAGAGAGAATAAAGAATGATTTTTTAAATGCTTCTTAAATCAGAATATAGTCAGCTAACCAGTGAAAAAGAATTGAACATTTTGACTGTTCTCTCCTCCCCCTTCTAATATCTTTTAAATGGCTTGATGTTTTTACATTTCTCAATTCAGAGTTATAAAATATGAACTTCTGATGATAAAACACTCAGTAATCTATCCCCTTCAGTTTTTAAGTTGGAGAGAAATGAGACATTTTCCCTGGTCTTTCTTTTATGTGCTGGAAAGTATTTTCAAATTCAATTTAAATTTAATTCAGAGAAGAGACATCATAGTTCATTGTGATGATGAGAGTGCCCAGTCTTATCAATACATAGAGTTGTGTGGACTGAAATAAAAATATTGAATTACAATTCAGTGAAATTTATCTGAGGCCTCTGAGGGGTTCTACAGAATGCAGTGGTTCCAGTGAAATGGCGAAATTCACGTAGGTGGTGATTTAGTTTTCCAAGTGGTGTACTTCCAATAGCATCATAAACAAACACATTTCAGAGAGAGAAGTGTAAATTATTCTTTAATGAAAATCAGTATTATTTAGAAATGTAGAAAGAAAGAATCTCTGTTCATATACTATGGGCTTGGACTGGAAAGAAGTGGGGTGGAGTCCAAACACCAGTATCAAAACTTGAAACTACCACTATCTGGAAAATCTTGCATTGGTGCCTTTCATCCTTGGTTTGTTTATTTTTCCTTTTTTTTAATTCTTCATCTTACAGATTAAAAGGTTGAAATAAATTATCCCAAATTCCATTGTTCCTCTAAAATACAAATAACTCATTATGCATAGGTGCATAAGCAAGGAATACAGACAATAGTGTGGTGAAGGTCTGTGCTGAGGTAGAGGCTTGGAGGAGGGGAATAATAGGGGGTGCAGAATTGGCAGACATCTGTAACACTGTTATCAATAAAATAAAATAAAACACAGAAACAGTTATGGATACAGTTTTGCTAACTCTTTCTCTTCTTCTTCGTTTTCTTATAGGACCCACCTCCAGTATGCCTTTGAATTCAAGAGTTGCAGGAAGCAAGTGTTTGAGATAAAGTGGGGGCACTGTATATGAAAAAACAATGTCTAAGGACACTAATCAGTTTCACAGTGAAATCCTGGGTATCAGCTCCAGGATTGTGCTATTGTTCACCAAACTGCAACCCCTCAGCTATGATAGCACTGTCCACCCTTGACGTTGCCCAGCCACCTCCAGTGTGCTCCTGCTGGTTAGAATGTATTCCCTTTCCATTGTCAGCCATAGCCCTATAACTTTTTTTAGCCAGTGAAATATGACAAATATTACATCTATAGACCTAATGTGCTTTGTTGATTTTGCTTTTGTTCTTTATCAGATGAGTTAATGTGCGGAATGGAATGCTTTTTCAACCTGGATTAATGAAAGAAAACGCTTGGACAGAACCACAGTCTACTTGTAGGGTAACAGTGAAATGAAGGCTACTCTTTATAAACCTATGAGATTTGGGGGTTGTTCATTACTATTACATTTATGTGTTTTCCTCTATCTTTTTTTTATTCACCTGGCCCTGGTAGTGGGCAAAGGATATCCCTGAACCAGGAAATCTTTCAGAAAAGTTGATATTCTTTGCCCATTTCCCATGTCATCTAAATCTGTAGTTGTCAGTCTCAAAGGGGACTTAAGACAGTATTATGGGTCACAGCACAAAGCTTCAGAGGCAGAATTTGCATGTTTAGTTTCCATTTCAAGGAAATATATCATTAGACAGATGATATATTTGAAGATGAGCTGAATACCTTTTCTCTCATTTTGGTTACTACTTACGCATAAAATTTTGAAGTACCTGAGCAGAAAGTGGTTTTGAAGATAACCTAATCCAGTACCCAAACATTCATGCATTCAAACATCACAAGTCTCAACTTTCCAGTTAATAAATGAGAAAATTGGGATCCTGACAAATTACAGTGAATTAAGCTATGCAAAAATTGATGGCAGAGACAAGGTTAAAATCATGTTTTACCATTTCCTATCTAGATCAAACTTTTCTTTATCACTATAATCCTTCCTCTTTAAAAGAGTATACATTGATATCACCTGGACTATACTTTATAAAATATGTCTGAGTTTCATCTTATTCATTTTGCCCACTAGTACATGCTCCCTCATTCCATAAAAACAACTGCAATATGAAATTATACTGCACTAAATGAAACAGGATGTTTTTTGTTGTTGTTGTTATTCACTAATGACATAATTACTGACCAATCCTAGATCAATACAAAGATGGATTCTGTTGCTTCCTACATGATATAATTTCAGGGGAAAGACGACAAGATCATATTCACCAAAGGTCATAAGGTAAAATTTCCATGTTCTGATTACTTTTTATTGTTTAAAACATGTTAATATTATGTGCAACTCTATTAGTCAATGATTTAACTACATTCAAAGACCTAGTGTATGCAGTCTCTCTCTTTTTATTTTATTTTTTATTGTTTGAAGTATTACAAATAGTAGTACATATGTCTCCTCCTTTTCCCCCATTGACCTCCCCCCAGCCTCCCCTACCCCCAATACCTGCCTTAACCTGCCCGCCCCCCACCCCCCAGTGTCTTGTATCCATTGGTTATGCTTATATGCATGTGTACAAGTCCTTCAGTTGATCTCTTACAGCCCGCCCCCCCGCCGCCCAACCTCCCCTGCCCTCCCGCTGTAGTTGGAAAGTCTGTTCAATGCTTCTTTGCCTCTGTATCTATTTTACCCCCATCTTTTTCCTTTAAAAAATCTTGCCTCTGCAGACTAGAAATAAACATATAATAACAACAACAAAAAAAATGTTTGAGTCCCAATTTCAATGTCCAACAGTTCCTTATGTGTATATGACGGCAATGATATCTGGATGGTGCGCACATGGTGGCAATGCAGGTCCAACCCTCTCTGGTTTGGTCCTAGGCAACCTGCAGCGGTGCACAGCTGCTGACTGCTCACGTGGCAAGGCATTGTCAGCGTCTTCCATCTCTGGACTGTTTTTCCTCTTGTCTTCCTGGTTGGAGCAGACCTGTCAATTCCTCTCTGTTGCAGGAATCTACATGGTCTTGGAGTTGTTTTCTGAAAATATACAAACATATTCTCAACCAAAAGTTAATAAAGGAATCTTTTCTATATAATTGTTTTGGGATCCTTTTTATTTTTGCCCAAAAGATTTTCCTTTGTCTTAATTAGACACCATGTGTGTTTTTCATGGGTGTCTTGCTGTTAGCATTACAAATGAAAACTAATTTTGTAAAGTAAAAATTTTCTAGATGTAATTTACTTATAGGATATTTTTCCTTACATGATATTACCCTACTATCACCCCCCCTTTTTTTGATTAATGGAGGCTTTTATAAATTTTATAATGCAGTCTTGATAACTTTAAATTTTAATTATTTTGCCCAAAAATATGACTGCTTTAGGTTCATTGCATGTTCAGGAATTTTACCATGAGATGAACTACCAATAGAAGTTTTAGTTATTACTTTGGGAACACCTTTGTGTCCAGTACAATTAAATTTACTTGAATATTCACTTATTTTAATTAGCCTATTTAAATTAATCTGAAAACTTGATTACTATTTTACTGTCAAAATTAATACTCTACCAACAATCTTAGTTTACTCTGTACATATTAGTGGAAAGGATTTTTTGCATTCTTGAGTAGGCCCTGAGCATTACTGATGCTAGGCTGGATTTAGATATAGGGCAGCTGCTTTCAGCCAAGTCTCTGTTACCTGGGTCCTGATCTGAGCTGGGCCAAGTCTCTGTCTGTCACCTGTATCCCAATCTGAGCTGGGTGTGGGAAGCAAAGCAGCCATGGGGGCAGCAGACGACCCTCAGAAGGGTTGAGGGTTGAGGCCCCTTCAGGGTTTGGGGGTGAGGGTCTGCACCCCACCTCTGTTGCCCCCCAAGTTCTCTCCTGATGGCCCCTCTGAAACTGTGCCTGTCTTAGGTTGTTCCTTCCCTGAGGAATCTTACCCATCTCTGGCTAACCAGTCATCCTCCGGGGCCAAGCAGGGTGATGTGAGGTTCAGTTCTATCTCCTTGGTAGCCTATGCCCCCGTGGCCTCCACACCCAGCACCTGCCTTGGGAACCCCTGGCCTGCTGGCGGGGTCCCGGTGCTGATCACATATCGGGGAACTCAGGTATCTTCTCCAGTGAGTGCCCAGCTCACACGATTGGGCCTGAGACAGATCCATGGTACAAGCCACCACGAGGCTTCAAGCTCAGCATGAACAGAAAGCTCAGGCAACAGCTGAGGGCAATAGGGTTGTGAGAAGAGGGTCCCTATTGGCACAAAAGGCAAGAGGGTCTAATATATGGATACTCAAGTGCCTTCCCAGTGCCTTAATTCTTTCTGAAAGGGATTAAATCCTTTCATGTCCTTTTTTTTTTTAATTGCTGCCAAACATTCAAAGAATTAGTTTGTAAGTTTGTTTGGGATAATTGTACAATATGCTGTTGTAAAATATCTAAAATTATAATGACATTGTAGAATAATATCATGTGAGGATATTCATTGCTCTAGGCCCTGGCAATTCCATTTCAAACTGGCTGTCTATTTCTTTTTGTAACAGTCTCTCTTCTAAGAATTGCCTATGCATAAGTATAGATTTTAAAAAGCCAGGAATCTCTCCTCAAAAAGCAGGAAAACACTTAAAACTACCATGTAAGTGGTGTTGACTGAACTCCTTGCTCCCCAAAGGGTCTTTTCATGCAAAAGTCATAGCAGCTAGGACAAAGTAAAGGGAGCCTGCAAAACCTTTCTCTCCTTCATATTCACTTAGCCATGTTTGTAGGTTCAATCCAACAGAGTTGCTTACCTCAGAAGTTTCCAAGCATGCATACTCAGTGCACCTGTGAACCACATCCAGCATGCAAGCCCATTCTCTTTCCCTTGATCTCAACTTTTATTCCTATGCAAACCTCTCCCTAACTAATTCTTGTTACTCTATAAGTAGAATCTATTTGGACAACCAAGCACTTCTTTGTTACTATTTACTTCATCTGTGTGGCTTCTCTCTCTTTAATATGATCCTCCCGAGGATAAAGACACTTCATCTAACAAGACCAGTACATATGCATTTTCATTTCAACTATATGAATGCATAATTGATTCGGCTCTACATGGGCAAACCCAGCTGTGTGCTTGGTTCACCTGGGGGCTGTTATTAACACAAATTTAGATATTTTGTAGGCTCTGCTATTCTTTAGTTTATCTGATTTGTCACATCTTTATAACTAGTGTATTTTTATTAATTTCCTCATTTCACATATTCTAATTTTACTCAGAGAAAGGGGAAATAAATGTAACCCTGATGTATTTTTACTTTCCAAGCTATTATATTATTATTATTTTAATCCTCACCTGAGAACATGCAGAGAGAGGGAGAGAAAGAGAGAGAGAGAGAGAGAGAGAGAGACATCAATGTGAGATTCAGTTGGCTGCCCTCTGTGCATGCTATGACTAGGAGTTGAGCCCGTAACCCTGGTATATATCCTGCCCAGATATCTGTTCTGCATCTTGAGGATGACTCTCAACCAACTGAGCCACTCTGGCCAGGAAAACTAATATATTATTTTTTAATCAGTATTATCCTTCTACTTTCAACATTTCTTTTAAAATCTTTTAGTGAGAAAAACACACTACTTATGCATTAGATATTCTTTTGGCCTTTATCAGGTGGAAGAAGAAGAATACAGAGGAACTGTATTTATCAAGTAAGATGGGCCAGAACCTTGTAAAGTTCTGAAACAATGGAGTACAATAGAAGCTAAGAGTTAGAGATATGAAATGAGGTCAGAAGAATGACAAATTCATATTGGAAAATGGGATGATTATTGATCAATATCAATATCTTCTTGGTGATAAGGTCAGAGTAAAGCATAATAAAGAGCTATAGACATTATATTTTCATAAAACATTTTTTGTCTCATTAGAACCCAGTGTAGAATGATCAACTTTTAATTATGCTCTCCTTATAGATATGGAGATAAATATATTGCTATTTTTTTCTCCTTTTGCTGTAGAATAATGAAACTTAGTTATGTAGACTAGTATTGGGAACTTCTTGGATAAAATACTCAGACTAAAGAGTAAAGAATATACTAAAGGCAAATATATAAACATAAATATCTAGCTAAATATCTAAATAATATTTCTGATTTGGTAATGAAAGAACTTAGTGCATTATGAAGAAACCATTTCTTTTTTTTTAAATAAATCTTTATTGTTCAGATTATTACAGGTGTTCCTCTTTTATTTTTCCCCATTGCTCCCCTCCACCTGATTCCCCACCCCACCCCATGCCCTTACCCCCCACCACTGTCTTCATCCATAGGAGTAAGATTTTTGTCCAATCAATTCCCGCACCCCTCACACCTGCTTCCCCTGAGAATCGTCAGTCCACTCCCTTTCTATGTCCCTGATTCTATTATATTCACCAGTCCATTCTGTTCTTCAGATTTTTCATTCACTTGATTTTTAGATTCACTTGTTGGTAGGTATGTATTTGATGTCATTTTGTTGTTCATAATATTTATCTTTACCTTTTTCTTCTTCTTCCTCTTCTTAAAGAATACCCTTCAGCATTTCGTGTAATCCTGGTTTGGTGGTGATGAACTCCTTTAGCTTTTTCTTGTCTGTGAAGCTCTTTATCTGACCTTCAACTCTGAATGATAGCTTTGCTGGGTAGAGTAATCTTGGTTGTAGGTTCTTGCTGTTCATCACTTTGAATATTTCTTGCCACTCCCTTCTGGCCTGCATAGTTTCTGCTGAGAAATCAGCTGACAGTCTTATGGGTACTCCCTTGTAGGTAATTAACTGTTTTTCTCTTGCTGCTTTTAATATTCTCTCTTTGTCTTTTGCCCTTGGCATTTTAATTATGATGTGTCTTGGTGTGGTCCTCTTTGGATTCCTCTTGTATGGGGTTCTGTGTGCTTCCTGAACTTGTAAGTCTATTTCTTTCACCAGGTAGGGAAAGTTTTCTGTCATTATTTCTTCTAATAGGTTTTCAATATTTTGCTCTCTCCCTTCTTCTGGCACCCCAAAAATTCGGATGTTGGTTCGCTTGAAGTTGTCCCAGAGGCTCCTTACACTATCTTCATATTTTTGGATTCTTTTTTCTTTTTGTTTTTCTGGTTGGATGTTTTTTGTTTCCACATATTTCAGATCTTTGGTTTGATTCTTGGGGTGCGTTGATCTACAGTTGAGTTTCTGTATATTCTTTATTTCAGATAGTGTATGCTTCATTTCTGACTGATCCTTTTCCATTTTTTGGGCATTCTCATTAAGCTCCTTGAAGGTCTCATCAAGTTTCTCAGCGGTTTTAAGAAGATTCTTGAGTAACCTTATAAATGTGGTTCTGAACTCTATGTCATCCAGTAGTTTGCTTTCCTCCGTTTCTTTCATTCGTGACATGTTTCTTTGTCTCCACATTTTGGCTGCTTCCCTGTGTTGATGGAGTAGCTTTGTGTGGTAGGTGATCTATAGGGGGCAGTAGCTCAGCCTCCTCAATCACATGAGGTGGATGCTCTTGGTACACCCTTTGTGGGCTGAGTGCAAAGTCTTCATGTAGTTAAGCCTTAATTTCTGTTGGTACACTGAGAGGAATTGACCTCCAGGCCAATTAGCTGTGAGCACTCCCTGTGTCTATAATGGAAGAACTGCTGCGCTGAAGACACGCTTATGGGGCAGGACTTGTTTCAGTGGGGCTTTGGTGCTCACTGAGTCTGCCTCTTGAATGTGTCACTTATGGATGTGAGGAGTTGAAATCTGGTGTCTCACACTGACCACTAGGCACACTGGCTTCTGGATCTCCAATGGGGTGCAGGTCAGCTACTGTCTGAGGCCACTCAGCAGGAGCTACAGTGAGAGCTGCAGTTTTCTCCTCTTTGCTTGGGGTTTGGAGGTTTTGGAGCTGTCTGTCCCAGGCTGCAAGTTTGCTAGGTTAAGCTGTGATAGGGCAGGCCTTCCTTATGCTAATTGAGCTGCTTGGAGCTTGGGTGGGTTTGTAGGTTGTGCAGGGCGGGGCCTCAGGGTGTCACTAGGTTAGGGCGTGGCAAACAGCAATGGCTGCTAGTTAGCTGGCTCTGAGTCTCCAAGGGCATCCGCGAGAGTCCCATGCCCCAGTGCAGTAAACAATTATTCCTGCGCAGCTCTGCAAGCAAGCCACCCTCACTGGCAGACAGTCCAGCTTCCCTCCGTAGGAGTTTGGGTCCCCCGCATCTCCCCAGAGACTGGATTTCAGAGTAATCGGGGGCTTGTCTCCGTTCGGGAGGAAAAAGGCAATGCACCCAGTTGCCCGCAGCCAGCCCAGATCACGCGCCTCAGTACCTCAGCTTTTCAGTGCTCGTGCATGTCTCAATGCTCTTTTCTCTTTCCTTCTAGTTGTAGAACTTCCACTCAGCCAGCTTTCCCGTGGTTCTGGGTGATAGACGTTTTGTCTTTTAGTTGCAGTTTAAATTGTTGTGGGAGGCAGCAGTTTAGGTGTTTACCTACGCCACCATCTTGGATTTTCCTGAAGAAACCATTTCTAAAATGGTCCCTACTCATAAAAATAGCTCATTAAAACAACATTTGAGTTCATCATATCTAAGATTTTGGTAAATTTGTTGATTGGGAAATAAAGTCCAATCTAGTCACACCACAATATCCATCTAAAATGTTTCATGTTTACTCGATAAATGCCCTCAATTCAAAGTTATTACTTCTTAACCAATGGCAGGGTAGAGTTGTGATTTTTATTATACCAAACTCACAAAAGGTGTGTTAAATTGTATGGTAATTCATTTGCCAGTAAGATGACAGTCCTTGCAGGGATACTTTTAATGAAAGAACTTGGACATATGTATTGATATGTACAGTGTCAATCATTTTTATTCTACAACATGCTCCTTTTCTAAATACCTTTTGTTTTCTTCAATGTACCTTCAAATTTCTTTAAGGAGAAACTATTGCCTTAGTCCATAAATAGGTTAATAGAGAAATAGATGACCATTAGAGTTCACACAGTGGGCAAGTCCAATGCAACATTATACGTCAGTGTCCTAGGCAGGGCTTTGCTAGTCATTCACTCACTCATTAACCACTCAACAAAAATTTACCTTGGACCTACTCTGTGCTAGTCACTGTCCAAGGCACTGGGGATTACAGTAAAAACAAGGCATACAGAAATATCTGCTTTAATGTTACCAGTCTAAGCTATTACAGACAAAAAGAATTAAGATTTAGGGCCTTCCCACTTTGCTTTGTAGCCCTGGGTTAGTTGCTTATGCACTTGACCCCTGAACAACACAGGTTTGAACTGCATGCTTTCATTTATACAAGAATTTCTTAAAATATATTTTATTGATTTCACAGACGAAAGGAGAGGGAGAGAGAGATAGAAACATCAATGATGAGAGAGACTCATTATTCAACAGCCTCCTGCATGCCCCCCACTGGGGACCAAGCCTGCAACCCAGGCATGTGCCCTGATCCAAATTAGAACCATGAACTCCTGATTCATATGTTGATGCTCAACCACTGAGCCACTCTGGCTGGGCTGCATTTTGACATTTTAGAAAGACAAAGACAAATCTTTATGGCTCACAAATGAAGTGATTCTTTAAATTGGAAAGGGGACTCTAAAAGAGGCATATTCAATAGTCCAGGGGAAATAAATGAAGGTCTGATCTGGTGAAGACACAATTTCCAACATGGTACCTCCTCTACCTATTACAGGATCACAAAAGTTTTCTTCAACCTAAAAGTAGTCACTGACATATCCCAAATTAAATAAAAGTATCAGCAATAATTAAAAATTTTGATATTGAGACTATGTTACTACTCTTCTCTTTATCAACGTTTTAAAGCTTAATTCATCATTTTGACATTTCCAATAGCTAGAAAATGAATTATTCAATCAGTAAATGTAAATGAACTTTTTCTTGGAAATAAGCTAACTATCCCATAGTTTCCTGTCACTTGATATTTCACCAGCCTAGTATAGAAATATGCTGTATTTCTATACATTTAGATATCTGGAGCATGCATTTGATAATTATAACACACAAATACGTATTCTATAACTTCATGTTCGAAAATACTCTATTATAGGCTAATATATTTCAAGCCCTTTGGGCATAGGAACATGTCTAATTCTAATTGGTGTAGGTCAAAATCATCTTCACAAACATAAAGGTAATCTATGAATATGACTGTTTAATAAAACATGGATAGTTAGTCCTCATCCTGACTAACCTTTAGATATATTTCATATAGATTTAATTATAAGTAGATATAGACTCCAGGCCTCCCTTTTCTTTAGAAAACTTGCAACTGTAAATTCTTTCCCTGTTCCTTTGAAATGGAAATTTTCTACAGCCCAGAAATGTCCATCTCAGTGATCTGGGAGGCATCCCCTTGAAATGTGATCATGAAAAATTGTGCTCTATCTCCCAGTCTGTGAGAGGGTAGAACCTAACTTTCATAAGCTCCCATTGGCAAACACAAATGGCCTCATCACATTGACCAAAGTCCCCATAAAGTCCCTCAGTACTTTTCTACTATCTTACTCCAGGGCTTACAAAACCATCCTACTTTTTGTTTCAATGGAGTTGAGTTCAACCTCTCTCTCCTATTGCAATAGTCTTAAATAAGCCTTCCTGCCTATTTAATGAAGTTGGGGGCAATATTTCTTTTATAGTTGTACATTACCTTACAGCAACATATTCTTGGAGCATCCATATACTCTAGCTAACAGACACACACCTTATAAAAACACTTCATTAGTTCATTTAAAAGAATACATTGTACTTAATGATCATATTATGTGTGTCTTTTTGAATTGCAATTCATTTATTTATTATCCATTCAACAAACATTTATAAGAAATTCAGTTAGTGGAACCTCAGCACATCATACATAAACGGAAGTCAGTAATAAGGAAGTTTGCTCCATTTAAAACGTCTTTACCCTTTATTTCACCTTCCTGTCAGAATTGGGAAGAATTGCCCTTTTGCCAGTCTTGTTCTGGATCTAGAAGTAAAAGAGGAGACGGATTCCTTTATATATTTTTTCTTCTCTTTAGATACAGAAATATGAAACTTTTCAAAATTACCTGTGATTTTAGTTCCATGATTTGAGGTCTGCAAGTATAAACATTAACAGTAAAACAACAAAAAGTCCTCAAGAAATAGTAGTGTTTTTCTTTTCTTGTAGTTGCATTTATGGAATTTTCCCACTAAGAAAGGAATTGGGGATACACGTTTTTCTTCCAGGCAATTTAAGGCCTGTTCAAAACTGAGGACAAAATTATGCCCAGGCACTGACTCTCTCACCTTGAAGATATTGACCCTATGGTAATCTAACCCCTGATAAAAGTGAGAATTTTTATTTTGCTTTCTAATTCTTCATGATTTAAAAACAAGTCCAAGGTAGGTAGTTAAGCTGTAATCACTTCTAATGACGGTGTCTTTTAAGAACAATGACGGTCTGAGATGAAACTATTAGGTCATTTATAGGTTAGTTAACCTTTTGGAAATGCAAAGACTCAATTACTTCTAGTAGACGAGGAACTTGAGAGCACAAAAATGCCTGTGCCTTTAGTGATAAATGGATAATTTAACCAGTGAATTTATAAAAGCAGAATATTTACTCAGGTGTGGAGTGAATATTGTATTAATAAACAATGAAAACGAGTATTGTTAATTAACACTATTAAGACTGAACTAATTACTTAATTTTATCAAATAATTTTAAGAATGAAATATAAAGGGAATTGATTTAAATGACTAAATAGGTCAGTCTCTCAAAAATCAGACAGATATTTACTTAAGGAAATCATTTTATTTTTTCTGCATGTTGTTTAGCAAAAGAAAAATATCTACTTTGAGATGAATACCCAGTGAGTTTGATCTGAATGTTCATTGTTATAATAGGAATAATATACTTGCATTACATTCAGATAATTTAATTGGTTTGTATTTCATAGATAGTTGCTTAAACTGAATTATTCTATGTAGGAAAATTTAAAATTAAGCATTTCTCTTGTGTGTGTGTATGTGTTAGTTTTCTTAGGAAGATATGACCAAAAACTGTGATATTTTTAGCTACTGAATATGTTTATTTCTTACTAGAGGCCTGCTGCAAGAAATTCATGCACTGGTGGAGGGGGGGGGGGTGTGATCCCTCAGCCTGGCCTGTGCCCTCTCACAGTCTGGGATCCCTCTGAGGATCTGAGGATGTCCATCTACCGTCAGGGGGATTGGGCTTAAGCCGGCATGCAGACATCTCTCAGTCCGGGGCTCTAGCAGTCTAGGACCTTTTGCTCCTTAACTCCTGCCTGCAGTAGAGGCAGGAGAGGCTCCTGCCACTGCTGCTACACTTGCCAGTCATGAGCCAGGCTTCTGATCATCAGGGGGCAGCTCCTGCATTGAGCATCTTCTCCCTAGTGGTTAGTGCATGTCATAGTGACTGGTTGTTCCACTGTTTGGTCGATTTGCATATTATGCTTTTATTATATAGGATAACTTTTAATTTATTTCATGGGCTACTCATTAATTTAAAACATGCATAAGTCATATGGTTTTTAATACCCAGAGTAGATAAGGTCAGGACAGACATATGAATTATAATATCAGAAGAATGACAGCGCTTTCTCCTCTGAACATTGTTATAGGCTGTGTCTTAAATTAATGTCAAATATCAGTAGATTTGATTAAAAACTTTTAAGCTATCAATATATAAGAGCCTAAACTATGTAGAGCACTGCACTAGACATGATAGAAAAAGTCTCAAGACATTTAAGAGCCTTTTCTACTAGATACTGCCTCCTAAGTGATTATTGTTATCACTGGTTTGATTTAAAAACTGATCATGCTTACTAAATTATGATGCTCCTTCTTTGTCTCAAAAGAGGTTTGATATTTATAATTTTTATAACTGCATTTCCTTTTCAACTCTCATTATCATAAGCTGTTATGTTGTTAGGTCAAATGCTATTTTGTTGATTTTCATGCCATCGCAGTTTTGTTTCTTCGCTGCTTGTTAAAGTCTTTCATCAGACAGCAATTGTTTTATATGAGAGTGAAACGTGTAGGATGAAAAAAAATGTCACCAGGAGTAGTCTCCATATGTACAGTTGTTCAGAGCGTGTTACCTGAATTCCATTTGTCTCCCCAGATGTGGTGTGATTAGAGAGATGTTTGTTTATGCATCGCCCACCTAGATCATATCGCAAGAACTAGGAATTGTATTTGCAAGTACAATTTCAAAGTGCCTGGCAAGACTCACCAAGCCCTGGAATGACAAGGATGTTTCCAGGATGCATGGATAATGTGTGTTATACATCTTGTTATAAAATTTTGTCAAGTGTGTTGTAGTATCTTTGATGTAGAAAATTGCTCCTCCTCTCCTTTGCCTCCTGTCTGTCTGCCTTTGTCAGGGCTTTGCTGGATTGTCAGTGAAGACCATATAAGATGCATTTGGCAGAAATTGGGAGAAGTAGCAAGCTTCCTTGGGGACCTCTGGGAGAAAAGTGCTGCGAATAAAGAATATAAAAAACTACATGGAAAAGAGAATGCCTCCTAGGTGGAATTCAAATTATCATTTCAATGGCACAATATTTTCACCTTGTTGTTGAAATCATATTAACCATTTTAAAACTATAGTATGGAACATAGAACTGTATATGATAATATAGGTTTTCTCTTATGATTTGGACATCAAAATAATGCAAAATATAAAAAATACTTAGGTAAAGCAAGTATTATTGGATGTTCAGCTAAACATAGAGGCAATGATGACTTAATATGTCCAGGAAAATTTTAAGGTATGGAATACAGGATTTAAAAACCTATGCAGGAGAACTTAAGAGAAAGATCAGTTCTACTAATATGTGATCACATGAGTTGCCTTAGTCTTGTTTACCCATCACTCACCTTGACCATCTTGTAATACAATGGCTTATATTTGTAAATATGTAGTATGCATGACAAAACATAAGAAAGAAAAATTAAGCCCAGCCAATGTAACTGAGTGATTGAGAATAGACCTATGAGCCAGAGGGTCATGGTTTGATCTATCTTTCTTTCCCTCCCCTTTCCTCTCTGAAATCAACATATGTATGTTAAGTAACTAAGTAAATATTTTGAGAAAGGAAGTGAGGAGTTTACTGGTTGTGTATCGATGGGAGTTTTCATGGCAATTTGCAAATGAAAAATTGGAATTTTAAAATATGTATTTCTTGATTAGTGACCTAAGTACTTTGTCACCCTACGTAAATTCCTCCACAAATTAAGAATCAGGAAAAAATGTGAAATATTATCGACAGCAATTTACTTGAATTTCCCAAAACATATGATATTCTAGGAGCATCTAAAAAGCAGAAAGAGGTCATAGGCAAATTTTGCATATTTATCTACTTTTACCCTCTCTCTCCCTTTCACTTCCTTTGTCCTCCATCCCTCACACTCTCCTTTTTTTACCTCCTAAGTGTGCATGCTGCTTCATACTTACTATGTAATATTGACAGTTAAGAAACCTCTCTAAGCATCAGTTTTCTATTAAAACACACACACACACACACACACACACACACACCAGACATAAAAAGAGTATGGACCTGGCAGGGTTGATTCCAGGATGAAATAAGTGAACACACCTGCAGCAGATGCTCTGGTTCAGGCCCAGAAGCTCTGGATCCCTCTCTGGTTCAGTGGTCTGCCCTTCCCCTTGGTGCTGCTGGGCTTTAGCTCTCAGTTCCCACTTGATCTCTGTGTGATCTCTGCGTGCCCTTGGGATGGTTGAGGCATCCTTATTATAAGAAGGGTTCTGGGTCTGCACAATCCCTCCAGACCCTACAAAACGCAAGTCCCTGTATCAAGGCACAGCAATTCTGGGGGGGCTCCTGCTACGATCTGGCTACAAGCTGGACTCTACCTAATTGCCACACGCAGTTGCTTTTTCCCCTTCTTTAAACTGCTTCCCTTAATCATAGTGAATTTTTCCTGAGCCTTTTCTTCAACTGTGTGCATCATGAAAGCTCTGCTTCTAGGGAAGTCAATATAAGACTACATGCAATGTGCTCTAAACATTCCCGGATATTGTAAGTGCTCAATAAAAGAGTGCCTAGTGTTCTTACTATTATTAATTCCTTCAACAAGGAACACTGCATGTACTGAGCACGGCTTTTGAATGGGAAATGTGCTGGTGTGAGCCTCTTTCCCAGACAGTAGTGACAAACTGCAGTGCATTGATAGAGACTTCATAGTGGCTACATTGCTGGCAAGATTTGGAGATTAAATGGAGAATATAGTAATCAGTAGCATAAGGAAACACATCCACAGTGACTTTTAGGAAAATAGCTGTTAATTTTTCTTTTATTTTGTAAACCATCTGCTGAAATGTGGGATATTCTGGGAGTCATCTTAATGTTACATTTAATAATAAATGGACTTCTTATATGTATACTTTATTTCTCTATCAAAGTTGGGTATTTGCACGTTATGTCTTATTTAAATGGCATATTCAACTCAACTCAGCTCCTTATCACATATTGTAGCCTAAATGTCTTACCCAATTAACCAGTTGGAAGGATTAGTTTTTTTTTCCTTTCTAAAGGTTTTATGGTTATGGTTTGTCAACATGTTATTTTCCCCCCAAAATGTATACAATCAACTGTATGAAAGGTTAAACATCTCAACTTAATGCTTGCTACCAGCTTTCTCCCAGAGAAATACTCAACAAAACTACAATGCATTCACACTCTGTGATGTAGATATTTGCATTACCGAGATTTCAAAGATATGAATGAAGTTTATTTAAACTCAGTGCACTGTGTTTCATTTCAGTGGAGATGTTTGCATAATGCATATAGTATTCCCTCAAGCAGAGGGCAGAATAAAAGTGCTTATTGAGCTGAGCTCCAGGAAAGTGCACAAGGATTTATCTAAAGGTCAATGAATATTATAAGAAATGTTGTTCATCACTAAAAGTAGTGATAATAATGAAGTCAAAAGTTTATATCTAACACTCAAATTTGAAAAACAAAAAGTTATTTTTCCTGTATAATTCTTGACCTCTACCAGAAGACAAAGTGGGATGAGCACAGGTGGGGAAAGTTTTATAACTTAAACCCCATTATTAAAAATATCTTTGGTTCTTCTACCTCAAAACTGCCCATATGCTTTCATTTATATTAGGGACCTAGCAAGTAGAACCTCCCTAGGAGTGAAATGGCTGGATCAATGAATAATTAAGTTGTGTGTTTTTTTAAATGGTGAAAATTTTTTCAAAATGTTTGAACCATTGAATTCACACAAGTTGTAAAAGAGAGTTCCAGGTCATCCACATCCTCATCAGTATTTGGTATGACCTGTCTTTTTAATTGTATGTAAAGTATTCTAATAGATGTGTAGTGGTATACATTTTGATTTTAATTTTCATGGCCCAAATGACGAATAATATTTAATAACTTTTATATGCTTATATATTATTTTTTAGATATTTTTAAGTACAGCAATCATTTGCACATATACACATTTCTTAAACTAAATTATTTTTCTTACTAATGAAGCTCTGAGTGTTCATTATGGACCCTACTCCTTTATCAGGTATATTATATGCAAATATTCTCTTCCTGTTTGCAGTTTTACTTTTCATTTTCTTAACAGTATCTTTCAAAACGCAGGCATTTTTTTATTGTGATAAAGAACATATATGGATTTGTTCTTTATGGATAGTATTTTTGCTGTCAAGTCTAAAAATATCTTTGCCTAGCCAAAGGACACAAAGATATTCCTCTATGTTCTCTTCTGGACGTTGTGTCGTTTTAGGCTTTACATTTGTTTGTGATCCATTTTGAGTACATTTTTGCATGTGATCCTAGGTGTGGATTGAAGCTCAAGGTTTTTTGCATATGGATATCTCATTGTTCTAGCACAGTTTGTGAAAAGATCATTCTTACTCTACACAATTGTCTTTGCACCTTTGTTGAAAATCAGTTGTCCATGTGCCGGCCCAACCTTCCAACCAAGTCTCTTGTGTTCCCCAACATCCATGTACACTGGTCAGATTATGATGATCACTGAACGCATAATAATCTGGCCACTCAGTGTATATCCTATATAATAAAAGGCTAATATGCAAATTGTCCTCTCGGACCAGAACTTAGACCAGCAGGCAGGCTGGCCAACCGCCCATGTCCCCTCGCCCTGGCCAGCTGGATGGAACCCACCCATGCACGAATTCATCAGTATTTGGGCCTCTAATACACACACACACACACACACACACACACACACACACACACACACACACACACACACTGAGTGGCCAGATGATGATGCGTTCAGAGATCATCGTCATCTGGCCACTCGGTGTGTGTGTGGGTTCATTTCTGATCTTTCTATTCGGTTCCAGTGACCTATTTGTTTGCCTTTGCACCAATACCACACTGTTGACATGACATATTTTCTTCAGCTGTAGATTCAGGCTGTGGCAGCATAGCCAGGAGACTAGATAGCTCAGACCTGAGCCCTGACCTCACCTGGAACTTACTTTCTGATCCCTTTCTTCACCCCCAGGCATATGTATCAGGATCCCTGCAGGGCTGCCCACAAAGCCCCAGCCAGTATCCTGGAGCTGCCAGAGCCAAAGCTGGTGCCTGCAGAGAGAGACCTCCCCCACTGTCTGTTTCCTCAGCACCTGTAGTAAAACATTGACTGAGTCCCTGCCCATCAACATGCACGGACCTGTGTCCCAGATAATGTTCCTGTTTGCCTGGTGACTCTGAACCAGCTCTGGTCCAGGCAACCCGGCAAACATCCATCAAACGGCTGCAACTCCACCTTCTTTAACAAGGGCCAGTGTCCCTTCCCAGTGCGCCCCTCCCTGGATGCTCTCCTGCAGTCCGTTGAACTCTTTAGAGTTCTCTTTCCATGTTTTAACTTGCCCCCTAAGATTACATTACCTTAAAATTATGTATATTATGAATACATCATGTAAAAATTGGGTCCTATATAAAATTATTCATATTAAAATACTCCTTATTATGTAGTTTTTCTCTCCGGATTGGATAGAGACTGATCTAATCTCCCCATTCTTAAAATGTTAACCTATTTAAGTCTGTGTATTTAAAGGAAATTACTTGTAAGCTGCATATACTCAGATCTTGCTTTTTATATGGTTGACAAATGTTGGGATGTTTAAGCCACTTACATTTAATAGGACTAGTGATATCATTATTTTTAAATTTGTTGTCTTGCTATTCATTTACTGTAAATCCTTTTTGTTCTTTGTTCCTCTTTTCCTTCTTTTTTGCCTTCCTTTCAACAAATTGAGTATTTAAAAATTAATTCCACATTATTTTGATTGTTTATTATGTGTAACTCTTTGTTTATTATATTAGTGGTTTCTTTGGATTTTAGGGTATACACATGTAACTCATAATTATCAATCTTTAATAATAGTATATAATTTCATGCATAGGAAGAGAAGCTTAAATAATATCTTTCCATATCTCTTCTAAACAGCTTTGTGCTATTTTTTGTGATACATTTTACATATATTATAAACCTTACTATACATTGTTAATATGTTTGCTTAAATAGTTAATTATCTTTCTAAGATTTAAACAATAAGAACAATTCTGTATCTTCCTACCTTTGCCAGTGTTCTTCATCAATTGTGAGATTTCTATCTGGTATCATTTTTCTTTTTCGTGAAGACATTGCTTTCACATTCCTTACAGTGCAAATCTGCTGGTGATGAAGTCTCCTGGATTTTATCTGTCTGAAAGCCTTTATTTTGCCTTCACTTTTTGAAAGATTTTTTCATTGAGTATAGTATTCTGAAGTATTGAATTTGCTGAGCATAGAATTTAAAGAGAGCTCTCACTGTCTTCTTCTTTAATTTCTCTCTGACAAAATATCTGCTGTTAACCTTATTTTGTTCCTGGCTCTTTTTTCTCTCTCTTCTGAAGACTTCCTCTTAATCTTCGTTCTTAAGTAACTCAATTATGTTGATGGGTGAAACATTTCTTATATTTATAGAGTTTGAGTTCATTTGGCTTCTTAGATTTGTGGGTTTATACTTTTTATTAAACTTGGAAAACTTAGGCTATAGATGGTTCAAATATATCTTATGACTCCCTTTCTCCTTTGAGGACTTGAATAACACCTATATTATGCTTCTTGAAGTTGGTTCCACAACTCAGTGATATTTCATTCATATATTCTATCATCTGTCTCTTTTTAATTTTAGATAGTATGTATTTTTACATGTTTAAATTCACTGACTTTTTGAAACAGTTATTCTGCCCTTAATCTCATCCAGTGTACTGTTCACATTTAACATTACCATTTTCATCTCTGGTGGTTCAAAGTTTTTTAAATTCTCTCATATCTATATTTTATTTTTGAGCATGTATAATACAGGAATAATAACTATAATAATATCCTTGTCTGCTGATTCAATCAGGTGTCAGTTCTGGATTAGTTTTGATTGATTGAACACTTTCCCCATTCCAAGTTATGGTTTCTTGCTTCTTTATTTATATGTCTCACCTGTTTGATTGGACTAGGCTTTTTTGAATTTCTCCCAATATTCCTGAGCATAGTTTTGGGATGGTTTAGTTATGGAAATAGTTTGATACTTTCAGATTTTCCTTTAAGATTAGTTATGAGGACCAGGGCAGTATCTAATGTAGAACTAATAGATTCCCACAGACACTGCAGGGCTCTTTTCTATACCGTATGGATGCCCAGTGAATATGGGTTTTTCTGATTTGTCCAGTAGGAAGAGGCACTATTTCTGGGCCTATGTGAGCTCTTGTCATTGTCCCTAAGATTATTTGGGATAATGCTTTCCAGTGCCTTGTGAATTTTCTTTATATGCAAGTGCTGTCCAGTACTCTGTTGAATATAAAGGAAGATTTTTTGCAGAACATTGGAGTTCTCTGTCTCTATGCCCCTCTCTCTGTGTACTGTGAACTCCCTCCAGCTTGGTCTCCCAGGACTATCAGTTCTGTCTAGTCAAGTGGGAGAGGTGCTGAGCTCTGTCTGGATTCTCATTACCTGAACCATGGCCTGTTCACTCCTTCAAGGCTGTAAACTGGAAAGATTATAGAGCTGACTTTATTTATGTCCTGTCCTTGGCTGTGTCAGTTTTTCTTGCTGTCATAACAAATTAATACAGAATTAGGGACTTAAAACAACACCCACTTATTTTCTCACAGTTCTGATCCAGCTCGTGTGACTCAGCTGGTTCTCTGCCCACAGTCTCAAGGTTGAATGAAGGTGCCAGAAGAGCTTCAGTCCTTTCAGAGGCTTTAAGGGACAATCTGTTCTCAGGCTCATTCAGGGTGTTGGCAGAATTCATGTCCAAATGGCTATAGGACAGGGGTTGTTATCAGCTTCTCCAGGCTGATCATATCTTCTGATTGGCAGCCATCTTCAAAGTCAACCTATTCAGGTTTCTAATTTCTGTGAACTCTCATATTTTTCCCTCACTTCTGCCTCCTCTTCTTCTCTTCAATTTAATTGGTCTAGAGACTCTTCTGTCTCCTACTATGATCACATTAGGATCCCCTGGCTTATCCAGGATGATCAGCAGAGTAGTAACTTTAAAATCCATCCACAGAGTTCCTTAACAGCAGTGCTTATATTAGCATTTTAATGACTAACCAAAGGATGGTAATATTGGAGGGTTATCTTTTTAAATTCTGACTATCCTGCTCAGCAATTATATAGCTTTGTGGGTTTTTTTTTTTTTTTGAGGGGGGAGGTAATTGTGTGTGTGTGTGTGTTATGTGTGTTTGTCTGATGTTCAATGACTTGAAAATTATTTTTTTACAATGGGTCTAGATTTTGTTTGTTGCAGAGAGAATTATATGTCTATTTTTTTTTTTCTATTCCATCTTAGATAGAAAACCATGTCAGTGTTTAGGCTTTTTTCTCTTTCCTCTACATCTCAAAGGTACTGTCACTATCAGAAGTAAAAAAGGGACTGTTGGAATGGCAAAGGGATTTTGTCTTATTCTTTTAAAAAAACCCCACAAACAAACATGTTTTTATTGGTTTCAGAGAGAGGAAGAGAGAGGGAGAGAGAGATAGAAACATCAATGAGGGAGAAACATCAACTGTCTGCCTCCTGTATGCCCCGTACTGTGGCTTGCGCTGCATCTTGGGCATGTGCCCTGACTGGGAATAGACCCTACAATCTCCTGGTGCATGGGACAATGCTCAATCTGCTGAGCCACACTGGCTAGGCCCTGGTCCCATTCTTGAGCATGTGAATATTTCTGACATGAAGTGTCTGGGTGAGTCTGGGATCAGCAAACATAGAGCTTGTCTCAATAGTTCCGTGGGTTGTCACAATGACATCTACTGTGGAAATATGTGGTCCCCATAGAATGGCTCATACACTTTATTTTTTTTGTCCTAATCCTGGTTTTCCACTGGGGAACTCAGACTCAGAACACACAAGCCTTATTCACCTCCAGCATTTTATCTCCCAATTTAGAAAGAGAAACTTCTGAATACCCACACTGTGGCTGTGGGTAATCAGGGATGCCATCTTAGGAAAGTCTATATTTTTCCATCACTGTAGCTTTGTTCCTACAATATTTGTGTAGACCAAGCATGTCAAACTCACGGCCCTCAGGCTGCATGCAGCCCACAAAGAATATTTTTGCAGCCCAGCCAATATAACAGTATGTAAGAAATGTTTTAATAAAAAAATTTTAACTTAATTTTTACAATGTCCTGTTATGCACAATTATTAATAATGAACTGCAACATTCACTAATGACTGATTACTATAATCCTGTTGCATTCATTTCCCTTCCCTGCCTTATGCGCAGGCACACCATTTCTCTCCACTAATACTAGCAGTGAATATTTTAGCAGCCGATTGCCACATGATTAGTCTTGGACTGACTTGTTTAGTGTGCACAACAGGAAATATTTTGCTTTTGGAGAACAAGAAAAGTAGGTTTATTTGTGTTATGCTTATTAATTTGTACAGTTATTTAGTGTTTGGTAAGTTAATATTCAAGAAAAATATTAATTTTTATTAAAGTGTTCTATTATTTTATGTGAATGATTACTCATTTATTTCAGCCCTTTGTATTCAGCATGTCTCTATTGAAATAAACCTACGTTTCTATGAAAATTGAAGCTATTGTTTTTTTGCACCCCACATAAACTTAAACCTTGTTTATTTGGCCCGTGTTAGCCTTTGAGTTTGACACGCTTGGCTGTAGACCATCAGAATGGAGGGTTTCTCCTGGATGCTTTCAAACCGCTCCCATCTCCATCTGCAGAAGACAGCCACCCAGGTCTTGAGTTTGTGCTCCAAGTCTGAGGCTGTCATACTACAAGTCTGAGGCTGCTGGCTTCTGATTTCTTCGCCTTGCTCCCACCAGTCTTACAATCTTCCCTTGCTCTTAAACTGGACAGAAAATACTTTTTCTATTTCATATATCTGATTTTCTGGAGAAATCTATTTTCTCTAGCATCTCCTAATTATAATTTAGAATTCATAAGCTTTCCTTTCGATATTCAAAATGAAACCAAACAAAAATATATTGATAAATTTAAAATATATTTTATAAAATATTACACTAAAATAAATCTATTGGATTGCAAATTCTGCGTATTGACATATTGATGCCTTTCTGTGCTCTCAAACATATTTAAGGCATTTCTGCATGTAGATTAAAGCTTTGTGAAATAAATATAGATAATGGATAAAACGACAGAAAACCAGTGGGGGAAAAGGCTCAAAAGATAAGTTGATCTACTCAATACTGAATTACTGATTTAGGACAACAATGGAGAAGACAGAAAATAAGAAGCCGCTGAGGGTAGAGGTTTCTGGCAGTTTTCCGAGGAAAGTATAGCGATAAGAGAGGTGGACCCCACAGCAGTCATCATTGTCATTTAGAAGACAAATAAATGAAAGCAATGATCTTTACATCAAACAAGGTACACTATCATATCATGAAGAAAATGCACTTAATATTTCTACACTTTCAATACTTCCTGAGAATGTAACCTTGTACATAGATGAGGCACAGCATAGACACAGGACCCCAGTGCTATTTTGGTTTTGTGTTTGTAGCTACATACTGTTCAGAGTATAAACATATGATGAGATATCTTTCCTCAAAAAAAAGACATCTTACAAACTATATTTTGTTTTGAATAAATGTATTTATTCAAAACAAAATATAGTTTGTAAGACCTAACATGTATCTACTTTCAGGTCACATATAAGGAGATGGAAATGGACAATAGCAGTGAGTTAATGGGGGGAAATCTTAGCACACAGAAATAGTTTGGCGCTTTATTTCAACTGAATAAAGCAAGGTGAATGATCTGAAGAATGGTGTCAAGACCAAATTGATCAACACTGAAGAAAGAGCAAGTTTATTAGTGCTCAGGGAGGTTGATACTTGAACTCATATTCTTCCCTATTTCTAAATATCAAAGCTATAGAAGTGGGATTTAGAAATAATCATCTAGGACACATTTTTTCTCCTATTGTCTCCTATAGTTAAACCCTAGGAACAACAAATAAAGTTTGAAAGAGCTTTTGGTTTTTCCAACTTTTTCTGTGAAAGTGGTTTCCCTACTTCTATTATCTATTGGCAAAAGTGTTTAATAACATTTATCTTTTGCCCTTTTATTAATTTGCCCTTTGAGGATTTTTTGCACCAGTCCTGTGAATCCATATGATACAGAACAATTGAGTATATTTGCTCTGTAAATCAAAACCATCTCAAAGCAGCTTGCAACTACATAGAACTCTACTTTTACTCCAAGCTGTCTACAGACAATAGGCGAGCACAACGAAAAGATGCAAGTGTAAGTTACAGGCTCAGGTCATTTCCTCTTTGTTATTTCCCTTTTAAAAAAATATATTTGAAGAAAATCCACATAATATACCTCACAGCACAGAGTTATTACCAAATCAATAAGAGACAAATATCCAGCTTACATTTATGGTCAAGAAAGTGTGAAAAATTTACTTTTTCACTTAACTTGCAAACAATTTGGAAGAAGACTGTGTTGAGTGAAATGACCATAAACTGTTATTATGCTCTTCTTTTCCTTTTTTATTGTTTTGTCACAAGGATAGAAAACACCCAGATGTATTCACAGTACTGGCTTATTTCCCAACTTTGTCATCAGATTAGCATTCAACTTAATGTTCAAGGGTTTAGCCATTATAATTAATCATCCTCTAAGTGCAGAAATATATTTAATTCTCTGTCCCTTCTCATTATTTAGATTTTTAGTTCTGTAGTGAAGGGTGTCAGAAAAGATTAATTAAGTCAAACACTTTAGGGTTACTTTCTTTCATTGTACAGAGGATTTATATATAACTGGCATTAGTGTTGGTGAATATTCCTCCTGTGATTTCCTAGAGTATCAATGAAACCAATGACTCCCTACACGGGTTTGTCTAAACAACGATACTATCTGACAAACTTACCCTAATGAGTACTTCTAATATTTTACTTTTATTATTTATTTTTATTTGTTCTGAAGTAATAATCAAACATTTTTTATACTATGGGAGCACATACTATGCTTTAGGAAAAATAAAAGCATATTTTAGGTTGAAAAATAAATATCTCCATAACCAAATTACTTCCATATACTTGCTGAATCTCAATTTCCTCAGCTAACAAATGAGAGGTAAAAAAATTTGATCTCTATGATTGCTTACAATTAAAAAACACAATATAAATATATAATAAATTTTAATCTAAAATGAATGCAAAATATTAATGCTCTATGGAGGTACATCCAGTCACTAAATTATAAACAATAGTTTTAATAAAAGTATAATATGCAAATTAATGATCACTCAGTCACAAAGATGGCAGCACCCATAGCCACAAGATGGTAGCACCCAATCCTCTCAGCCCCACCAGAGTCCTCCAGTCCCAGGGGGGAAGCCACTGACAGCTGGCAGCATGAGCAGCCTGGTGGAATGGTTGCTTTGTCACCGCGGCGATGAGGCAAGCATTCTGTGCCTGGCCACGAATGGGCCTCTGGGCCGTGGAGAGTCTCTGGGCAGCAGGCAAGGAGCTGCAAGGCCCCACAGAGAGCTATTGGTGCATGGATTCTGCGGGGTTCATGTGGCCCCACAGGGGTCCTGGCATCTACTTCATGCAGCTTATGCCTGGGTTTCTGCAGCCCCACTTGCCCGGAGGCAGGGCATCAGGGCAGCACACCAGTACTTGGGGCCATCCTGCAGCATGCCAGCATGCAGACCGGGACTCCGGGACTCAAACCAGAGTGGCAGGGCCTGGAACTGTGGGAAGGAGCACTGGAGCTGCCCCTGTGGGTAGGGGCGTGGCCTTGGCCTAGCCCAGAGTTGGCTGGAGGGATAAAGTCAGGCACAGGAATTACTAGAGTTAAAAGCAGGCACATGGACACAAGGGACATATGTGAAATCAGCAGAATGAGGGTGAATACCAATAGAGAGGAGGGGCCATGGAGTAGTGTACACAAAGACGTACCCTGAACATGAGGGTGTGCCTGGTCCATAGGGCATAGCTTTGCTGCCCTTAGAGGCATTGCAAAGAAAGTCCTGCTAGAAGGAGGTTTGAACCCAGGCGGAAGGGAGGGCCAGGCCAAGTTACCACATAGGTATGAGGAGCATAACGAGGTATAAGGGGGTGTAGCCAAGATGGCCACCCACATGAACCTCATCCCAGTAGCAAGTGCAGGAGTTTGTGCTCAGAGCATTCAAGTAAGGTCCCATGGTATGAGGGGGCAGTGGGGGGAGGGTTGTCCCTGGGTCTTGCGCAATTTCACACAATGGGTCACTAGTTTTATATAACTGTTGCTTTATTTTCCTCTATAGATGTCATTTATCAAAGCATAAAGCATATATAGGCTTGAAAACATTTAGAATTTATAGCTGAAGCTATATTACCAAACAAATACATGCCCCTTTTATTTTAACTTCAAAAAGAAATTCCAGCTATGGTTTATTCTTGAGATTTTAAGACAAAAAGATAAAATATAATTCACAATTATGTTAAATACTAGAGGCCTGGTGCATGAAATTCGTGCTTGGGTGGGTGAGTCCCTCAGCCCAGCCTGCATCCTCTCCAATCTGGGACCCCTCAAGGGATGTCCGGCTGCCCATTTAGGCTTGATCCTGATCGGATTGGGCCTAAGCTGGCAGTCGGACATCCCTCTCACAATCCAAGACTGCTGGCACCCAACTGCTCACCTGCCTGCCTTCCTGATTGCCGCTATATGCTTCTGCCTGCCAGCCTGATCACCCCCTAACCACTCCCCTGCCAGCCTGATTGATGCCTAACTGCTCCCCTGCCAGCCTGATTGGCCCTAACTGCCTTCCCCTGCAGGCTTGGTCACCCCTAACTGCCCTCCCCTGCTGGTCTGGTCCACCCCCCGAACTGCCTTCCCCTGCAGGCCTGGGTCTTCCTAAACTGCTCTCTCCTACAGGCCTGGTCAGCCCTAAATGCCCTTACTTGGCCTGGTTCCTCCCAACTGCCCTCCCCTTCTGGCCGTCTTGTGGTGGCCATCTTGTGTCCACATGGGGGCAGCCATCTTTGATCACATGGGGAAGCCATCTTGTGTCTTGGAGTGACAGTCAATTTGCATATTACTCTTTTATTAAATAGGATGTTAACATTAAAATATCTAAATACAAGTAATATATTAGGTTATTAACTGTTTATTTGTTTTCAATAAAATTTTAAATGTTAGGTTCTTATTAATCCACACTAGTCAATCCAGAATTGTTTAGGTTAAATCATTAAAGATCATTCCAAAGTATTTTCTCAAGTGGAATACCACTGCTTGGAGAGCTTATCAGGCAAAGTGAAGCAAGAAGTGGTTATTTACTTGATGTGTATATTTTTTCTGCTCAACTAGATCATAAGCTTTTGGAAACAGTATTCAAATGTTATATTGCTTTGATATCCTAAGGCAAGAATTGTCAAACTTTTTTTATTTGTAAATGGATAAATTGTTATTTCCATCATGGTGGGCTATGCCATCTCTGCCACAAACGCCAAACTCTGCCATTTTACTGCAAAACTCTATAGAAACATATAAGTAAAAAATGTGGCAGTGCTGCAATAAAACTTTATTTACAAAAGAAAAGAAAGCCAGTTTTTCTTCTGGACAATAGTTTGTTGGTTCTCTCATATGGCCATATAGTCACGCATAATAAAAATACACTGAATTGCAAAATCAGTATAAAGTCTTATTTGCATTCTACCATTTTATTTGCAATTAACTATTTTATCATTTCATTATCATTGATAATGTTATACTATTATCATTCAAATCCACACAGAAAATACTTGTTGACAAAATTGTGTATGTAAGCTAGTATCTGTCATGTAAAAATGCAACCATGTAGGAAAGAAAGCTAGAAGACCAATGGTAGTAGTGGAGTCTTATAGTGTAATATTGAGGTTTTGTGTTTTTCTGTTTTTCAATTTACTTCAAATTGTATTAAATTTATTTTTATAACAAAACTAATCATTTTAATAACACATTAGGCTGTATGCATAAGTTACACTTAAAATTAATACAGATGTTCATGGTTCATTACTTGGAAAACAAAATTTAAAAATACATGCAATACATCATATGCTAACAAAAATACTGGTTGTGATAAAATATGTTCAATATGCAATTATTTTAGCTGATCTAATTCTTTTTTTTATGTCATAACACAATGATTCTAAGACTTTAATCCTTTTTTTTCCTCAGTCCTCACCCAGGAATATATTTAGAGAGAAGGGAGAGAGATAGAGAGAAACATTGATGTGAGAAAGAAACATCCATCAATTGCCTCCGTTATGTACCCCTATGAGGTATCAAACCTGTAACCTAGTCATGTGCCCTGAATAGGAATTGAACCCACAACGTTTGGGTGCATACAATGCTCCAACCATCTGAGCCAGCTGGGCAGGGCTAATCATTTTTATCAGTTGAAAACTTATTTTGTTTTTCAGCACTCTCACAACACTATTTGAAGATATCCATAAGATAGTGGGTGGTAAAGGTAGCTACGTCTTGTTACTCTGAGCCAGGAGCACAGATTATTGAGCCCTGACTTTCATAACTTAAAAAGGTGTTTTCACTCTTCTTATTGTGTATAAAGGACTCTGTGGAATCCTTAGTTTCTCTTGATTTATGAATCATTTGGTTACAGCAATCAAAACTTTAAAACTTACATCGGAAAATATTACTGTGAAATAAAGAAAAGAAGAAGCTTAAATATATTTTAGAATGATCTTCATTATTATACTTGTTAGTGCTTTACAGATTTAATAGTGCTCCGAGGAGTCTATGTTTTGTATATATATATATATATATATAATATTATATATACTCAAATACACTCAAATAATGTGTGTGTATATATATATATATATATATACTCAAATACACTCAAATAATGTGTGTGTGTATATATATATAATATATAATGTGTCTATTATATATATATAATATTATATATATATATATATATATACACACACACATTATTTGAGTGTATTTGAGTATACATATACACACATTATTTGAGTGTAGGATATTTATTCCTATTTCTGCTCCATTATTTCAAAATGTATCAGCTATTGGTTGCCTGTTTGGAATTCAAATTGTTAGAAAGAATGCCTAAATGAAACTCCATGAGCCCAAGAGAAATACTTTGTCTTGAGTGGCAGATGGAATCGTCCTTAAAACAAACAAACAAACAAAACAACAAACAAACAAAAAACCCACAGCTTTTAAATCTTTAAAAATTCAAAAGATTCATCTTCCCAGATTTTATTTGTGACTCTAGAGAATAAATATGGGAATTATCATATTACCTATGATTAAGCTTTAAGTAACAATTTTTTGCATATGTGGACTTCAGTAACAAAAGGAATACATTATAAGTGTCAAAATTTAACTAGACAAAAAGGATTAAAATATTAGTGTGAACCTAAAAGATTCTCTCACTTTACCTCTTGCCTAATTTTGTTTTTCTTCCTATATATCTCTTCAGGTCTGTATTCTCCTTGTTCATTGACAATCTGATTTTTCTTATTTGTTTATAAGACAAAATTGGTTACTAAGAGGGACAGTATTTACATGTCCCCAGTTTCATCCAGTCAGAAAGGTACTGTTTGAGAAACTTGGGTACACATTCCAAATACCCAGCCTGTATCTCCTCTGTACTAATCAACTATAGAATAGATGGGATTGTGACATAATAGAATACCTGTTTGTATATAAACATCTAGATCCAAGAAGTTTAGCAGTCACCATCCTATCTAATAAAAGAGTAATATGCAAATTGACTGTACCTCCACTATACCCACAAGCCATGCCTACCAGCCACTCCCACTAGCCAATCAGAAGGGAATATGCAAATAAACCCAACCAAGATGCATGCGGCCACAGAGAACAGGAGGGAGGCTTGGGTTTCCCTGGCAATGGAGGAAGCCAAGCTTTCTTACTGCCCTTGCCGGCCCAGGTCTCCACTCAATGCTACAGTTTCAATTATAGAAGATAAATAAAGCCCAACAGAAATGGCGGCAGCCATGGAGCTGGAGAGAGCAGGAGGCTATGGTTGCCCCCGGTGATGTAGGAAGCCAAGGTTCTGCACCACTGGCCTGCTTTGGCCTCTGCTTAAGGCTACAAAGCTTCAATTATAGAAGATAAATAAATCCCAGATCCCAGGGCCTCTGCTTGGGTCACTGGGGGGTGTGGCCAGCCTGCAAACCACCACAGGCCCCTCACCCAGGCCGCCCCACGCCCCAAGGGAACCCCCACCATGATCTGGGACACCCTTCAGGGCAAACCAGCCGGCCCCCGCCCATACACCAGGCCTCTATCCTTATCTAATAAAAGAGTAATATGAAGATTGACCATCACTCCAACACACAAGATGCCTGCCCCTATGTGGTCAAAGATCCTACCCCCATGTGGACACAAGATGACCACCACAAGATGGCCAGCAAAGGAGGGAAGTTGGGAGGGATCAGGCCTGCAAGGGAGGGCAGTTGTGGGTGATCAAGCCAGCAGGGGAGGGCAGTTATGGGCGATCAAGCCTGCTGGGGAGGGCAGTTAGGGGTGACCAGGCTGGCAGAGGAGGGAAGTTGGGGGTGACTGGTTCTGCAGGAAAGGGCAGTTGGGGGCGGGGGGACCCAGGCCTGCAGGGGTGAGCAGTTGGGAGCAATTAAGCCAGCAGGGGAGGGCAGTTAGGGGTGCCCAGGCCTTCAGGAGAGGGCAGTTATAGGTGACCAGGCCTGCAGGAGAAGGCAGTTAGGGGCAAACAGGCCAGCAGGGGAGTAGTTAGACATCCATCAGGCTGGCAGGGGAGTGGTTAGGGGATGATCAGGAAGGCAAGCAGGTGAGCAGTTGGGAGCCAGCAGTCCTGGATTGTGAGAGGGATGTCCGACTGCCTGTTTAGGGATCGGGCCTAAACGGGCAGTCAGACATCCCTTGAGGGGTCGCAGATTGGGGATGGTGCAGGCTGGGCTGATGGACACCCCTCCCCATGCACAAATTTTGTGCACTGGGCCTCTAGTATATAATATGTGACAAAGAAATGGTTTGCAAAAACCAATAAAAACCAACCAAAACAAAATCAAGCAATAGGTGTTCCCTTATATAGCATGCATTCTTTAGGGAAAAATTAACTTTAAACCTTTGCAAGTTCAAAAAATTGTTAGTAAAAATACAGAATCCCCCCCCTTGTATGTACACCCATATATATTATTTAATAGGTGAAGAAGTAGACTTTCCAAATAACCTACTGAAGAACTTTATGAATGTCTTCCCAGATCTCTTAAAAATGATAACTTTTCTCACTTGACTTTCTAATGTAATAGATAGTTACTGTTTTTCTGAGCATGAAAACATGCTTTGCATTTCTTTGCCAAATTCCATTTGTAATGGTTATCTCTTATTTTAATACAGAGCTAGATATTTATATTATTTTAATCATATTCGTGTAATTACATACATAAGGGGGGTAGTTGTTTCTTTAATCTCAAGTAAGACAATTGTATAGTTTTAGTCTTTAACTTAACTCACTATTACTAGTATTTGCCTAGATCAAGCAGTTCCTCTCTTTTTTTCCCCCCAGTTCCTCTTTTTTAAGCACACTTTTTTTCACTTGGCTTCCAAGGCACCATTTTTACCAGTTTTTCCTCCTGCTTAATTTAGTTACATTGGGCAGGGGATTTAGCCCCTTGTTTCTTTCTTTTCTTTTTCTTTTTTAAAATTATCTTTAATTTTTAAAGTATCACAGATGTCTTCTTTCCCCCCTATAAACCGCCCCCCCCCCCCCGACCCTGCTCTCATGCCACACCTCCAAAGCCTTCACTGCACTGTTTTCTGTTTCCATCGTTATGCAAAGTCCCTGGTTTCTTAATGTACTTCTCTACACTCCTGTGGTAAACTCATCCTAACTTTTATTTTCCACCCATTTTGATGTTTATAATTCAAACATTTTTATGTCTAGCCCAGTATTTTCTCAAGAACTGTCTGGTACATCTAAAAATATCCACTAGCAAAAGATGACAGTATATATATTGTGTTTTCTTTACTGCATTCAAATATATTATCTTCCAAATATGGAGTCATTCTAAAAATTCTGTTTGGCTGGGTCGATGTGGTTCAGTGGTTTAGTATCGACCTATGAATCTAGAGGTCACAGGTTTGAATCCTGGTCAGGGCACATGCTCAGGTTGCAAGCTCATTCCCCATTGTGGGGTGCAGGAGGCAGCCGATCAATGTTTATCTCTCATCTTTGATGTTTTTGTCTCTCTCTCTCTCTCCTTCTCTGAAATCAATAAAAAATATATTTAAAAAATAAAATTAAAGTAACCGATACTTTTGCATCTGAAGAATTAACTTTTACATAATCAGAGGAATTAAGAAAGCATTTGTAGAGATCTGAGTATTATGAGGAGATGGTAACAGAGGCATTGAAAGCAACGTTAGAGAATCTCATAATCAGACTTTCTTAAATTTCAGGGGAAATAAAACCCAAAGAGACAGTAGGTTCAGTGTCTCATCCATCTTATTCAAACCTGGATAACTAGAGGGGCCATATTCCATTTCTGTGGTTCCTATTGGTGTGGTGGGATGGTTTTAATTTCTTCACTTCACATTGTTTTCAATTTAATTAGATCTAAACAGCTGGGGAAATTTTAACTTTTTAATATAGTTTTTAAACTCTAATGGAGAAATACAATTCACAATGCGTAAATGCAAAATAAATGTCCCTTTACTATGAGAATTTAATCTCTTAAGCTTTGAGTAATCACAGTTCTAAAAACAAAGTGTAATTATTCCAGTGAAAATTAATTTGGTAACACCTGTTTGGAACATTTTTTGGTAAAAAATAGAAGTCACATTTGAAAATATAAGTTGTGCGATTCAGCTCCAGGAAAAATGTTTTAAACAACTCTGTGAAAATACTTAGCTTAAAATATAATAAATTTGTTGCTAGAACTCTTGTGTTGAATGCCCCACAAAATGATTAAACATATACTTTGGTTAAGAAGATATGAGTAAAGAAAATCATAAGTGTGTTTGTAGCATGCCACACCATGCTGGAACTTGTGGAGTACACAAATAACTGTAGTAAAACCAAAATTACTTTTCATAAAATTGTTAGCATTTTTAAATTATTTATATTAATTAGTTAAACCAAACAAACAATTAATGAGCTAGATAAATACAAAATGTAATCCAATTTCTGTTGTACTAATTTATTAAAATGAGCTTAAAATGTATAGTTAGGAATGCCAAGGAGATGCCACAATCCCTTGCTAACTTTTCACAGAATTATAATGCCTGATGGTCATGTGACATGGAATGCTCTTGGACATGTCCAGATGGTGACTCACAAGGTAACAAATCTACTAAGCATAACTAGCTTAAAAATATGGCATTGTTTTATACATTGAAATTACAATAATACTTCTAACCACAGTGTTTTCATTGTGCCATAATACTTTTGACATTAAGAGTACTCCTTAAGTTTGTTCTATTGTCTATTTTCCTTAAATATTTCATAGTTCGTCACTTTGCAAACTGTTAGTCTTTTGTTTTTGTTTTTTGGTAGAAATATATTTTGTTTGCTTAATTTTGAATATGATGGGGCAATTTGAAAGCATAATTGTGTAATGTTGAAGTCGTATGTTTTGTGGTTTTCTTAAAAGGATGTAAGAATAAGGTAGTAAATGATTAAAGAGATGTCATAAACTAAAAAGAAAACATTGGAAAGCCAGAAAGAAATTGACTGGATATTGATAATTAGGAAGATGTAATGATTTAAAGTGAAACTGTTTTTGAAAATGCATAAATAGGAAGATGACTGCATTTTTTATAAAAATACGAAAGAAACTAGAGGCTTGGTGCAAGAAATTCATGCATGGAGTTGGCAGGTGACCCTCACCCAGCCTGCAACCTCTCCAATCTGGGACCCCTAGAGGGATGTCTGACTGCCTATTTAGGCCTGACCCTGTGGGACTAAATAGGCAGTCATCCCTAAATGGGCAGTCAGACATCCCTTTCACAATCCAGGACTGCTGGCTCCCAACCACTCCCTACCTGCCTGCCTGATTGCCCCTAACTACTTCTGCCTGCCAGCCTGATCACCCTCTAACAACTCCCTTGCCAGCCTAGTCGCCCCTAACTGACTTTCCCTGCTGGCTTGATCACCCCTAACTGCCCTCCCCTGACAGCCTGGTTGCCCTCAACTGCCCTCCCCTTCAGGCCTGGCCCTGCCAACTGACCTCCCCTGCAACCCCAGTCACCCCTAACTGCCCTCCCCTGAAGGCCTGATTGTGCCCAACTGGCCTCCCCTGCAGGCCATATTGTGGTGGCCATCTAGTGTCAACATGTGGGTGGCCATCTTTGACCACATGGGGGCTGCCATCTTGTGTATTGGAGTGATGGTCAATTTGCATATTACCTCTTTATAGATAGGATACTGGGGTAGTTATAAGGAAATGTGGCCTACTGGCTAGCAAGCATTTTGTAAATGTTTTCTTTTTTGTTGTTGTTGTTTTTAATTCCTCACCCAAGGATATTTTCCCATTGAATTTTAGAGAGTGGAAGAGAGAGCGAAAGACAGAGAGAAACATCAATGTGAGAGAAACACATAGAGTGGCCGACTCTTGCAGCAGCCTGACCAGGGTCTGGGCCAGAGAGGAGCCTGCAACCAAGGTAAGTGCCCTTGACCAGATTCAAACTCAAGACCCTTTGGTCTTAGGCTGACTCTCTGTCCCAACTGGCTAGGGCTGTAAATGCTTTTTGAATGCCTGTTTAATGAATTTCATACTAGACGCATTGAGTTTGATGTGGGCCTTCTCAGTAGTCATGAAACCTGAAACTTGTATGGCGCTTCATGTTTACAAAGCACTTTCAGAGGTTGCCCCATTAATCCTCACAATAAACCCATGGAGTAAAATATCATTAAACCCATCTTACTGCTGAGGAAATGAGGCTTAGAAAGGTTAAGTTCCGTCCTTACAGTTAGAGATTTAGTATGAGCCAGAGATGAGGTTTAATTAAGCCTGAGTGTTTTTTTTTTTCAAACCAAAACCTGGTATCTCTATCATACTGCGGAATGTTTCAAATAGAAGTAGTTTTGGCTTCAATGGCAGGTCATCTCAGACACACTTGAGAAACTCAATGTTTGGAAAGACACAAATATTTATAGTCAGTTAAAAATTAAAGCACATCACTGTTAGATGTGAGACTGATGAGCTGGGAACACTGCATATTTCTCATTGCCATATAGAAAACACTGAGGGAGTTCAATATATGTTTATTGATTGAGTGATTTGATTAAAGCTTGGAGGATCCTGGGAGAATACAGGCTTATAAAGGAAAACAAAAATTCAAAGGAGGTAAGTGCCCAAAATCTGGTAAAAGAAGAAGGATCATTATTTTGCAATTAATTTAATGTGACTTAAGATTATTGGGAAGGAAAAGGAAGGATACTATGAGATACTTCTTGAGGAAAAGGTCATACATATTAAGTATACCAAGCTGAGGTATTTGAAACAGCTAAAATTATAAAACTAATATTATTTTTTTATGTTATAATGGACCTTTTTATGATAGTGTTTGACATATGGGGAAAGTATCGGTTAACACATTGCTATTAGCTGTGTGGAATTTTGCTAATAGAATGTAATGCTTTTGAGAAACTTTAAAAGTCAACAGTTTTTGTTTCATTGCTTTGGTTTCCTTTGAGTTCATATATTATACAGCTATTGGATATTACTCCATGCAGTCATTTTTTTTCTTGAATCTGTTTTATCTATTTATTTTTTTAAACTTTCCCTTTTGCTTATTCTGCTTATCTAAACAGCATCTAGCTTAATATTTATTTTTGAAATATTGTATTCATTTATTTCATTATTTTGTGTGTTATTACTTCATTTCTGAGTTTTTTTAAATTTAGATTTATGTTATTATTGTATTCCTCTTATGATGTTCTTAATTTATTTGAGTTGTTTTGAAACATTTGGCTGCTGATACCATTCAAGTCTTGTGCTGTCAGGGATTTGTGTCCCCTGCTCTTATTTAACGATTTCTTGTAGTAGATGTCTTCTTGAGGAGTTGGTTTTCCTATTCTAGTTTTTGAGGATTAACTTCAACATTACTCTGTTACTACCACCATTTTCCATCATCCCTTCTCCTAATCTTAAGGTAGGAGCACCAAACTTAGACTTTGAAGCTTTGACTAACCTAAGAAGCTTCTCTTTATATTGTGGACTCCAGTGCATTAAAATATATATATATTTCATCATTTTGTAAATTGAATAAACATATATAGTTGAATTTCTTATTTTCTGAAAGTTAAAATATTCATGTTTTTCTAAAAAGCTCTATATACATGCACACATACACACTAAGAGCTCATAATTAAAAATTAATTTTGACTTTAACAATCTACATGATAAAGAATATTATCATCAAATTATCTCAAATATTTTTTTTTCACTTTATAATGCTTACCAAATCAATTTGTCCTCATTTTCAGAGTGAGACACAGCACAGTTCCATTTGCTGAATTTCACTGTAGATGGGCACCTATTTTTTCTAGACTGAAAATGACAAATCACCCCTAGTAGCCAGAATTGGAAAAAGAAAAAGTCTTAGCAAAATAAAAACAAAGACCTGTAATGATTTGATAAGAAAGCTTTTACAATTTCAATGCACTAAAATAATTATTTATTGAACACTCAAGATTGTGTATTAACCCTATCTGATAAAAGAGTGATATGCAAATTGACTGTACCTCTGCTACACCCACAGCCACACCCATGAGCCAATCATGAGCGAGTATGCAAATTAACCCAACCAAAGTGGCTGCGGCCATGGAGCAAGCAGGAGGCATGAGTTTCCCCGGCAATGGAGGAAACCACGCTTCCTGCACACCCTGGCTGTCTCAGGCCTCCACTCAAGGCTACAAAGCTACAAAGTTTCAATTATAGAAGATAAGTAAATCCCAACAAAAATGGCTGTGGCCATGGAGTGAGCAGGTGGCTTGGGTTTCCCCGGCGATGAAGGAAGCCAAGAACCTGGCCTCTGCTGAAAGCTACAAAGTTTCAATTATAGAAGATAAATAAAGCCCAGATTCCAGGGCCTCTGCTTGGTTCACCGGGGGCCGTAGCTGCCCTGCAAATCAGCACAGGCCCCTCACTCAGGCCGCCCCACAACCTAAGGGAATCCCCACCCTGATCCCAGAAATCCTTCAGAGCAAGCCAGATGCCCCACCCCTCCACCAGGCCTCTATATCCTATCTAATAAAAGAGTAATATGCAAATTGACTATCACTCCAACACACAAGATGGCTGCCCCCATGTGGTCAAAGATTCCGCCCCCATGTGGACATAAGATGGCCACCACAAGATGGCCAGTGGGGGAGGGCAGTTGGGAGGGACCAGGCCTGCAAGAGAGGGCAGTTGTGGGTGATCAGGCCAGCAGGGGAGGGCAGTTGGGAAGGACCAGGCCTGCAAGGGAGAGCAGTTAGGGGTGACCAGGCTGGCAGAGGAGGGAAGTTGGGGGCAGCTAGGCCTGCATGGAAGGGCATTTGGGAGGGAACCCAGTCATGCAGGGGAGAGCAGTTGGAGGGTACCAGGCCTGCAGGGGAGGGCAGTTAAGTGCAATCAGGCTGACAGGGGAGCAGTTAGGCATCAATCAGGCTGTCAGCAGAGTGGTTAGGGGATGATCAGCCTGGCAGGCAGAAGTGGTTAGGGGAAATTAGGAAGGCAGGCAGGTGAGCAGGTGGGAGCCAGCAGTCCTGGATTGTGAGAAGGATGTCCGACTGCCCATTTAGGCCCGATCCCTGGGGATCGGACCTAAACGGGCAATCAGACATCCCTCCAGGGGTCTCAGATTGGAGAGGGTGCAGGCTGGGCTAGGGACACACCCCCCGTGCATGAATTTCATGCACCAGGCCTCTATTCTTCTTTTAAAAGTTAGTAGATTTTAAAAATTTGGAAACCATTTGTTGATTTCTTTCTTTTCTTCTTCTTATTTTATTTATTTATTTATTTTTGTTAATTCTCACTGGAGGATATTTCTTCCATTTTTTTTAAGAAAGAGTGTGGAAGGGAGGGAGGGTGGGGTAAGGGGGGAGAGAGAAATATCTATGTGATAGAGAGACACATCAATTAATTGACTCCTCTACCCACATGGTCGCATGCTCCCTGGTAGGAGAGAACATGAATAGTGAGACAAGTGCAGATCACCCAGAGAGAAAGCATGAGAGCTTTGTGCTCCTGGGATTTTAACCAGGAGCTTTTCAAAATAATTAACTTCCCAAGATTTCACATGTTTGCATTGGGGCCACTCCCTAGCCAATGATCTTTTCCCCAGGTTATAGTGACCTGTTAGGACCACAGCAGACTGTGTGGACTCCCACGGACAATGAAGTAAAAACTCTGGGCACTGGCCTTTATGCTGGCCTTGTTGAGGACATGGTTGTACTTTTTTCCTTGGCAGGAGAGACAGAGATGGAACATTGGAAACCCGGGGACAGAGGCAACCATCACAAATAAATCATCTTGCCACATCAAAATCTCCTTTGGGGGGATCCTTGGAATTTTTCCCTTGGGGTGCCATGGAAGAGCTTGTTTTCCACCCACAACATTATTATTATGGTGGTCTTGGATAGATATATATATAATTTCTCCGAATGAAGGATGAGAAGGAAAACTGCATCTGATAAACATTAATGAGTGAAAAGTGTTGGTGATGCTTAAATGAATATATATATACATACACACATACACCCCCCCATGCACATATATATTTAAGATATTTCAGAAATAAACCATAATACATTGGTAAATTCATTATATTTAAAGAAGATATTTCAAGTCAACAGAGAAAACATAATTTATTAAACAGTATGGCAATATTTGAATTGAAAATATATTTTAATTCTTACTCTACAATTTGTATTAGGAGAAATTCTAAAGATACCAAATAATTAAATGAAAAAAAATACCAACAAAGTGCACAAAGTAAACATAGAGTATCTCATTTTAATTCACATTTTTAGTGATTGGACCTTTCTCTCAACAGTATAAATATCCCAGAAAGTATACATTAAAATGATTAATAAATTCAAGCTATGTAAGTAAAAATATTGAATTTTTTTATAAAAGCATGGCAATTAGAGACAACTGGTCACTAATATTTGTGTCAGCTGTTGCTGTGCTACAAATACCCCCAAATCTCAGAGGCCACTGCAATAAGGATTTATGCTCATTGCATCTGGAAGAGCCAAATACAGACTGGGTTACTGGGGGACTCTGCTTCAGCCTGTAGCATCAGCTGGGCTTGGATGCTGGCTCGATTTTGGCTCAGGTCTTTGCATATGCCCATTGTGATGACCAGGCAAAAAAGCAATGTTAACTGGAGGGACCCTCTTGTAATGGTGGATCACAAAGTGCCAAAATTTAAGAACAATATTTAAGCAAATTTAAATTCTCCACTCCTGTCATATCTATGAACTCATACTTGGCCAAAACAAGTCATGCTGATGAAGACAAAATCAAGGGGTGGAGAAGTGCACTGTCTCATAATACGGCAAGGGCCAAGGCTTTGATGTATTGTGCTATCAAAGAGAAATAAAAGTTGTGCTTAATAATTCAATTTTGACAGTGAGGTTGATATTTGCAATTCATATTACATTAAAAGGGAAATTTTCTTGTACATAAGTAGCTTCTACAAATCCATTAGCATTAAATTGAAATGCAAAAGAAAAATTAACAAAGAATATCCAAAGACAATTTTCAGAAAATAAATATGCTTTAACTATATGCAAAGATAGTCCACCTCATCCATAATAAGATAAATGTAAATTAAATTTGAAAAAGATTGACAAAAGTGAAAATAAAATCACAATGCACTGTATTGGTGAGCATTTCTTATATTATAGTGGTGGTTGGATAACCGGAACATCTGCAAAGAGCAATTTAAATACATATATATATATACACACATATATATTCATTTTGTGTATGTGTTTTCCATTTTTCTAATATAGTTTACAAGTATTTGTTTAAAATGCACACAATCTTTGATCTAGCGATTCCATTTTCTTAAATATATTTGTCTTACAAGCAAATCATTATTCACAAGTCATTCATGGCAACAGTTTAAAACAGTAGAAGATTGAAAACATCTAAATAGCTACCAATGTCTGACTAGTTATATAAATCATAGTACATCTACACAATTACACTCAGACTTTATAAACAATTAGCCAGCTCTTTCTGCACTGGTGTAGAATGGTCTCTATGACATATCAATAGCGGGAAAAGCAAGATGGAGAAAAGAGTTTATAATATTCTTGCATTTTTACAGGGGAAATTAACATAGACTGGGATTCTGTTTGTGGAAAACAATAAAAATGGATAATATAGTGGAAAAATAAATAAGAAACAATAGTGCTGTCTCAGGAGAGGGAAACTTTAAAGCAATTAGCAGCTGTCATTGAGATGAAAAGTAAAAAAAAAAAAGAATAGAAAAGAAAAACAAACAACAACACACACACACACACACATGCACACACACACACGCACACACACTCAAAACAGCATTCCCATTAGGACCTATCTAAAGGGTACGGATACCATGATACCAATGTTAAGCATTAGGGAAAAATGTTTGAATACATGTACAGCTCAAGATATAACTTTAGAATTTGTAGATTTCTGTTTTCTTCCTGCTTTAGATTGACAGCAATGGAACGCCTTTCATACATTTCATAATATATGTATTCAATAAGCAGAATATGAATTTTAGTGTGCAAATTTCTGTGGGATACTCATCATCCTCTTTCATTTTCTTTGAAATCATCCTGAGTTATTCCACTGATGATTTTTATAATGACAATTCAGATTATAATAATTTCCTTGTTATCTTCCAGCTTTAGAAAATTATATGCTCAAAAATTCTATAATACTCTAATTCTTTCATTACGAATATTAACTTCTAAAGACGTCAAATACAGCAATGAAAGGAAACTTTAATAAGAATAATTTTTCTTGTTGGGGAATTTCCTCTCTTTAGATTTTTTTCATTAATTTTCTTGAAAGAGGAGGGGCATTTATGGACTAAATTATCTGCTATTTTAAAACTACAGTTTTCTATTGGCATGCTAAAATACACATTTTACACAAGCATTTGCTTCCCCTTAAGAAGTTATATTTTTAGCAGAGTCATCACAATTTGATATGGGCTTCATCTTTTAGGCTTTTATTTTACAAAAGCTAAGGAAGTCAAAGCAACTTGGTCTAGTCACTTACCTCTCTAGTTTGTTACAAAACATCTTAAGTAACACTGAAGTCATTTAAAAATAATTAATGATGATTGAGTGGTCTAAACTTTCAGGTTGATTAACAAATAAATCAACAAGTTTGTGACCTTTCTATGCCTCAGTTTTCTCATCTGAAAATGTGAATAACAATAATTATTCCTGAGGCTTGTGACAGCATAATGAAAATCATTAGGACAGTACTTGAGGAGAAAATAATTGTTAGCTATTTTAGTTTGTTTTTTTTTTCATAAAATGTTCATTGACTATTACCAGGAAACTTAAAGATCTGCTATGTTTTATACTTATCCTAAGATAAAAGTTTGTAAATTTTAGCATGTTTTCATGATAAGTAGTGCTTGTCATTAATAATAATTGAAGAATAAGTTCTACCTTTATAACACGATGGTTTTCTTAATTTGAATGCATAGATGAATAAATGGTTGAGTAAATAGTATATACAAGGGTTGGAAAAAGAATGTTTACAGTTGTGAGTACATGAAACATGGAGTTTATTCTTGTATTATTATTTATTAACTAGAGGCCCAATGCAGGAAATTGTGCCAGGGGCTCAGTCCTCCTAGGCCTGGCTTCGTCCAGAATGACATGTGGAAGGTAATTCAGCTGTCTGGTCTAATTAGCATATTACACTTTTATTATTATAGATGATTGTATTATTTTCCATATGGACAACTGTAAACCTACTTTGCATACACCTGTACTAACACCTATACTAGAAAACTTGTATACAATAATGTTCATTTTTTATCTTTGCAGCTGTCTCAGATATTCTTCTGCCCTGCTAATATTTTGGCTTATTCTCTGAATTAAAAGTCTACTGAACAAGTATAAAGACAGAGATGTTTATACCTTTTCACCCCAAAAATAGTTTCTCACACTTTTCTTTCTTTAAAAATGATTACATATTTGGGTTTCAGTAAAGTAATTTTGAGCAACAATCTTACAGGCAGTTTCATCAAATGACTTTGTGTCTTTTTAAAGGAGAATTCTGGATTTAAAAAATGGCAAGATGTCTTAGAAAGAGCACTGACATGAAGTGATATTAATAGGAATAGTTAACACTGTACTAGGAGTGATTATCTGCCTAGAGCAGAAATCCATGAGTGCAGAGATGGATATTTCTGTTCCAATAATAACATAATCCACCCATCAGTAAGAATATATCCAAGCAGAAAAATGATTTTCATCTTGTGGTGTACATTCATTTTATATATGTCATAATTATATCTTATTAAAAACTTAGTGGGAACTACTATGTGCATTTTTTTAGATAAAAAGCTGAATTTGAAGGAATTTAGTGAATAGGTATTTTTTTGTGTCTTGGCAGTAGGTTAAAAGCTATAGACTATAACTTTTTTTATTTAGATGTCAAATAATTAAATCAATAAATAAAATAATTTATGAAAAGAAAAATAAGTTTAGCTTAAATTATATTTAACACCACCATGGGTAATAATCATATACGATTCTTAGTAATAATTTGAATTCAAGGGTATTACATCAAGTGAAAAAGCATTTTATTTGTTCCAAAGTTAACTAGTAAATGTGAAAAGTTAACTATATTATAGTGTTAATCTTTATTCTATATGATTCAGATATAATAATTTACATAAATTATATGTAATCTTAATATAGAATTGATGATGATAACATATGATATGCTAATGTATACACATTTATTATTATGATTTTATATTTATAAACTCAACATACGGGATGATTTTTGTCTTCCAGCTGAAATATTTATTACTTTGCTTACTTCTCGGTAGGAGAATATTCTGTTCGTATTTTTTAAAAGACACCCATTTTTTCCTCAGAAATGCCATGTCTTAGAGTCTTTAAGGGCACAGATTGAAAGTTAATTTGTTGCAAAACACACAGATGCAGCTGCACGGTCATTTAAAATGAGAGAAATCAGAGACTTCAGACCATTGCAGAGGCCCAGCATCTCTGCATCTCTGTACAACTTTCTTACAGTACTCATTGCAGTTTGTAAAGTAAGTTCTCTGTGAGAATTGAGAACATAGTTTACAAACTGTAATGAGTATTGTGACAAAGTTGGAACTGTGCACTAAAGACTATTATTAGCCTTGAAACTCACTGTCAAAAATATACAAAAAGTAAATAAAAGAAGACAACTACAAAATTAAAACAAAGCTTATTAGAAATGTATTTGTTTAAAAGTAAATAAAGGAAACAGTAGTGGAGAAAATGGTCCTATTTACAAGAAAGTTGATTAGAAACTAATTATAGAACACAGGTTAAAGCACTGACAATTTAGCACTGGATTCTAAATACACATTCATGGTCACAGAGAAACAAAAACTATTAGATTAATTCAAAGCACATTTTATTGTATAAACTATTGAATTTATATGAATTTTCCCAGTAGTTTATTGCACAAAGCCTGGTCTAATAATGCAACAGCAATTGACTATAAACAATAGTTCTGATATTTAAAAAAATAAATATTTAAAATAAAAGAGTTTGCACAGTGGACTGAAAGCTGATCTGTTTCCCAGGGAGTCTCTGCCATCATTTACTGTCAATAAACCACGTCAGTCCCTCCTCCCATGTCTGGAGTGCTCCCTCTAGAAAGTGATCATAGGGTTAATTAGATAAATCTGCCCATCTATGATTAGGAGTAAATGGGTTGGTACAGGGGATAATGGATACATCGTAGGCCATGAATTAGTGTCTGGTTCTTTTCTCAAAGCAAACATGAGGACATTAACCAAAGTAATCATGGAATTAGTCTTAGAAAGTCTTATCTACAGTACCCATTAACTCTCATTTTAACAGGTAACCTTCTTTCTTTAAGAGGTGGCGACTTTCTAAATAATGCTTTCCCCAAGATCTAAATGATATCTTTTACTTTTCTCTTGAAATCCTATTTTTTCTACTCATCTTATCTTCTAAAGAAGGAAATTATCTTCCATTTAAAAACAAACATTTGTTTTTTAAATCAAAATTGTCAACTTATGAGAAAATATTTTGTTTAGTGGTAAAATATTAGACCTCTGGCTAGCATATTAAAATTCACTCATTAGTTTCTTCAAAAGATTATTGAATACTTATGGGTGCTGATATTTGTGAGAATGAAAATGTTGCCAAACATACATACATTTTTGAAAGTCTCCATGCAGTGTCATTCTGTCTGCTTCCAGGAGAATGCAGGGGGGTTGGGGGAGAGGGCAATTTACATGACCTTTGAAGTTCTGGGTACAAAACTTGAGACATCAGAACCTGGATAGTTCCCCTGAGTTCTTTAGGATTTCATCAGCCTTGTTCAAAAAGAAGAATTTAACAGTTAACCTTTTCTCAACAAAGAGGATAATTTTGTCTTCTGGTTGAAACCTTTTCTTGTTATTATTAAACAAAGTTTTCTATATAAAACGGTACAGGATCCTTGAAGCAAGTTTCAGTGAATTTATGATATCTTTTGATAGCAGTAATAATTGACACATGGATGAACATGATTTAATATTATTACAGTTAGCCTTAGAACATAATTCATGTTGACCAATAGAGATGAACATAGTATCAGAAAGCACCCCTGTTTTTAGCTACAATATCCAAAAACTTTTCTTTTACGTTTTGATTTGCAAACAATTTCTGGGAAGGAAGAATTTCAATTGAAGTATATTATTTATAATCAATTCCAATAGCCTTTAAAAATGCAGCTATGTAACCCATATTTATGAATTTGTGAGGTAGACAGATGAGAGAGAGAGACAAAGTTTTGAAAAATCTAGGTAACAAATATCAAAATTCCCCTTTCAATTCAAAACTGGGAAAATTTCAGTTGCTATATTTATTCATCTATACAGAGTATTTATGTTAATATTTAATTTCTAATCATGCCATTCAAATAATAAATATTTTTACTTGTAGATCATTTTATTTAAAATATCATTTTAACATGTTACATTTATTTACTATTACAGTTTTCTAGCTTTCCCAACATAGAACAGAGAAAATTTAAGAAATAAAGCTTCTGAATTTCTATTTAATTCTGAGATAAAGATATTGAAGTTTATATTCTTGTTTATGGAACAGTGAACATAAAAATTAAGCATCACATTGGTATGACACCTATTCTAAGCAGCCGTATTAAGTATCTAAATAAGGCTCCTTTTAATTTTTCTTTTCTGCCCACTACCTTAGAACTTTGAGGTCATATTGAATTTTGGGCTGATGAGATCAGGAACATATTTTCAATTCAGTTATTAATTATAGATTAAAGAAGATCATATTCAAGAACCAGAAATAGATTCCATTTATATGTACACAGTGAATTAAATACATTGAGATGCCTGTTTATCAGGGTGCAGTTTTACATGTACCTAAACTTTAATTTGATATTTTAGTCTATTTATAAGTAGGTCTAATCAGGCAAATTCAATTGGCCGTATTTAGTGTGATATATGTAGACTCACTCAAAAATGTGCCAAATTACACTTGCCTTTGTGGGTGTAAAGAAATGTACTTTGAAAAAAAATTACCTATCATAGTACTGCAATGATGGGAATGAGAGACTTTTGAAGTTAATAATATAGAATTAGAGTTATTTATTTAATTGGTTCCAGTCTACTGCAGTGTTTAACAAGCTCAGATAAATGGACTAATCTTTCACAATTAGTCTATTAAAGTCTGGTTATTTTTCAAACTTATATCAGTTGTAATCAGAGGGTTTCCTAAGGCATAAATTGTCTAGCACCTTTATACTTTGAGGACATTTAACTTGCTATTCAACTATTTGCTCAATGAACTTTGTTTGTTTTAGCATAAGGAATTCCAGAATGATAACAGATTTCTGAAGAACCCCAGATGGCTTCAGTGAAGGAAGTAAATTAATCAGTATTAGTGACTAAAAGGGATTTCTGATTTTTATTGAATAAGCATTTCCTATTTTTAAATGTGTTAAGTGCAGACAATAAAAACATAGTGCAATGATAATTTTTAGATAGCACTAATAACTGACATTGATATACAGTGTATTTATTCTTGTATCAGTATGCCACATCATCTTAATTTTACACTAATCTGGATTTGCATTTTTGAATTTTATCATTTTTTAGAACTTTTTGAAGGGATAAAAACCATTTAGTACGGTTCATAGTTGAAAATCTAACTTTTTCCTATTATACAGTCAATCATAATAAATTGCATAAGATGAATGAATGGAAATAATTGACACACTATAACCTCAAGGTCATAAGTAATAACTAAATATGTTTTTCAGTAAAGATGAAAAACTCACAGCATCGATTTAATGACGTGTGATCTCCTAATTGATCCCTAGCTCTTTCCTCCATCTACCAACATCCTTTGACCTCTGACCAATATACATAGTTTCATACTTGGTCCAGTGTTAGACCAAGTCAAGCCGCCTCTGAAGTCACTTCCAGTTGTTCTGTTTTTCTCTTCTAATCATGTGTGAACTCTTTCTAACATGTGCACTCATAACATTGTTGACTAGATTTTGAGGTTGCAAAATAAGTCTCTCTTTACTGTGATTACCTAACAAACAAACATTTAATAATTAAATTAACTGGTTTTAGAATTTGATCATTAAGAAAAATATAGAGAAAGATAACATACTATACATTACATTTTGTATTATGAAATATTTAAATTTTTTATTTTATTTATTATTTATTTTTAATTAATTCTTTATTGCTGAAAGTATTACAGCTTATAACTCTAGATTCAAGATAATGAATATAATTATAGTTAAAGGCAAACATAATTGTCATAATATTAGGTGTGATAGTAAAATTGCATAACCACAGTTTTAAATAAAATGAAAATAATCATCATAGACAAAATATGATCAAATGAGATAAAAAGTTGATCCTAGTGTCCTAATATGCTACAAAAGAAATATCCATACTTGAGGATAGAAGGGATATAAAATGATCAGAAGCCAATGTATAAAAATGCCAGGAGTAATTGATACTAGATGGTAGATCTTTGAATATTATTCTTCCTTTACTTCTAATTAATCTCAGTAAATATCTAGTTGATATTTAACTACAGGAGACAGGGATTGAAATGTCAGTGACCTCACATTATATGTAGAGAAAAAAATAAGTCATAAAACTTTTGTATTATAATAATGGATTGAGCTAAATCCCAAGGTTATTTGATAATATGCCAATACATATATTAAAAATATGATGTTTGACATTCTATTTCCCTTTTAAGAAAAAAGAGAAGTGATCTTTATTTTTGGCATTGTTTTACCAATGGAGAAGGTGATTTCCATATTTTTCTTTAAGTTAGATTCTATAAAGGTAGCACACATTTACAACATGAATGTTTCAGGTGAATGCTGTAACTTCTGAAGAAATAGAATTAGTAATGTCAATGTCTACTTTGCTATTTGGCAGTTTACCACTTATAAATTATAATGGCATAACCTTTTAAAGTAATTAACATAATGTCTTTCTGTATTTATTCCCTCTGTGATAAATTGTTGACTTTTTCAGTTTTAAAGTTTAGATAATATCACTGTTCCATCTATTAAGTTTATTCATTTATTTCATTTATTTGTCAAAAAAAGACTTGGATAAAAGGTTGTAAAAGTACATATTAAACTTCCAAGGACCTCCCTTCCTCAGGAAAGGTAATATTGGGAAACAGATCCTTTGTTTCAGAGGGGACTATCAAAGTTTTTCAACATCTAATTCTTTTCTTAAAAACTGTATTAGAAACATAGACTCTAAGTTTTATAGAGTTTTCAATATAATTTTTATCATTATGTCAAAACTAGAGGCCTGGTGCATGAAATTAGTACATAGGGGTTGGGGAGGTTCCCTCCTCCCAGCCTGCACCCTCTCACAATCCAGGATGCTACATGCACCAGTGACCATACTTTTCATACAGGTGAAAGGCATCTTACAGTTATATGTTTTGCCCTGATTATAAAAAGTTGTACATAACATGATCCTTCTGAGACATTAGTACCATTTTCCCCATCTTATGAGTGGAAAACTGAAGCAGAGAGAAGTTAAGTAATTGGCTTTGCACATAATTGTGTCAGAATCAGGGCTGACCAAAAAATGTGCCAGAGTCCATGCATGTCATCACTACAGCATCCTTTTTTTTTTCAGTGTTAGAATAGCCTTGCCAGGTTTTAAATTTAAATCTAAGAGACTGTCCCCAATATAGAGGGTAGGGTCCCTAGGCCTGGCCAGCGATCAGGGCCATCTGTGGGATGATTGGCAGGAGGGGTGATCAGGGGTCCCCCAATGGCACCTGCTTTGGCTGGTGGCTTGGCACAGCCCACTAGATGGCCTCACCCCCCAATTGCCACCACTGGTCACCTCCCCCTGGTGGTCAGTGCATGTCATAGCAACAATTCCTTCCACCAGTTGTTCCTCCATTCAGTCAATTTGCAAATTAGGGTTTTATTATATAGGACTAGAGGCCTGGTGCACAAAATTTGTGCACAGGGGGACGGGTGTGTCCCTCAGCCCAGCCTGCACCCTCTTCAATCTGGGACCCCACGAGGGATGTCCAAATGCCCATTTAGGCCCAATCCTACCGGGATCGGGCAGTCGGACAAACCTCGCACAATCCAGGACTGGGGACTCCCAACTGCTTGCCTGTCTGCCTTTCTGATTGCCCCTAACCACTTCTGCCTGCCAGCCTGATCACCCCCTAACCACTCCCCTGCCAACCTGATTGATGACTAACTGCTCCCCTGCCATCCTGTTTGCCCCTTACTGTCCTCCCCTGCAGGCCCGGTCCCCACAACTGCTCTCCCCTGCATGACTGGGTCCCCCCCCAACTGTCCTTCCCTACAGACTTGATCACCCCTAACTGCCCTCTCTTGCAGGCCTGGTCCCTCCCAACTGCCCTCTCCTGCTGGCCTGATCACCCACAACTGCCCTCTCATGCAGGCCTGATTCCTCCCAACTGCCCTCCCCCACTGGCCATCTTGTGGTGGCCATCTTGTATCCACATGGGGGCAGCCATATTTGACCACATGAGGGGGCAGCAATCTTGTGTGTTGATGTGATGGTCATTTTGCATATTACTCTTTCATTAGATAGGATAGAGGTCTGGTGCACAGGTGGGAGTCAGCTGGTTTGCCCTGAAGGGTGTCTTGGATCAGGGTAAGGGTTCCCTTGGGATGTGCAGCAGCCTGGGCGAGGGGCCTGTGGTTGTTTGCAGGGAAGCCACACCCCCTGGCAACCCAAGCAGAGGCCCTGGTATATGGAATTTATTTATCTTCTATAATTGAAACTTTGTAGTCTTGAGCATAGTCCGGGGCTGGCCAGGGTGTGCGGAAAGCTTGGCTTCCTCCATTGCTGGGGGCAGCTCAAGCCTCTTGCTCTCTGAGGCTCTGTGGATGCCACCTTTTTTGTTGGGATTTATTTATTTTCTATAATTGAAACTTTGTAGCCTTGAGTGGAGGCCTGGGCTGGCCAGGGTGTGTGGAAAGCTTGGCTTCCCCCATTGCCAGGGAAACCCAAGCTTCCTGCTCCCTCCATGGCTGCAGCCATCTTGGTTGGGTTAATTTGCATACTTGCTCCTGATGGGTTGGTGGGCATGACTTGTGGGTGTGGCAGAGTGATGGTTAGTTTACATATTACTCTTTTATTAGATAGGGTATTATGACCATATTAAAGTCGCAGGGCTAGATTAACTGGGGAATTTATATGCATAGCCCATGGACACAGACAATAATGTGGTGAAAGCCTGGGAGGGGCGTGTGTGGGGTAGAAGGGGTCAATGGGGGGAAAGGGGAGGGCATCTTGAATACTTTTAACAATTAAGATAAATTTTTAAAAATAATATTTTACATTTTAGTAAATTTCTATAAATGTTGAGAATAAAAATAAAATGCAGTTTTAATAGAATTTCAATATACTTATTTTATAAGACCTTCCTGTGCAAGGTAAATAAGCTATTAATTGTTTTTTGTTAGCTAAGTAAACCTAGGACTGGGTATTTAAATGTTCTTGCTCATAGACTAAATATTTTTAAGTGTCAGAACTAAGCCCAGTTTCTTCAGATGTACAGTCCAACACAATACCATTAGATCGTATTGCCTACTTACCTCTTAAAGTGAGAACACAGTTCTCAAAGTATATTTCTTAGATTACTACTTGGAGGAGATTATAATACATACTAGAGGCCTGGTGCATGAAATTCGTGCATGGAAGGGTGTGTCCCTCAGTCCTGCCTGCACCCTCTCCAATCTGGGACATCTTGAGGGGTGTACGACTGCCCCCTCACAATCCAGGACTGAAGGTTCCCAACTGCTTGCCTGCCTGACTTCCTGATTACCCCTATCTGCTTCTGCCTGCCAGCTTGATCACCCCCTAACCACTCCCCTGCCAGCCTGATTGATGCCTAACTGCTCCTCTGTCAGTCTGATTGCCTCTAACTGCCATCCCCTGCCAGCCTGGTCCCCCATGAACTGCTCTTCCCTGCAGGCCTGTGTCCCCCCCAACTGCCCTTCTCTGAAGGCTTGATTGTCCCCAACTGCCCTCCATTGCAGGCCTGGTTCCTATCAACTGCCCTCCCCTGCTTCCCATCTTGTGTCCACATCAAGGCAACCATCTTTGACCACATGAGGACAGCCATCTTGTGTGTTGGAGTGACAGGCAATTTGCATATTACTCCTTTATTAGATATGATAGAGGCCTGGTGCACATGTGGGGGCTGGCTGGTTTGTCCTGATGGGTGTCTGGGATCAGGGTGAGGGTTCCCTTGGGGTGTGGGGCAGCCTGGGCAAGGGGCCTGTGGTGGTTTGCAGGCTAGCCATGCCTCCCGGTGACCCAAGCGGAGGCCCTGGTATCTGGGATTTATTTATCTTCTATAATTGAAACTTTGTAGCCTTGACAGAAGCCAGGGGAAGCTTGGCTTCTTCCATTGCCGGGGAAACCCAAGCCATCTTGGTTAGTTTAATTTGCATACTTGCTCTTGATTGGCTGGTGGGCGTGGCTTCTGGGCATTGTGGAGGTACGGTCAATTTGCATGTTCCTCTTTTATTAGTGTAGATGTGCCTAAGTCAACAAGAAAAAATGTTGAGTAATTCTTCTTAGGTATGTGATGGGAAGTACATACACCCTTATAAATTGATGTGTAACAAAAATGAAGAAATAAATCAAAACTTTATTTCTAATTACATTTTTTATCAGTAAAAATTATTTATGTGGAACACATCATTCCTTGAAGATGTTAAAGAATGTGTTATCGTATTGATGTGTGTTTTGTACATAAGATATAATTTTACCCATTGTTTCACAAAAATGTTATCTTCAATAAAGAGTTGAAAGTCCAGATTATTAGTGTACATTCTGGTTAGCTGTGATATTGAAATAACTGAGAAAAATATTTTGCATGGTTCATCTTCTACTGTACATCCTTGGAGAGCCACTAACACACACACACACACACACACACACACACACACAGACACACACACAGTTTTTTCAACTTTATTTAACCTAGGATTTAGAAACTTACTTATCAAGAAAGTCATTTTTGCTTAGTATCTTGGAATTAGTTTTTCAAGCTACTTTAAGAAAATCAATCAGTATAAATGTATGAATCCTTGTAATCAAATATATTAGTATTAATATTTATGTTGTTTCAGCAAAGTATGCACAATTAAGTGCTAAATTCACCCAATTATGCATCAAAATTCATAGTGTAAATTTATATTTAAAATGTGAAAAAAATCAATTTAATGAAATTAAATAATAATTTAGGGCATAACATAATGATATGTTATGCCTATTACCAATACTCATTATAGAGACATACCTCATCTTATGAAACTAGTACAAAAATATATTGTGATACATAATTTAAAAAAATTGTTTCTATGGATCTAAAAACATGGACAGTAGAAATCTTTAAAAATACATAAATGTAGATACAAAACCCATCATTGTTAAATTTTGGAATATCCCCTTATTATCTATACACACATACACTTGTACACATATGCACATTTAAACATTCATTTAGTATGATAAATAGCTGGTCTCATTTCCATTGCTTAATTGATTCAGCTAATATTTATAATATACCCATTTTGTCCAAAGTACAGTGTTATAATACATCAAAATTAGTATTTCTTTCAAGATTTTTTTGAAATTTTACTTGGTGAAAATATAGCATGTCCCCAAAAAATAACACATTTTGAATAATTTTAAAGGCAGCATTTATTGAAATGCATTTAATTTTCAAAATTGAGCGATCAGCTGTTACAAGTGTGCACATTTTTGGGCCACCCTGTGTATAGCTATTTTGTTTTCTATTCTTGCCTTTAATATCCTATAAATAAAAGCCTAATATGCAAATTGTTCGTCCTATAAATAAAAGCCTATAAATAAAAGCCTAATATGCAAATTGTTCGTCCAGGAGTTCCACCACTTGCTATGACGTGTGCTGACTACCAGGGGGCAGCCTGGAACATGGTGGGCATCGGCAACGCAGTGCTGGCAGTGGGCAGCAGTGGAGGTGCTGTTGGCCCAGATGGGCCTCAACAAGAGCGGGACTGCAGCAGGATGATAGAGCAGGTGAGTGGGCAGTGCCAGGCCAAGGCAGGTGCGAGCAGGGGCCTGATTACCCTGTTGATCGTCCTGTAGACTGTGACCAGCAGCAGTGGTGGGAGGGCACTGAGGGAGCCTAGCGGGGCTAGCCCTGATAGATTGTCGCACCGACAGAGACCAGCAGCAGCAGTGGGGGGCAGGGCCGCCTACCCTTCCATACCAGATGCTGGCGCTTCGGTCACCAGCCAGGCCTAGGGACTGCCCTCATGCACAAATTTCTGCACCTGGCCTCTAGTATATTATAAATATTTTCTCAATTTAAAACTATCTTTGATGTCTCAATCCTATTGCATTACTGGGATGAATCAACATTACTACTCTCTGAAAGTTGGATACATTTACGGACTTTGCAACTTGGCAATGAGTAATTCAATAGAAGCATGGCTCCTATTTTCTTCCCTCATCATCGCTACCCCTTAAAAATATTGCGATACCTTCCCATTATGTAGGCTGAGGGCCTAACTCCCCCATACTGCCCCAAAGGTCACAAATGACCAGGCCCTGACTATTCTTAAGGTTGCTCCTTAGTCTTTTCTCGGATTGTAAGAAACTCTAAATTCTTTCATAACTCAGTCTTTAAGCTCAGGTTTCCCTCTACCTGAGATGACCTCCACCCAACTCTCTCAGTAACCAACTTTTTTTCATTTTTGGATCTCAGTTTGAATGTACTGAGATGGAGAGGATACCTAAGATGAGAAGGTAAATAAACATTTATGAACAGCTCCTATGCTAACCTCATGGCCTCCACCTAAGGGACCACAAGCATTTCCAATGTAGGGTGGAATTTTCTTCTCTGTCTCCCAGATAACAAACCATGGAAGGCATACAACACACATCTTTGAAGGTAGAATGAATGATTGAATAAATGGATGCATGATTGAATGAACTAAGAAGTATCTGTAGAGGGCAATTGTTTTTATGTAGACTTGAAATATATGATGAAAAGGAATCTGGTCAGGGAAAAGAGCAGTCACATAGTACTGTCATCAGTAAAGTGAAAATAATGCTAAACTTTAGGCAATATGGCCTTTAAGTGGCCTGTATTCTTAAACACATAGCTTTTTCTTTATATATGTTTATGAGCAATATTCACAATATTGTAAGAAATTCTTAATAATCAGAATATCTACATAAAATACAATACATATAGCTAAGAATTTATAAAATATTATTTAAAAACCCTCCTCCTTATGAGACAATGTGCTAAACAAAATTAGTTTCTCATACATTTTTTTGTTCCATCATATTTCTTTAAATCTTTCTGAAGGAAATCAATATCATATTAAGTATACAGGGATATTTGATAGCTTAATTTCAGAAGAACAATTAATCTATAATTTTAATAGATTATAGTCTTAAATTTTTCAATAAAATAGTGAGATATGCAAAGTATCTTTTTAAATTATTGCCAGTGGTATCTTAATATTTTAACAATCTCACTGTTTTTGTTCATGATATAGAAACCTGTCTGTGTTTCTCTGGTTCTCTCTCTGTGTGTGTGCAAGGCAGAAAAAGGGAAAGAAATATAATTTATAAATTGTTAGGGTATGATTTGGACATAAGATGATTTTTAAAATAGCTTGACTTCACTTTTCAATAGTTGAAAAACACCAAGCATTAAGGCTTCCTACTATGATTTAATTTTGTTTAAATCCAACATTATTTCTTTTACAACTCAGTTGTAGGAATAAGAGGTATAAGAATATGTCAAAACATAATTGTCATTAATGTACTTTTCAACTCAAATAGCTAGTGTTACTAGTCATCTCAAAGAAGCGATTGACTATTTTTATAATCCTCACCTGAAGACATGTTTTTATTGATTTTAAAGAGAGAGGAAGGAAGAGAGAGAGAGAAAAAGACAAACACAGGTTGGTTGCCTCCAGTACTCGCCCTAACCAGGATCCACAGCATCAATCTAGCAAACTAGGTATGTGTCCTGACTGGAAATTGAACCCACAACCTTTGGGTGTAAGGGGCGACACTCCAACCAAGTGAGCCACCACACTCTGACAGGGCAAAATGGGCTGTTTTTAAAGGTCCTTTTGAAATTTAAAAAGTTAAATCACGCGTTTGTAATTGAAATTTTAAAATTATGTCTTTGGGAATATGCCATGTTTTGCTTCTCCTAAAGTTTGCTTTTCCTAAACTTCCACTAATACATCCGTACTTACTGAGAAGAAGCTACAACACATCACAGAAGGATGATACCTACCAATAACAGATAACCCCATGCCAAATCTAAGAGTTGATTTCCCAAACTACATTGCAGTGAGAACTAGGTGTAGCAGGGCTGCACATGTTTTGCTTTACAACTAAATAGTCCTTTGGAAAACAAATTTAAAGAAGGATGGGAGGAGGACTATATGGAGGGTAGGACAGAAAGGGAAGGAAATAACAATGTGTTTCCCATCTTACTCAGGAAAGGGGAGGGAGGCATAGGTCTCCTAGGGGCAACTAAATGATTGCTAGGAAAGATGAATGGGCCCTTCGAAGAACAGATGGGAGGTATGATGGTTTGTGACAAAGTGTGTCTAGAGGTGGGGTCAACTGACTTCTGGTTCCTCTCTTGTGACAGAAGTCAATTTTCCCTGGTTGAGAAACTCCCAGGAAAGGGATTGATGACAACTGAGTTCCTTTTGGAGGATCTGTCTTTAGGCAGACAAGTCAAATTCAGAGAAGTCCTTTCTCTGCATTTGCTGTTTGGCAAGTGCCTACAGCTCAAAATAATCAATATTCTAAAGTGCCATATTTTGGAGTTGCATGTTGCGCACCTTTCACATGCCTCCCAATATTTACAGATGTTCCCAAACTACTTTCCTTGAGGCTATAATGTGGGCAAATGCCTGCTTCAGCACACTGTGTTATTAAACTTTTAGGTTTTTTGTTAATCTGATGGAAACATTTTTGCATCAGTGAGGTGTTAATTTGTGATACTCTTTTGAGTAAGTATATTCATTTTTTTCCAATGCCTAAGAGTTATTTGTATTTTTTTATGTGACCTTGCGGCATTTACTATTTATTTTAGTTGGGGGGGGGTTAATTTTTAAAATCTATATAATAAAAGCCTAATATGCAAATTGACTGTCACTCCAACACACAAGATGGCTGCCCCCATGTGGTCAACAATGGCCGCTCCCATGTGGACACAAGATGGCTGCTAGAAGATGGTCAGCAGGGGAAGGCAGTTGTGGGTGATCAAGCCAGCAGGCGAGGGACCAGGCCTGCAAGGGAGGGCAGTTGGGGGCTATCAGGCCTTCTGGGGAGGGAAGTTGTGGGGGAACAGACCTGCAGGGGAGGGTAGTTGGGGGCAACCAGGCCTGCAAGGGAGGACAGTTAGGGGTGACCAAGCCAGCAGGTGAGGGCAGGTGGGAGGGACCCAACCTAAAAGGGAGGGCAGTTGGGGGCAATCAGGCCTGCAGGGGAAGGCAGTTGGGGGGGACCAGGCCTGCAGGAGAGGCCAGTTGGAGGTTACCTGACCAGCAGGGGAGGGCAGTTGGGGGTGACCAGGACTGCAGGGGAGGGCAGTTAGGGGTGACTGGTCTGGCAGGGGATGGCAGTTAGGGGCAATCGGTCTGGCAAGGGAGGGTAGTTAGGGGTGACTGGGCCAGCTTGGGAGGGCAGTTGGGGGCAACCAGACCTGCAGGGGAGGGCAGTTAGGGGCAACCATGCCAGCAGGGGAGGCCAGTTAGGGGCAATCAGACTGGCAGGGGAGCAGTTAGGCGTCGATCAGGCTGTCAGGGGAGTGGTTAGGGGGTGATCAGGCAGGCAGGAAGGTGAATGGTTGGTAACCTGCAGTCCTGGATTGTGAAGGGGATGTCTCATGGCCCCTCCCCGCAACCGGCCAGCCCCCCAGATAGGCCTCAATCACCTGCCAGGCCAAGGGACCCCACCCATGCATGAATTCATGCACCTGGCCTCTAGTTTACTGTATAAGTATAGACTATATTCCAAAATTTCTATCACTCAGCAAGACCTCAAATTAGAATGTTTATCTGGGTATTTATTTTCAAAGTCTGTAGATTCCAAAACATTTCAACTGATTAAATATCAGATTGATTCTTTTTGTTGTTGTTGTTGTTGCAAATCTGAACCTTCTATAGTGCTTCTTCTCTCAATGATCAAAGCTAGGAATCTTAGTTGTCATTCTTGATATTGCCTCCCCCTGAGTGACTTTACCAGCACTGTGTGTTGATTTCCCTTCTCCCTCATCTCTCTAGTGTTCTCATTTATTTCCACATTTGTGATCAATCCCCTGATTTAATCTTTCACCATCTATTGCCTAATCCCATCATAGAAGACCTCTGTTAATTTCCACAGAGCTCCACTATATCCTTTCTTGTCAACTCTTTTCAAGTAATCTATGGAAAAATGCAGTTTAATTGTATCATAACGCACATCAAAGTTCTTTGCTCATAGAATAAAAATTATATTTTAAACATGGCTTTCCAGGACAGCACAATCTAGTCTATTACAAGCCTTCCACCTTCAACTCATGAAACTTCTTCCCAAATCTCTACTATGAAGATTTTTAGTTTAATTTTAATACTTCAGACTTGTGTACCTCTCCTTCCTCAAGACCTTTCCCACTCTGTTCTCTTTGCCCAGAATGCTTTCCCACCTCTTATCTATTTAACTCTTATTTTATTTTTCTGCTATCATCTCAGCTGTCACTTCCCTAGCTAAGTTTTTTTCTGACTCTTCCCATAAGACTAGATCTGGATTCACTTGGTTTAAGCCCTAAAATCAAGTTTTACTTAAAAAAATATATTTGAGATTATAAGTCACAAATTGACAGATTTCTAAGTATATGCATTTTCCTTATCACTATTTTATATTTAATAGGTAAGAGCCCTTCGAACTTATATTTCAATTCTCATCGTATTACTCTTGAGTATACCAAAGAAAAGTGAAATAAACTGAATTTAGGTGCTAACTTTACAGCCAGAGTCCAACTCTTCTGAATCACTTTTTACCTCAGAATTATCAATGTCATATTTTAAAGCATCAGTGATCTCTTGGAAGGATCTCTTGGAAGAGTGCTGCATTGTTGACATCTGTTCAATGTCAGCAAGAAATTCCTAACAAATTGATGTTTACCAACTTTAGGATAGTCTTATTTGAGGCATACACCATCATGTCAGCTCCTCTTTACTTTGAATTGTTGTTGTTTTATCTATTCCTAGCCTTTAGACAATTTATCCTGACATCAACTCTATTGCTTATTGTGTTTCATGCCATCCAACCTCAAGCAAAATGAAGTAGAGCTTAAAACTAATGGATATCTTACTTCCTTAGGTCTCAGAAAGCATATTCTTATTACTTTTCAAGTAAATCTGAAATTGTAATAACTCCTCCAATAAGAAATCTTTCCATACTGATGTCAAACTCATTCTCTGCTCCTTGAGTACCATTCTTTTCTGTTGACACAATCTTTTTCAATGATGATTTGTGATGTAATCTTTTAATACATTTAATTGGTAATTAAATTTCCACTTGTGGAAACAAATATATACAACTAAGTTAACAGTGAGAGTGCTCTACCAAGCTCTAAGCCATCATATCGATGCAAAACAGTAAAAACCACTTCCTATCTGTGTCCTCGTTGATTATAATTATAAGACACATTTGGAGTCAAAGTATATTAAAGTGTGAAAATGTGTATTTCTTATAGTTGACAAAATACATCATTATTGAATCTATAAAGTGCATCAGGATTACACCAGTTTAAGAAAATAAATCCAAAGGATCAAGGAATGAGCATGTAAGGAAAAAGCAGGTAAAGCCGGAGATTATCATTAAGATGAAAGATGAAATAATGCCGCTTGATTTTAATTCCCTTTATTTTTATGTGGCTTATATGACAATCTCCTCTAAATGAACATTTACTGATTTATAATCCACATATAAATGTCTTAAGTAGCCATAGGTAATTTCAAATCTCCAAGTTACTGCAGACAGTCAACTGCCTTTCATTATGCACTAATGAATGGCAGAGTATGGTGTTGGTTGCCTTCATCCTCTAGTGCCCTCCTTTGGCAAATGATGTCTGGAATAGAGAAGAGTCCATTTTCTTTTCAGACTCACAGTCACATTATTTCTTTCCTGGGATCCTATGTCTTGCCAAGACTGTCAATATAAAAATAAAGTTTAGCAATTAACACAAAATACCCAATGCTAACTTTAAGAAAACTTTTCTTTCAGTAATAATGTCAAAAATTATAAAGTGAAGGAATCAATGTCACTCTGATGAAAACATCTCAAGTGATACACTACTAAACATTTACTGATCACACAACATCAGCAGCAATATAAGGACAGCTCACCCCACCTCCTTAAGCTGCAGTTTGGGACCATGAGGGTGTCTGCAAACCCAGGAGAAATGTCAGTGAAGATAGTGTTCCCAGCAGCACTGAAAGATGCAGGGACAGCATGTCCCCTGACTTCAAATAAGGGCACCTGTGGGCCCATAAGAACCAGAAATTAATACAAAGCCGTGGCTTGGCTTTCTCTAAACATTTTTGCTCACCATTTTAACCACATCTACCAAAATTCCCAGTACATCGTAAGTGTGATTCCATGTTGAATGAGTTTTAAGATTGGTTGAGATAAATTATAAAAATATAAATACTTCATGTCCAATCACATGTCAAAACATCTTGGAGAACTAAAATATTTAAAACAATATGGCACTAATATAAATCTTTGTAGATAGATACTAGAATATAATAAATAGATGTGAAACCCCCACAGCCCCCATTGCCTATATTTTATCATGGAACTTAGAAAAAAATAACACATAACAATGTGGAAAGGGAGCTGAAAAAACATTGGCTAATTGGAGAAAAATAATCATACAGTACAACTTATAGAAAATAATTTTGCTAATAAATATGAGTAAAGTGTAATGAGATAAAATAACTGGACTTGAAGAAAAATATTACATCCTGAGAATATGCATGTTTTAGATAAATTTCAAGCTACTTTCATATTTGTCATTGTTTTTGCAGGAGTCTATTTTATTGAAGTATAATTAACATATAACATTATATTTGTTCCAAGTGTACAGCATAATTATACAATATTTGTATATAGTGTAAAATGATCACCATAAGTCTAGTTAACACCCATCACTATACAGTTACAATGTTTTCTTGTGATGAGAACTTTTACGATTTACTTCCTTAGCAACCTCCAAATATGAAATACAGTATTTACCATAATACCATACTATACATCCCCATGACTTACTTAATTTATAACTAAAAATTTGCACACTAACCCCCCTCATACATTTTTCCCAGCCTCCAACACCCTGCCACTGGCAGCCACTGATTTGTTATCTATATCTATAAGCTATTGTTTTAAAATCCTACATATAATTGTGGTCCAGTGATATTTATTTTTACTCAATCATCCCACCGTCACCCCCATGATAGACAAAAAAATAAAACAAACAAACAAAAAACACCTCCTGGACCTAGCCAGGTTGGCACATTGGATAGTGCATCAGCCTGTGGACCATAGGGTCCTGGAGTGAATTCCTGACCAGGTCACTTACTTCAGCTGCAGGCTCCTCCCCAGCTTGGGCCTTGGTCAGTCCACATGCAGGAGATAACCAATTCATGTGTTTCTCTCACATCGATGTTTCTCTCTGTCTTTCCTTCTTTCTTGCACTCTCTGTAAAAATCACTCAAAAAATATCCTTGGGTGAGGATTAAAAAAGAAAAAACACAAAAATAAACCAAAAAAAGAGAATGTATAGAACTTAATGCATATGTGTGCACACACATATACATACATAAGTGAGGGAAAATCTTAATAATATTGGCTGATCAATGTCAGTAATCTAGTTTTTACTTTGTACTACAAATTTTCAAGATGTTAACATTGGGAAAACTGGGTAAGGAGCACATGGGATCTCCTGTATTATTTATTATACCTGTACATAAAACTACAATTGTCTTAACAATTTCAATTTAAAAAGTTAACTTTAACAAGGGCAATGAAAATTAATGGAAGGGATGAATGCAATGTTCCCCATAACTCATAATTATTAGCAGTAATAAAAGTATTGTTGTCCATCCTGGCTTAATCCAAGTTATTGATATAATGTTCCTATTGATATAAATGTTCATTGACATAATGAGTTCTAGACATTTCAGGGTGTACGTAGGTTCTGAATACCTCAGTGAATTCTCTCTACCTTTCTTTATGTGTGATTAAAGATGCTAATGGCCTCAATTGATTTCTGGCTAGCTGATATCATGACCCACTTGAGGACAATCGTTCCATACTTTTAAAAAAACAATGAATAGACATAGAAGTTTTTCCCCAAATCCATCACTTTTGGAATGTCATTTTCCTGATCTGTATATCTGTTAATCTCCACTCTCAGTGAATAAAGCAACTTTAATTAAAACAACAACAACAACAAACATAGCACTGATATATTTACAGAATGAAATAATTTGAGAAAAGTTGACACTAAGCCCCACTGAAACTATAATCAAATAGGGTCTGGGGCCGAGGATAAAGAGTTGAAAAGGGGGAGATAGAAAAGGAAAAAAAATCATAGAGAGCAAGGGAGAGAGAGATGTGAATCAAATCACAGAGATCTTATTACTGTTTATTCTAACATTCTCCAGTTTTATTGCTATTATAGTTATTGTTGTCATTAAGTCATTATTATGTTTTTAATTTGGCCCTTAGGTGATCCAAATTGGAATACTCTTAATTTTTAGTCAAAAGTTATCATTATTAATGATCTATTAGGCTTTAATAATTCTTTGCTGTTTAGTGGTATTTGAGAATTATAGATTTCTATAAAGAAGCTGTAAAACAAAACATGGTCTCAGGCACAGCATTAAAAACAAACAAACATGCCCTGACCACTTTGGCTCAGTGGATAGAGCGTCAGCCTGTGGACTGAAGGGTCCCAGGTTCAATTCTGGTCAAGGGCATGTACCTTGGTTGTAGGCACATTCCCAGTAGTGGGTGTGCAAGAGGCAGCTGATGGATGTTTCTCTCTCATCCATGTTTCTAACTCTCTATCCCTCTCCCTTCCTCTCTGTAAAAAATCAATAAAATATATTAAAAACAAACAAACAAACATAAAACCACCAAAACTTTAAAGACTATAAATCACAATTACAACTTTAATTAGAAGTGAGGTTTTGATTCCCCCCCTAGCATCCACCAGTTATTGAGGGTTCACAGAAATATAGCTAACCCAAATTTAATTAATGAATGCGCAACAAAGAGATATTCACTAAAGAGTAGGCACCAAGATAAAGTCAGGCCCATTTTTCAGCCTGAAATAGGCATTGGTTATTGCCTGTGGGTGCTCTTTTACTTACCCAGCCACTTCTAAAACAGGTTTGAGATCTTTTCCCTGACATATGTCCATGTTAGTAGATTGAAGAGTGTTTCTTTATTTCCTCTCAAAGAATTTTAGCAGTGATATAACAATGAAGGATCTTCTGATAAATTCCCTCAGTAATTTAGTTACTGATCCATTTCTGTGAATCACAGCCAAGTAATTAATCTTTTACCTAGAAGATAGTACTGGTGATGTTAATAAAACACAGGAACAAGGATGCATTTATATAAGAGAAAGGACAGGAAAGGCCTGTTTTAGGGTATTATTAAAAGAGGATGTTTTGGCAGGCATAAAGAGAAATAGAAGCCTGATATCAGTGCTTGAAATTGCTTATTACTGCTTAATAGCAGTGTACAGAAGACACATGGGAAGCAGTATTTAGCTAAGGAAAAAATACACTGATTTTTTTTTTTTTATCCAGCAAAAATAAGATTGGAAAAACATTCATTGACTTGTATGCTCAGTCTATTGCCTTTACTTGGATGGCTTTTTCATGGATAGGACCACACCTCTTTTTCCAAGATGTACATTATCCTAATTAACTACTTGTGATGAAGATGAAGGGATATTGGCATGTTCATTTTAATCATAACAGCCCAGGGAGAAAATTTCAGTAACCTCTCTGCTTTACCTGTCCAAAATGGAGTGGCTCTGTGCAAGTGTTTGATTTGCATATCCTGAAACGATGGAAAGGAAATAAGCTTTGGCATAATTCTTAAAAACCTGTATATATTTTAAAAGCCGTTTATTATTTTGAAATTACAATTTTCAACACATGTAAATCATTATCCTGACTAGACACAGAGACAGCAGCGCATCAGAGTTCCCCCAAAACGTAGTTTCCTTCTAAAAAAATCAGTGCTACTATCTTAGGAGTTTAATGAAAACACAGTTTATAAAATATATCACACAAATGTATAATGTGTATAATGAGCAATGCCATAAGATGCCAAAAGAGGTGAAGTAAACAGTTTATTTAGCTATCAAGATACTTGCCAAATCCAATTTTGCTCACTCATATATTGTGAAGCTTCATACGGAATATGGAAACCAGTTGTGTTAGTTGCTATTTAAAATAGGAAACACCAATATATTTCATCTAGAATTTGTTGCCTTTTTTCCTCACCCCATTAAAACTTGCAGTGTCAATATCAGCTGACTCCTAAAGGCTCCAAACTGATTTTTATATAGTCGGTCTATATTTATGTTTATCCATAAACATAAATCTTGATCTTGAAGCTATAGGTAATGCATTGAGAGTGTACCTTTAACTTGCCAGATCCCTTGTTCTGGGTTAGTGTGTTATATTAGACTAATGGTCGGCAAACCGCGGCTTGTGAGCCACATGCGGCTCTTTGGCCCCTTGAGTGTGGCTCTTCCACAAAATACCACGTGCGGGCACGCACGTACAGTGCAATTGAAGGAGTACCCTAATTAAGTTAATAACAATGTACCTATCTATATAGTTTAAGTTTAAAAAATTTGACTCTCAAAAGAAATTTCAATTGTTGTACTGTTGATATTTGGCTCTATTGACTAATGAGTTTGCCCACCACTGTATTAGACTGATGTCAGGGGAGTAGACTCTGGAGGCACTGTGATACCCACTGGTGAAATTATAGAACAATCTGGTCTCAGTTCTTTTATCTTTATGAAGAGGGCATTTAAGACAGGTGATTTCTAAGGTACCTGCTAGAACTAAAATTATAATAGCTACCTTAACTGGTTTGCTCAGTGGATAGAGCATTGGCCTGCTGACTGAAAGGCCCCAGGTTCTATTCTGGTCAAGGGCATGTACCTTGGTTGTGAGCACATTCTCAGTAGGGGGTGTGCAGGACGCAGCTGATAGATGTTTCTAACTCTCTATCCTTCTCCCTTCCTCTCTGTAAAAAATCAATAAAATATATTTAAAAATTACAATAGCTAATGCACCTAATTGGAAATGTTCAACAAAATTTATCCAGTATAATATTCCTCTTCACAAACCATTCATGTTTTAAGTCCCAATAACAAAAATAAATGTAATCTTTAAAGATTACTTTTTCAATGTAATGGTCAAAAATCTCAATAGTTATTTTTTTGAAAAAGTCACTTTATAAAAGTAATGTTCATAAGAAAAAATATTTTCATTAATTTTGAAATGAAATAAATTTAAATAAAAACAATTCTTTTATTATATGCATAAAACATAATTTCAGCCACAGGGGACTTAGGCTGTATATTTGTTCAAGTAAGCTGATTTGAAAGGAAAAAGATCAGTTAAAAGAATAAAACTGGTAATCGGATTGGTATTTGATAATAGCAAGTTAAAAACACTTCTTAATTGTTGTTCTAATGAGTTGATTGTTTTAAAACATCTATTGGTTCAATTCAATTTCAGTTTTGCTTTGTGAATTTTTTGAAAAGTAAAAACGGATCTTGTGAATAAATCCATAACAAATTAATTTCAACTTAAAAATATAAACACTCATAGGTAATGCATTGAGATTGTACCTTTAACTTGCCAGATCCCTTGTCCTGGGTTAGTGTGTTATACTAAGATTGCACTTTTTTCTCATTTGCTGTCAGAGATGAATAGCTACTAAATCACCTGGATGAGACATCTCCATCTCCTGTCAAAGATACGGCAAAATTATATTTTCATTGTAATAGAGCATGTTAGGGAAACAGGGAGACAGGGAAAACACTGAAAGATCATGAGACATGGGAAATGATTTTCAGAGAATGCTGAAAGCTTCATTTAGGTCCAAGTGCCCTGACGCTAATCTTAATTGCATTCTAAGCTACTGTTCAGAGCAAGAAATATGTCTGGTTGATGGAAAAATGGCTGCATAATATGAAGGTATTCAGACACCTTTTTTTCAGAAATACTCACAATTTTCCAAACTAGAATGTTCCTTTTCCAGTTAATTGTCCATAAGTAAAGTTCACCAATCCTCCAAGCTACAGTCTTAGTCATTCTCTGTCAATTTGATCCAGATGGCAAAATTAAAGGCCCTTCACATCATAGCACAACAGTAATTTAGTTCATCAAAGATCCTTACCCCATGCCGTTTTTTTGTGTGTTTTTTTTCTTCACAATTAATATTGAAGTTCCTGTTGGGCAAGTGCTTCATGAACAATGACATGAACTCTGTAGCGAGAGGACCCATCTTCTTGTCAAAGCTGATGGCTAAAAGAAAAGTAGTCCGTGGACATGATAATTACACAGTGCCTGAAAAGGTGGAAGGTGAGACACTACAGATGGTACTGAAGATGAAAGAAGCTCTCATTGTCAAAGAATTCCAAAAACTAAGTCCTAATATTATTGCATTCATTAAGGCAAAGAATGGCTAAAGAGAAGGGGAAAAAAGAACTGTAGAGTTTGGTTTGAATTTTTAAAAATATTTTTATTGATTTCAGAGAGAGAGGGAGAGGGAGAGAAAGATAGACACATCAATGATAGGGGAGAATCATTGATCAAGTGCCTCCTGCACACCCCCTATTGGGGATTGAGCCTGCAACCCAGGCATGTGGCCTGACAGGGAATTGAACCATGAACTCTTGGTTCATAGGTTGTTGCTCAACCACTAAGCATCCTTGGCCTGGCTGGTTTGATTTTTAAATGCAATTAGTAGCAAACACAGATATCAGAGGATTAAAGCAATTAAAGAATGAGAAATTTTGAAAAGCCCAGGTCTCTACACACACACACACACACACACACACACACACACACACATACCAGTTTAACTTTTAGGGAGTAGTGGCTTTGAATACAGACATTTTACATAATTATTCTGAGTTGGATATTGTTTTTGCAGTGGAACAATGAAAAATTTCCAATTGGTAGAAAATGTATTCTCCTATTAAATTGACCAGGAGGCATTTTTCATTGGTGTAAACTATAACAACATTTATATTGATTAGTAATATTATATTGGATTTTCAGATGAGAGCAGTCAGCAAAATATTTTATCTCATTTTATTCTTGAAACAAAAACAAATGATTGATTTCATTATTTCAATTTTAATTGGGGGAAAAAAGCTCCAAAGAAATTTGATGATTGAATATCTCAGTATTTAAGAGACAGATTTATTATTTAAGTAGGTATTTGGCACCAACTTCATTGTTCTTCCTCTCAAATCAATACTACATTCCATATCCTCAAGAAAAAATTATTCCATATATGTGCACTTGATGCTGTCTTGTGGTGAAGTTAAAAATAAGGGATAATATTAATTAGCAAAGCAAAGCAAACAAACAGTGGTATCAATAATAATTTATAGAAAATGTTGATGGTCATAGTTCAAAATACTATATAATAAATTTGCATATTATATAGTACCAAAATCCTATATAATATGCAAATTTACCATCACTCCAAAACACAAGATGGCCACCCTCATGTGGCTGCTCCAAAATGGCCAGCAGGGGAGGGCAGTTAGGGGTGACCAGGCTGGCAAGGGAGGGCAGTTAGGGGCAATCGGGCCGTCAAAGGAGCAGTTAAGCATTGATCAGGCTGGCAGGGGAATGATTAGGGAGTTATCAGGCTGGCACGCAGAAGAGGTTAGGGGCAATCAGGCAGGCAGGAAGGTGAGTGGTTGGGAGCCAGTAGTCCTGAATTGTGAGAGGGATGTCCAACTGCCTGATCCGGCCTAAACAGGCAGTCGGACATCCCTTGAGGGGTCCCAGATTGGAGAGGGTGCAGGCTGAGCTAAGGGACACCCACCCCCATGCACAAATTTCGTGCACCTGGCCTCTAGTATTTATATAAAGAAGAAAAATAATGTCATAATCTCAAAAAATGAGTCATTTGCTTATAAAATAATTTGGCAATGTTTTAAAAAGAGCCAACATGAAAAGAAGCATGTTTTGAATGAAAATTTTATGTGAAACTAAAATTTACTTCAAAATTTAAAAGATAAAGCAACAGATTATTTTCTTATTCTTTCATCATTGATATTTTTCCTAGTTGTAAAAGATTAAGTTGATTTGCTATTTTCAAAATATAAAATTTTATTTGTCATTCATTAATATTAACCTAACACTTCCTTACTAAATGAGTTACCATGAAAACAGCAATGGTAGTGGTAATGGTGAAGATAATGATGAGAATAAGAAAGCTGATTGGTGGCTTAACATGAGCCAAGAATTTTGCATAGAAAATTACAAAAACCAGGAGGAGTTACTATCATTATCCCCATTTTAATAAGCAGGCAAAAGTCTTAGGGATTGTCATTGAATCAGAGAGATGAATAGATTGTTCACCCCTCAGTAAATAGCAGAGTTTAACTGAAACCCATGCTTCTGACTCCAGAGTTACCCCTTTATTGTGTTGAATCATGAGATATACATAAAACAAAAGCAAACAAAAATAAAAACATCACTTGACTCAAGAATTGTAATTGTTTTAACTGAAATAATTACAAAGTTAACTTAGTAAGAGATTGAATCATTGGAGGTTTATATAAATTTTCTTCTGTTTTTTTTTTTTATATAAGCAAGACATATCTATTACATGAAAAGCCATTACTAATTTTTTTAATTAAGTGGTTAATTAAAACTACCCAAAGTATTTTGTATATTGTACAGAAAATGTTACCTTAACTATCAGGATTAATTTTTTTTTTCCATCTGGCTGGAATATCCTAGTAATTTCACTGGCAAGACCATTGTCACAATTTTTATTACTTCTTCAAGACAGAGCCTAAGTTTTACCTCTCTGATATGGTTCTGTATTTTTAAACCCGCAGGTATATTTACCTGTATTGTATATAAGTTCTTATTGCTCCTCCATATAAATTCATTATAGCATTTATCCCTTTTGCTGCTTTTTTCTACTACATTTATGACTATCTCTCTCAAAGGTATAAATGAAGGGCCTTTGGGAATAGCAACCTTATTCTGCATTAGCCATTTTCAGTGTTTACCATGCTTATTCCATAGTAGATTCCTAATTTATGTTAGTTAATTTATAATTGAAACTGCTCTTCCTAGAATGCATGTTTACAAAATAAGTGTTAAGTTGTGATTATTTCTCATATTTCAATGTCATCGCATTTTTATTTCCTTTATAATATACTAGAGTCCCAGTGCACAAAACTCTGCATGGGTAGGACCACTAGGCCTGACCAACGATCAGGGCCAATCGGGGACTTCTGGCTGCAGGCCAGGGCCTCCTTTCCCCGGCTGCCAGCTGTTGCCCAGGGCCTCCCTTCCTGGCTGCTGACTGGGGCCTTCCTTCATTCCACACTGCCCTCTGGTGGTCGGTGCACATCATAGCGAGCACTAGAACTCCCAGTCTCCTGGTCAACCTCCCCTGGGGACACTTTGCGTATTAACCTGTTATATATATATAGATTGTTCAAACTAAGGTATTAATAACTTTATCTATTGGCTTGTCTACATTTTTCTATGTCTTAAATTATTAAGAAGTATACAAAAAGTCACAGGAAGAAATTATATTTTAAATCTACAATTTCTGTTAACTAAAACCATAAGAGTAAAACTTAATACTTATGAAGATAATTCCAGAAAGATGGGTAATTGCTAATTTTAGACTTTTCAGTTATTTTTTGCATTTACCCCTGAAAAGATAATAAATAGCAATGCTCTAAAGATGCAACTAGTTTAATTTTGACAGTGTTTATTCTTTAGAATTCTTTATGTTCATACATAATATATCTCATGTCCATAAGATTAGAAGAGAGGCTATGAAATGGAACAACAGTTGAATACTAACAACATGACAAGAAAGAAAGAAAAATAATGCTTATTTCATCAATTTCTGAGAAAAAGGGTCATGAGAAAGACATGATTTTATATATATATATTAGAGGCCTGATGCATGAAAATCGTGCAAGGGTCTTGGCCCTTGCAGCCCCAGCTGCCTCAGCCCTAGCAGCTCGGCTTCGTCTGGAAGGTCGTCTGGAAAGTTGGCTGGATGGTCATTCTGCTGTTCGGCCGTTCAGTCGATTTTCATATTACACTTTTATTATTATAGATTTTATGTATAAGTAATATACATTCCTGATAATTATTAAATTTATTCAATTATATAGTTCTTAATTTTATTATATGTATTTTATATATTTTAATTTTATATATTTATATGTTATATGCCTTTTTTTAATCCTCACTAAGGACATGTTTATTGATTTTAGAGAGAGAAGAAGGCAGAAAGAGTGATAGAGAGAGAAGAAGAGATCAGCTGTTTCCCATATGTACCCTGCTGGAGAATGGAGCATGAAATCTAGTTATGTGCCCTGACCATGAATCAAACCTGCGACCTTTTGGTATATGGGAGGATGTTCCACCAACTGAGCCACACAAGCGAGAACTATAAGTCTCTTTGGACAGATATTCTCCACTTCCAGGTCTGTGCCTTGACATTGAAAAATAGAGATATGGGTTAATTTTTAAGTTGAAACAGCCTTATTTATTAGTGTAACCCTCACATTTTATAGAATATCTTGCATTTAAATAATATATGTATAATTCATGTAAGATACACACACACACACACACACACACACACACACACACATATCCTATATAATAAAGAGGTAATATGCAAATTGACCATTACTCCAACACACAAGACGGCCACCCCCATGTGGACACAAAGATAGCCACCTCCATATGGACACAAGATGGCAGCCTCAAGATGGCCAACAGGGGAGGCAGTTATGGGCCATCAAGCCTGCAGAGGAGGACAGTTGGGAGGGACCAGGCCTGCAAGGGAGGGCAGTTGGGGGTAACTAGGCCTGCAGGGCAGGAGAGTTAAGGGTGACCAGGCCGGTAGGGGAAGACAGTTAGGGGCAATCAGGCTGGCAGGGGACAACAGTTAGGGGAAATTGGGCTGGCAGGGCAGGGCAGTTAGGGGCGACCAGACTCGCAAGGGTGGGAAGTTAGGGTTGACTGGGCCAGCAGGGGAGGGCAGTTAGAGGCAATCGGGCTGGCAGGGGAGCAGTTAGGCATTGATCAGGCTGGCAGGGGAGTGGTTAGGGGGTGATCAGGCTGGTGGGCAGAAGCGGTTAGGGGCAATCAGGCAGGCAGGAGAGCAGTTGTGACCTAAAAACAAAATTTTACATGAATTTTATGCAAATTTAAATATGTGGTAATTTTTTACTTAATTAATTTGCACTTCATCCCAACCCAGTTTTGATCTGCAGGAGTTACATATTAAATTTTTCCAAAATGCACATCCTTACCTAATTTAAAAAAATAAAATCTGAACTCTAACAAATTTATTTTCATTTCTTATAGGTAGTTTTATTACCTCACTTTATGTAAATCAAGATATATATGTATCCTAGAGGCCTAGTGCACAAAATTTGTACATGGGGGTGTGTGTCCCTCAACCCAGCCTGCACCCTCTCTAATCTGGAACATCCCTCTCACAATCCAGGACAGCTGGCTCCCTTCTGCTTGTTTGCCCTAACCACTTCCCTGCCAGCCTGATTGATGCCTAACTGCTCCCCTGCCAGCTCCATGGTCACAGCCATCTTTGTTGGGTTGATCTGCATACTCGCTCCTGATTGGCTGGTGGGTGTGGCTTGTGGGTGTAGAGGAGGTATGGTCAAGTTCCATATTACTCTTTTATTAGATAGGTATCTAAATAACATCTACAAAATAAATAGTTCCATATTAGAGCAATGTAAGATACTACAATAAAGGGAAAATCTTAATCTGAATTTAAAACTTTAGGATCTTCCAGAAGATTAGGAGAAGCACGGCTGGCAAATGTGTTTTTGCTATAGGCTACAATACTATAGACAAACATTTCACAAAATGTGATTCTTTTGACAAAGCTTATAATGAACTGCAAATAAAGTGCATTTCAGAAATATTAGAATGAATTGAAAATACCCAAATTAGAGTTCTCAGGAAGAAATGGGTCCCTTCAGTTTACTCTACATTTATCTAAATTTTACAGACCAGTTTGTATCTAAAGAGAAAATATGCCATGTGTAGTCTCTGCTTTGGACTCATAGGGAAGAATAACATCAACTTAAATAAAATTATAAAAACAAAAAAACACTAAGTAAGAAAGAAAAAGATTTGAAAAATTACTCCTAAATTTTATTACAATGTGTTAGTCTATATGCCTTAATTATTGATATTCTGAAAAACAGTGATGTTATATGTAGCAACATTATTTAGTACTGGTTATTTCCATTGCTGTCTAGAAGGCTATTGCATTCACTCCTGTATTTTCAGAAACCAGTATACTCTCTGGTTCATAGGATATATCTATATTTACATTGATATCTATATCTCTGTCAATGTCTATATCTAAGAAGCTATCTACATATATAGAGATACTAGAGGCCTGGTGCACGAAATTCGTGCATGGGCGTGTATGTCCCTCAGCCCAGCCTGTACCCTCTCCAATCTGGGACCTCTTGAGGGATGTATGACTGCTGACTTAGGCTTGATCCTACCAGCCCAATCCAGGACTGCTGGCTCCCACCTGCCTGCCTTCCTTCCGTCCCGATAGGATAGAGGCCTGGTTCATGGGTGGCGGCCAGCTAGTTTACCCTGAAAGGTGTCCCAGATCATGATGGGGGTTCCCTTGGGGCATGGAGAGGCCTGGTCTAGGGGCCTGTGGTGGTGTGCAGGCCAGCCATGACCCGGGCAGCCCAAGCAGAGCCCCTTGTATCTGGGATTTATTTATCTTCTATAATTGAAACTTTGTAGCCTTGATCAGAGGCCTGGCCTGGCCAGGGTGTGCAGGAAGCTTGGCTTCCTCCATTGCTGGGGAAACCCAAGCCTCCTGCTCACTCTGTGGCCACCGACATCTTGGTTGGGTTGATTTGCATACTTGCTCCTGATTCGCTGGTGGGTGTGGCTTGTGGGTGTAGCAGAGGTATAGTCAATTTGCATATTACTCTTTATTAGATAAGATATCTAAATAAAATCTACAAAGTAAATAGTTCTATATTAGAGCAATGTACAGACTAATATATCTGAAAACACACACACACATATATATTAAATACAAAAGTAGAAATGAGATCATGTAGATAAGAATTTATGCTATTTTAGGAAAACAATCATTAGTAAATAAATTTAAATAAACACACATTAACTAGTATTTGGAGGTCTAACAAATTAGCAAAAGTGAAATGGACAACTAATTATATAGCAAATAAATGAAAGTGTTGGTTTTTCCTATTCATTGGTAAACCACTTCAGAAACAACTTGGCAATAAGCATACAAAATATTTAAAGGGTCGTGTACCCTTCTACCCACTAACTGTTCTATAAGGCAACTATTCTAAGAAAATTTAATAACTCCCTGGCAAGTGTGGCTCATTTGGTTGAGCATTGTCTTATGCAGCAAAAGGTCACTGGTGGAATTCCCTGTCAGGGTACATATCCAGGTTTCTAGAAGGAGGCAGCTGATCAATGTTTCTCTCTCACATAAATGTTTCTTTCCCTCTCTCTCCCTCTCTTTTCCTCACTCTCTCTAAAACTCAATTAAAATATATGTTTTAAGAAAGAAAGAAAATATAATAAGAAAATCTTTATGTGCAGATATGTCTATTAGATCATTATTTTGCCAAAATCTTAAATCAATCTAAATAGTCAATTATGTTATGAGTGTTTAATAAATTATAGCATATGCACTCAATAGGTTAACATGTAGCCATTAAAATAATAAATATTAAAGTTGTTAATGATATGAGCAATATTTTAAATAAATATAAAATTTTAATCAAAATGTATTAAATATTATATATATAGATATCAATGGCAAAATAGTAAAGAAAGTATAAAATATTGCACGTTTTTATGAAGATCAATGGATAATCTTACTTTTTTCTTTGATTTTTACACTTTTAATCTACTCCAATTTCCCATATTTTTATAATAGTATGCATTATTTTATAGTAGCTCATATAATGAGAATTATATTATTGTAAAAATAAGATATGTTTCCTGATAAATATTTATTAAGTACTATGGGCTAGTCATGGTCAAAAACATTAAATATGGGCTATTGCTCTCTTATATTTTATGGAGTTATGCAGAATTCAAAGGTTAACCAAAAAACCATGCTGGCAGGAGAATAACATTCCAGAAGGTAACACTACTGTAAGGTATGGAAAGGACTAAGTGGATGGTGCTCAAGAGTAAGCAGAGAGTAGGGAAAAAGGTAGAAACACTGGGTCAGGTTTCTGTGGAGCTGGGGAGGAGCCAAAGGCGGTCAAATGGATACTTTGAGGTTTCTGATCAGAACTTTGACTTTCACCTAGGAGCCAGAGGAAATTTGTATAAAATCTGATGGAAGAATTGATGGTGGCTATTTCAAAAGTGATAAACTAAGAGTGTTACAGGAAGACCAATTAGGAATTCAGTACAGATATGTATCTAATAAGTGAAGTTCAACAAGTATGACTAGCGATTGAAAGAGTAGCACACTCTGGGTTTACAGAAGTTAGAATAATCTCCATTTAGCTGTGTGCCTATGAGGATTCACATAACATCACCAAATCCCATTTCACTAATGTGTAAAATGGAAATATTCTTATCTGTCTGATATGTTTGCTGTGAGAAATAACACAATTTATGTAAAGCAACTATTACAGAAATTGGCACCCTATAAGTCCCAAAAAGCATTATTTTTACTAATTAAATGATGGCAGTGAAAATGTAGAGGTATAAATTATTTTTAGGGAGTAAATTCAAACCAGTGACATGTAAGATATATGTCCATATGGAAGTATTGGAAAAATGGTTGCATATAAAAGTTTGTCAGATAGCCCTAACTGGTTTGGCTAAGTGGATAGAGCATCAGCCTGTGGACTCAAGGGTCCCAGGTTCGATTCCGGTCAAGGGCATGTACCTTGGTTTCGAGCACATCCCCAGTTGGGGGCATGCAGAAGGCAGCTGATCGATGTTTCTCTCTCATTGATGTTTCTAACTCTCTATCCCTCTCCCTTCCTCTCTGTAAAAAATCAATAAAATATATTAAATAAAACATAAAAAAAAATAAAAGTTTGTCAGATATTTTTCATGACATAGAGCTGTCCATCAGGGAACTATCAGGCAGAGTTTCAATTCCTGAGTAAAGCAAATCAGCTGGGTTGAGATCCATAGTGTAAAAAGGTAAGAGACCTGGAACCTAAACATGAAGGCATGCATTACATCATGGCAAGGGTAAGGTATGAGTCTACAAAACAATGGCATCAGTGACATTATTAATTGGGTTGAGAGCAATTGAGTTGGTTTGATACAGATAAAAGCACAGTAAGAGTGAGAAGATAAGCTGGAGCAGAGAAATGGGAGATTTACAGTTATTTATAATTTCAAGAAGTTTGTCTGTGAAGGGAAGGAGAGATACAGGAGGGAGGATGGAAAGAAAATCCGGGTAGTGGGATAGAGACCTTCAGTTCAGTGGCCAAAATTTCGGGAGCTAGATGTGTTTCTTAATTCAGAAATGTTTATTATATGAACACTAGAGGCCCGGTGCATGAATTCATACACAGGTGGGGTCCCTCAGTCTGACCAGCGATCAAGGTCTATCAGGGGTCCAGTCAGGGGTAGGGACCACAGGACATTGGCCAGCCATGGGAGGTTGGCTGTGGGAGCGCATTTACCACCAGGGGGCAGCTCCTGCATTGAGCTTCAGCCCCTGGTGGTCAATACATGTCATAACAACTGGTCGACTGGTTGTTCTAGTTGTTCCAATCATTCGGTCATAAAGGCCGCTTAGGCTTTTATATACTAGTATATAGATTATGTAGTTTTATTTTTTTAATGTAATATTTGTCTTAGAGAATATTTGGGCAAATAACATGACATAATAAGTTGCTCTTTCTCATAGATATACAATTTCTAACCTTAAAAAGTTGATATATAAATTGAAAACTAATAAGACACCAGAAAAAAATACAGAAATAAATAGATCCATAATCTGTGAAGATGATGTTAGGTAGTTGGGAATGTGCATGGAGCCCTCTAATATTCTGTTTTGGGGAGCCAGTTCAGAAAGAGGCCAGGCAAGCCAGCCCCAGCCTGGAAATGTCCTAAGATGTCCTAAAGTATGAGATTCTGTGATGAGATTAGAACAAAATTTTAGAGAAGCATAACTAAACATAGTGGGATTTGTCTGATGTGACACCATAAAAATGAACTCAAAATTGCTCTGTGTATGTCTCCTGAGGGCAGAAAATCCATTCAGACGTGATCCAAACCAACCAGAAATGGTAGAAACTAGTTGTTGGGAGGCTGCTCCATGAGTCTTGAGTGTTTTTGTTTGCATTTATTTATTTATTATGGAACTTGACCTTACTCACTAATTAGCACCTAATGGCAATTTCAATTGGGATGACATACAGATCATTAGAGGAAGTAATTTTAAAGGTATTAATTAAGCTCTAAACAGAGATTCTCAAAAAATGCAAATGAACAAATTTTCAAAATTTCTCTGTACACATTTGGCCACCTGCCTTCTTGTTTTGCCGACTACTTTCACAGCCCTGACATATAACAGTGAATATATTAACATAAAAGAACACGTCTCTGACATAGTTTATATTTTTTCTTCTGTAAAGCATTTTTTCTTTTCAATTCAGATTATTATAGCTAATTTTTAAAATTCAGTGTTTCTTTTAAATCCTAAGGTTTATTTTCACACGTCTGATTGCCAGAGGAAGAGGAAAGAGGGTGTCACACATCAGACATTCAAATCTAGACATTATGCAATCACGATGACAAGGATTAATAAAGATTAATTTTGTTCCCACTTAAAAAGTCCTAACACTTCAGCAATACCATTGCAGAGCATGTGAGAAAAAGAATAATTTCCATCAGCTTTTGAAATGTACTTTCTTTTTATTATATGGTGTATTGCTGTCCATGTTGGCAAGTTGTTTTGATCACAGCTTTTCTCTGGCTACAGTTTTCCAAGAAGCTACAGCTAAGTTACAGAATTTATGAGGCAAAACTCACATGTATCACTGAAAAAATATGATCATTCTTCAAATAGCCACTTTGCTGGATTGACTTTATTTATTTATTTATGGTATTATTACTTGTATTTTAAAACGGAGCGTGAGATTTATTTTAAAGAAGGCATCCCAATACTATTTATGACTTTGTTCTTCTTAAGAATTTTATCAAAAAAAGTTGAATTCTCACAATGCTACAAGATTAATTTCTTTTTTTTTTCTTTTTTCAAACACAGAGGTAAAAAATCTACCCAAACAACTTCTCATTCCTTTCACTCAAGTGACCATTTGAATGATGTGTCCAACTACTTGTTTGGTTTGGGTAAACACAAGGTGAGTTCTTTTGAAGCTCTAGTGTAAAGGGATGATAACATATGCAAGCATTCAAATAAACATAAAAATAGCAACAGATAATATTTTTACTTTATCCTTAAAGAAGAAGTCCAATTCAGCACATACTAGTTGAAGTTCTGTGACACTTATATGACCTGAGTGAAATAATTATTATTCAGCACCTCAAAACAGTAAGATAAAGATTATTAATATGTTCCCAATGATGTGTGTATTGTTTTCAAAGCTATGTCTAAATGATGTGCTGAAATCATATCAGTATTAGGCAGTCCCCACAAAAAGCTTTTTTAATCTAATCTCAACTATGTATACTAGAATATCTAATTTTTATTCTTCTTAGAAACATGATGGTCAATATTTTGTAGATGATTTGTTATCATGCTATAGATTTTGAAAATAGAAAATAATTCATTTTATTTGTTGTTAAATATATATATATATATGCTGAGTGGCCAGATTATTATGACCACCTGATGTTTGTAGGCAAATTAGCTGTACACTGCATCGTATGGGATATGAAAGCCGAAGGCCTGTTCGAACACCTTTGCTGTCCGCATTACCAAGATAAAACGTCTCCAATTTGCACAGGAACACAAGGATTGGACAGTTGAGCACTGGAAAAAAAGTCATGTGGTCTGATGAATCACGTTTCCAGTTGCATCCTGCAGATGGCAGAATGAGAATTTTGCAGAAACAGCATGAAAGCATGCACCCCACATGCATGAATACAACCCTTGAAGCTGGTGGGGGCAGTGTTATGGTTTGGGCCCTTTAATTCATGTGGAACGTCTGTATAGCACAACATACCTAAGTATTGTTGTTGATCAAGTTCATCCTATCATGTTGATGGCATATCTCAATGGAGATGGCTTCTTCCAATGAGACAATGTGCCATGCCACGGTGCTCACATTGTGCAGGAGTGGTTTCAAGAACATGAGGGAGACTTTACCTCGCTTAGGTGGTCCTCCCAATTATCAGATCTCAATCCAATTGAGCATTTGTGGTACGAAGTTAAAAGAGCCATCAAGCAGCTGGTTCCACAACCATCAAATCTCACAAAACTGGACAGTGCTATTCATCAGACTTGGTGTCAGATTCCTCACATCACCTTTCAACATCTCGTGGAGTCAATGCCAAGAAGAGTCACCGCAGTACTGAAGGCAAAAGGTGGCCCAACGAAGTACTGATGGGGTGGTCATAATCATCTGGCCACTCTCTCTCTCTCTCTACACACACACACACACACACACACACACACACACACACACATATAGTCATTTTAAGGACATGTTTTACACAAATAATTTCTGTGAATCATTTCTTAATTATCTAAAACCCAAATGATAAGCAAGATACCATGGTGGTTAAGGGTCCGGTCTTTTGGCTCAGAATGCCTTATTTGGAAAACTGACTCCTCCAATTTACTAGCCATGTGACTTTATAGAAGTTTCATAACTTCTCTGTGCCTCAGTTGCTTCCTTTGTAAAATATTCATGATAATAACAGAACTTAGCCCCATAAAAATGTTAAATATATTAATTCCTAAGAAATATATCTGGCAACATAAAAATTTAATGTTGGGGAGAATCCAAGATGGCGGCGTAGGTAAACACCTAAACTGCTGCCTCCCACAACAATTTAAACTGCAACTAAAAGACAAAACGTCTATCACCCAGAACCACGGGAAAGCTGGCTGAGTGGAAGTTCTACAGCTAGAAGGAAAGAGAAAAGAGCTATGAGACGTGCACAAGCACTGAAAAGCTGAGGTATGGAGTCGTGTGATCTGGGCTGGCGGCAGGCGACTGGGTGCGTTGCTTTTTTCAACCCGAACGGAGACAAGCCCCCGATTACTCTGAAATCCAGTCTCTGGGGAGACGCAGGGGACCCAAACTCCTACGGAGAGAAGCTGAACTGCATGCCAGTGAGGGTGGCTTGCTTACAGAGCTGCGCACAGGAATAATTGTTTACTGCACTGGGGCACCAGACTCGCAGATGCCCTTGGGGACTCAGAGCCGGCTAACTAGCAGCCATTGCTGTTTGCCACGCCCTAACCTAGTGACCCCTGAGGCCCCGCCCTGCACAACCTACAAACCCACCCAAGCTCCAAGCAGCTCAGTTAGCATAAGAAAGGCCTGCCCTATCGCAGCTTAACCTAGCAAACTTGCAGCCTGGGTCAGACAGCTCCAAAACCTCCAAACCCCAAGCAAAGAGGAGAAAACTGCAGCTCTTACCATAGCTCCTGCTGAGTGGCCTCAGACAGTAGCTGACCTGCACCCCATTGGAGATCCAGAAGCCAGTGTACCTAGTGGTCAGTGTGAGACACCAGATTTCAACTCCTCATACCCATAAGTGACACATCCAAGAGGCAGACTCACTGAGTGCCAAAGCCCCACTGAAACAAGTCCTGCCCCATAAGCGTGTCTTCAGCGCAGCAGTTCTTCCATTATAGACACAGGGAGTGCTCACAGCTAATTGGCCTGGAGGTCAATTCCTCCCAGTGTACCAATGGCAATTAAGGCTTAACTACACCAAGACTTTGCACTCAGCCCACAAAGGGGTGTACCAAGAGCATCCACAAGTGATTGAGGAGGCTGAGCTACGTCCCCCTATAGATCATCTACCACACAAAGCTACTCCATCAACACAGGGAAGCAGCCAAAATGTGGAGACAAAGAAACATGTCACGAATGAAAGAAACGGAGGAAAGCAAACTACTGGATGACATAGAGTTCAGAACCACATTTATAAGGTTACTCAAGAATCTTCTTAAAACCGCTGAGAAACTTGATGAGACCTTCAAGGAGCTTAATGAGAATGCCAAAAAAATGGAAAAGGATCAGTCAGAAATGAAGCATACACTGTCTGAAATAAAGAATATACAGAAACTCAACTGTAGATCAACGTACCCCAAGAATCAAACCAAAGATCTGAAATATGTGGAAACATAAAACATCCAACCAGAAAAACAAAAAGAAAAAAGAATCCAAAAATATGAAGATAGTGTAAGGAGCCTCTGGGACAACTTCAAGCGAACCAACATCCGGATTTTTGGAGTGCCAGAAGAAGGGAGAGAGCAAAATATTGAAAACCTATTAGAAGAAATAATGACAGAAAACTTTCCCTACCTGGTGAAAGAAATAGACTTACAAGTTCAGGAAGTGCACAGAACCCCATACAAGAGGAATCCAAAGAGGACTACACCAAGACACATCATAATTAAAATGCCAAGGGCAAAAGACAAAGAGAGAATATTAAAAGCAGCAAGAGAAAAACAGTTAATTACCTACAAGGGAGTACCCATAAGACTGTCAGCTGATTTCTCAGCAGAAACTATGCACGCCAGAAGGGAGTGGCAAGAAATATTCAAAGTGATGAACAGCAAGAACCTACAACCAAGATTACTCTACCCAGCAAAGCCATCATTCAGAGTTGAAGGTCAGATAAAGAGCTTCACAGACAAGAAAAAGCTAAAGGAGTTCATCACCACCAAACCAGGATTACACAAAATGCTGAAGGGTATCCTTTAAGAAGAGGAAGAAGAAGAAAAAGGTAAAGATAAAAATTATGAACAACAAAATGACATCAAATACATACCTACCAACAAGTGAATCTAAAAATCAAGTGAATGAAAAATCTGAAGAACAGAATGGACTGGTGAATATAATAGAATCAGGGACATAGAAAGGGAGTGGACTGACAATTCTCAGGGGAAGCAGGTGGGAGGGGTGCGGGAATTGATTGGACAAAAATCTTACTCCTATGGATGAAGACAGTGGCGGGGGGTAAGGGCATGGGGTGGGGTGGGGAATGAGGTGGAGGGGAGCTATGGGGAAAAATAAAAGAGGAACACCTGTAATAATCTGAACAATAAAGATTTATTTAAAAAAATAAATAAAAAAAATTAAAAAATAAAAAATTTGGCTCTCAAAAGAAAAAAAAATTTAATGTTGGCTCTATATTATTATCATACTATCTTTTAACCAAAATGGCATAGTATTACATTATAAAACCCCTGTACCAATTGGCCTGGGTTTCTGGGTATCATGAATACATTCAAAATAATCCATGCAAATTAGTATTAAAGAATGAATGTTGTATTTCCTTTCCCCCAAAATTCATATGTAGAAATCCTTGACCCAAGGTGATGACATTAGGAGGTGGGATATTTGGGGGAGAAGGAGGCATTAGGTCATGAGGGTCCAGCCCTTATCAATGGGATTAGTGTACTTATATAAAGCTCCTTTCCAGAATGTGGGATTACAGCAAAATAATTACCTCTAAGTGAGGAAGCAAACCTTACCAGACACTAAACCTGCTCATACCTTGCTCTTGGACATCCCAGTCTGTGAGAAATAAATATTTGTTGTTCATAAGCCTGAACACACTAAAATAGTGGGCTTATTTAAAATTCTTACTTTGATAATATTAGTTCCTGATTTTTGGAGCTATTTGTTTTCTCACAAGTATCCTTCCAATGGACAATTGACCTGACCTACAGAGAATCTCTCATAGAACAAGCCTCTTTTCATATAATACTCTTGTCTCCATCTGAAGGAGATCATTGGCCAAAGGCTCCAGCTACTGGGCTTTGAAATTGCCACTGCTTTTATGCTGAGTCCACAACTCCCGTGGCAGTTTTCACCCAAACATGGAGTAATCCAAGGATGCTACAGGGGGCATAGTTCTCAGAGACAGAGACAACTTTGACAGATCACCATGCCTCAAGCCCTGCATGAGGGCCTTGTAGAAACTTCTTTAGATGGCACATAACCCACCTTTCCTTTGTCTCATCTTCCTTCATTCAGGGTCTTGCTGCACCGTACTTGCCTCACTCTACTCTCTCACAGGCACTTCCCTAATAAACCCTTGCTCAGTTATCCCTGTCTTGACATCTGCTTATTGGAGGACTGGGAATAAGAGCCACTGCATGGTTGAGTGGCAGGAAATGGGCATGTTACCCAGGGTTTTTAATGTCAACCTCCACAGTCATATTGCTTGTAGGTTTGGTCTCCTGTAGAGTTGCAGTAATTATCATCTTCTCTTATTTCTGTGTCACCAATTATGTCTCAGTGTGTCTTCTACATGTGAGCTAAGTTTTATAGAGTCTGTGAAAGAGTGTAATTGTGGATTACTGAAATTCTCTGTATTAAGCTTCAAGGAACAAACAAACAAACAACAAAATGCATGTGCATACCCTAGTCCAGTGATTGGCAAAGTCATTAGTCAACAGAGTCAAATGTCAACAGTACAAGGATTGAAATTTCTTTTGAGAGCCGATTTTTTTAAACTTAAACTTCTTCTAATGCCACTTCTTCAAAATAGACTCACCCAGGCCATGATATCTTGTGGAACAGGCATATTCAAGGGGCCAAAGAGCCGCATGTGGCTCGCGAGCCGCAGTTTGCCGACCACGGCCCTAGTCTATGCCTATTTATTAAATAACACAGTATAACACATGAATGTATATTCTAGTTTACCCCACAGTTTTAAAAATTTTAAAGCTCTTTCTATTCAGTCATGGAATCTATAATTATTTTGCATCAGTAGACTTCATTTATTAATAAAACTAACATACATTGCCATTAATCTAGGTGATCTTGCTGTTTCTTAAGAAATTAAAATAGAAAAGCTGCCTATGTTCTAACTGCTCTTGAATATAAAATAGACATAACAAACAGTAAGTCCAGAAATATGTTCTTGCTTTTTCTCCTCAGACCAGCTTGTCCCATAGTTTTCTTCTCATAAGTGAGCCTCCATTAGGTCTTTGGCTTTCTCTCTGACCCTACTCTTTTGCTCACTTCCCACAGCCAAGCCATCAGAAAAAAAACTGAATACCTTAAGACTACTTCACTACTTATATCACTGCCAAATTGGGCCCAGCAAAATCTCTCCCTTCAGAGTTTCAGCTGGTCTAGCTGTTTCCAGGTTGCTCCTCACAGTCTACTCTCCACACAAAAGCCAGAATGAGTCTGAAAATGCAGGTGTTCTAGCCTTCCTCATCTGGCTTTCTTACTCACTTAAAATAAATGCAACCCTTGTCGGGACACCCATGTGTTTCACAAGATCTGGCCTTTGCTGTTGACCAACTTTTGTCTTATTTTTGACCACTCTTCTCCCCCCAATTCACTTTGCTCCAGACACATCGGCCTCCCTGTCTTTTCTTAACCAGTTCATGCTTGCTCCTGCCACATGATTTGCATTTGCTTGTACCTCTTCCTGGAATGTTACTCCCTACATACCAGCATGATCTTTTCCAAATCTTCTTGGTTTCTGATCCAAAATCACTTTATACCATCATATCTAAAATTGTATTTTCTTCAGGCACGATCTCCTTATTCTGATTGGTTTTGTTTTGTTTGATTTTTATTTTTTTTTTAGTTGTTTCCCTTCCTGACATTTTCCCCCAGTATACTCTCAGGTTCATGACGAGATAGATTGTGTCTATTTCATCCTTTGCTTTAATATCAGGGTCTAAAAAGAATATTCCTTATATTTATTAAGTTCTGAGTAATTATTTGTTGAATAATTAATTAAATGAATAAAAATATAAATGAATTATAAATCTGTCAAATTGAATACTTGCTTTATTAAATCATATAATCAGTAGTGATATAATATATTTGGAAAGATATAGCCCCATAATAAGTGGAATTTAACCAATCAGGATGCCCAGATCTCAGTGACTAGATAAAATAAATCTAATCAACTCTAACCTGATAATTCTAGTTTGAAATATAGTCTCATGAGAAAGGTTTAAGCAGTTGAAACAAGATTTTTATCTTTTAAATTGATAACCTTATGATATAATTATTTTATTAGTTTTAAAATATTTTATTTAGTTTGTAAGTCACAAAAACTGAGCCATAAGAATCATAAAACCATAATTTAAATTCAAATTACAATTGAATTTAAATGGTATAATTTTAATTTTAATCATGTTTATTATATAATAGACCATCTGTTTATGGCAGATTTTACAAGTCCAATATCAAATCCATATAGTACTATGTATACGATATTGGTGAAGCTCAACAAATATTAAGTGACTTCATCAAAATTAGATCATAATTATAAACAACTGTGACTCCGTACTTCATGCAGATTCCGTTCTCTGCTAGGATATATTATTCTGCTTCAGGGAAAGGGATGTAGCTGGTTCAATTCCCCTTCCCATTCCTTATTTCATTAATCCCTATGTAGGCTTCAAGCACTTAATGGATATTGGAATTCCTGAAGGACAAATAACACTAAAGGAACCCTAATCACCTCATTGCTGCTTCCAAAAATTAGCTTTGGTTTTATTTGCTTCATATGCTGGACTTCCAGGTATGATTTTAGAAGAACAATAACATTTCTTAACACCTTATTCCTCTAGGAAAAACTGGAAGTCTGAATAATATTGATATTTAAAGTGAACTCCAAACCCATGATCCATTATCTAAGGTTGTTTGCAGTTTGTCCCTGCTCCCACTTCATTCTCATCTGAATCTGTTTCTATCCACAACAAGCAAAAACAACTAAAATTATACATTTTACTCTATTACAGAATCCCCAGTAATATTTCAACATTCTTCTTTACTTGAGACTGGTATAAATACATGAAAGTATCTGGATTTTAAATATATATTTAAAAAATAATTAACTCTAATAATTTAGTAAAGCAAGAGGCTAACCAAAGTAAAGTATATTTTAAAATGATTTGTTTACGTTACCTCCTCAAGAAAACCTCTTCAGGGCAACACTGACTGGGATAAGTTCTCCTTCAATTACCTCCTATAGCACCTTGTATAGAAATTCATCAAAAAATGTAGCACTCTGAATTAAAATTCACTTGTTAACTAGACTTTGGAGTCCTTAAGATAGAAATATAGCTTTTTACCTAGAACCTAATACACTGCTGGAAGAGGGCATGCTGTATAAACACTGGTTAAATGAATTCATGAATTAATTGGAGTTTTAAACTAATAGTGTGGTGTCAACATTATACGAATTATAAAACATCTTCCTCCACAAAGAAATTAAAATTCCTAAAACAAGTGATAAATACTCAACCTTTCTAGATTTTGTCCATATTACATAATTTTCATGTTTTTCTCTATACTATATCATGTTATATAATAATTGCACTAATGAATAAAAGATTGTAGCATATTATTTTAAGAATCATATGCATTTATTTGGAACAATATAAACTGATAATTTTACTTTTATATTTTGTATTGTCTAGTATAACATCATGTTAATACTTAAAATATTAAAGATAAGCTGAATTGCTGTAGGTTTTCTCTCAAATGAATTTCTAATGATGCTTTTTAACATTCACCATTGTTATGCATTTAAGTCAAACCACACAATTTCTGTGTCACCAGTTATGTCTGAGGGCCTTGTTGAAACTTCTTTAGATGGCAAATCATCAGTACAATGAACATCTCTAGTTTTAGTACATGCCTCCTGTCATCTCTTGGATTCTTTATTTAGGATATTTGGTGAAAGATTATAAACATTTTATATCCATTAGAATAGTTGCTTACAAAATGGTTAAACTACTTCCATTATCAATAATAAAGAAATGTATATATACGGTAGTCAAATTGGGTATGTGGATATTCATTTATTATTTTTTATATTTAATATGCATTTCCAAAACACCTCTCCAAGCAATTATATACTAGTCCAGCAGATTTGCTTGGAGGTAAAGATAAGTCTCTCCTCTTGTATTATTTGCTCCTTCCAAATAAGGGTCAACAAATGTTTAAATAAATAACTTGAGCTGAAATAACCAGTTCAGGTCTTTTTTCAAAGCAGCTTAGAAGTCTGCAGTGCAACTTTGGAACCATACACCTTGGGGCATCTTGGTGTCTCCAATTCATTGTTCATCTTTTTCTTGGCATGCATATATTTGTAATCAATAATTTGACAGTTTTCTTCTACCAGTGAGTAACGATAATGTGTTCTTGAAGGCCAAACTGATACTGTCAACAATTTGTGGCAACGCATTAATAAGCGGCAGCTTTGAAATAATGTTTCCTGGAGAAAACAGGTTTTCCTCCTTTTACTTTCTATGAGCAACTTGGCTTATTCAATGTTGTTATATCAGAAAGTGAGTACCAGGATGTCTGAGTCTGAGAGCTTGCCCTCCAGCGGGGAGCACGATGGTCCTCAGTAAGGAAATATCCAATTTGTTCTCATGTCATTTACCAATGGCCGTGAGAATAACTATCTATAAATCAAACACAGGATGAATCAGACTAATTTTCTGAAACTTGAATTTAATATGACATTACATAAACTAAGAAATTCTGAAACCAACTATTAGCTAATAAGATTAAAATATGAATAAAAAATAAATCTAGTAAACAAAATAAAATATGTAAATAAAATAAAATATGTATCAAATTTGTTTGTTTTAAAATATAACTATCTTCAATGAAAATGTTGGAATCAGAGAATTTTCATGTTTCCAAAGGATAACTTGTTAACGTAATAGGGACTATTAGTTTTGAATTGAAAAATTAAATTTGCTTTGTTACTATTTTGATAAGTTTCAGACTTAATTTAAAACAACACTCTTTTTCTTTTTAGCATTTGAGTATTATTAAATTAAGCAACATTTTCTCCTATATATTATACATTCTTCCTTTTTTTTTTTTTCAGAAATAAGAGCACTAGTGGGCTGAGTCCCTGAGAGGAAGGATGGTGAGAAAACTTTGGGAGAGGATTCCTTTAAGAATTTTTCATCTATAATATTTTTCTTGCTAAATTTAGGATTTTGTGTAATTGACCTATTTAAAAAATAAATTCTATATACATATTAAGTAACAAAAATCAGTGCAACAATAAGCCAGATCATAGAAATTTCTGCTGTTTAATAGATCTTTCATTACCGGAAATTTCACATATTAATTTTTTTTCTCCCCTCTGCTAAAGAATGGGTAAGAAGACCTTTTCTGAAATTTTTACTTGGGGATAGAGAAATTAAAAAAACTACTACATAGTAAAACCACCTGCTAGCCTTCTTGCTGCACTAGCTTGTACTCTACTTACTGTTGCATGCCTGTCTCAGGCTCCAGAGGTTTGCAGGTAATCTTTGGCATTTCTTGGCTTCTGCTGTCACCCCAATATCCACTTTTACTTTCACATGGCATTCTCCTCTTGTGCATGTCTGTCTCTAAATTTCTTCTTTTGTGAGGACACCAATCATACTGCATTAGTAGGCCCATTCACTCGGGTGTGACTTCATCTTAACTAATTAATATCCAAGACCCTACTACCTAATAAGGTCAGATTCTGAGGTGTAGGGGTTAGAACTCCAACATGTTAACTTTAGGAGACACAACTCAAAACATAGGAAGACAAATCCCTTAATTCCTATGTCTCTCTCCTCTCATATCCACATCTCTCTCTCTCTCTCTCTCTCTCTCTCTCTCTCTCTCTCTCTCTCTCTCATTCTCCCTTCTCCTCCCTTCCTTCTACTCTTTCAAAAAAATCAATGGAAAACATATCTTTGATTGAGGATTAACGACAAAAAAAAAAAACAACAATATGGGTCTGAAATTTATGTTTTTGTATAGTCAATAAATTTAAATTAATATCCATTTGTCCTTGTCTTGGCATTTAAGTTAATTACATATATCACCTATTTTATGCAATTACTACATGAAAACAGTAAATTATTTGTAATTTATTTCCTCTTATTCTTTTAATAACTCAACCACTGCATTGTCTTATACTAGGAGCAATATATGTAATATTGACAATTTATTTTTTTTCAAAAATACTTTGCCTAATAGAGTCTGATAATGTTGGTTTAGCTGATAAAAATGGATGCTATATATTTAATAAGCTTTTAGAAACATTTTTTACCTAAAACTATTCTATATTCTTCCTCAGAAAATAACATATAAGTGAAGATAATTAATTATTTTAGTATAATATGAAGTCCATTGATTGTTAAATTTGTTTCTAACATAATTTTAGAAAGCACTCTTAGAAATATTTTTAAGCAAATCAGCAATACATAAACTAGCAATGCTTTGAACCAAATTTTAAAAGAAGAATGATATGTACTTGATATTTAAAATACATATATAAGTAATGAATTTATTTTAATGAGAAAAAATTAGCAGCCAATAATTACTGCTGCAATTGGATAATTGTTCAGGCAATTGAGCAATTTCAGTTGCAATTGGACACTTGCCACTTATCTCTGAGTTGTAATTAACCAATTTTAGGTATAATTATTTGTACCTGGGCTTTTAGCCTCTTAATTTATTCTACCTCATGCTTCAAAAACATGTTGCTATATTTACTATTTCTTATTTACCGCTGATTTTTCTGAATTTAAGGCAATACCATCCAAGAGATTTTCATTAATGATGGTTACTTCAGAGTGGAAATGGAATATCTTAGCCCTTCAAATAGCTGTTAAAATATACAAAAATTGCTTTAAAAGCATTGACTAAATTGAAAAATTAACTTCTTCAAACAACAAGCCATTTTAGTCAAAACAATTTCTTGACAGAATTGACTTTTGCCCAATTATTTAGCTAAATTGATTGTTTTACTTTATTTGCCTGTCAATTTAGTCAAAACTCCGAGAGTTTGAGGAAGCTAATGCCAAACTGTGCTTGTAGGAAATTAAAATAAATTACAACTATACATTACAACATAATGGTATGTAAAATACATGTGATATAATACAACTTTGAAATATGATGCTATAGCTAAACTTGATATTTTCAATAATACTTTTTCATAGTAAACATCCTATAGATGCTAACATGATTTTCTGTCTCAAATGCCTTCATCCCCATTTCTGTGTATATATAGTTTGATTATATTTAAATGCATAGGTTATAAGTAAGTTTTCTAGACAGATAACCTATCTTATTTACCCAAATATCCCAGTGTCTCATGTACTTCCTTGCACACCTTAAGAGCTAAAAAATATTTGTTGATAATCACTCCACAAAAAGGGGCAAATATTGATATCATATATCTTCACTTTAAAAATAGGCTTTATTGTGTCATTTGTTTGTCTGTTTTTACCAGAACTATAACTTTTAAAAATAGAACAGATCTGTAAATAATTAATAGCAAGGCAGCAAATGATACTAGATTCCAGATACCATAGTGTTAATCAGTCCTAAGAGCCTTAGTTCTTACTGAGGGGTAATTTGCATATCACAAGTAGTAGGCAACCTTTAGATGGTCTGAGGGAGGGCCTACCAGGCAGAGCTGGCTTCTTCCTTTGTCCTCACCCCACTCTTCAGTGTTTCCCTTTGGCTGAACCCAGCTGACAAGACCCTGAGAAATGAGTCAGGAGGGCCAAAGCCCTGCAGGATAAAATGGAGCGGAGGAAACAACAGAAATCAATCTGAGATCTACATTGGAAAACAAACTTCTGAGTAGCCATTATAACTTTATGTAACGTAGATTTTTCTCCTACATTCGTCAACTTTAGAAAACATGTTCCTTCCCACTATGAAAGATGAGGTCATTAGCTAATTCACTAGACTAGAACCTTTCACCATCAACCTTCACATTTTGTTGATTTTTTAAATAATTTTTTGTCTTTCTAGAGCTGCCTTTAACAGCTTCTATCTTATGTTTATCTAAATATCTTGATTTAACAGTTTTAGAGAGAACAATATACTTTTGGTCTTTATTCCTCTCTAAAAATATTTGTTATAAGCATAACTTATGGACGCAAGACACAGGACTCGGGTGAGGGCACGTGCCAGGGGTAGGGGAGGCTGGGGGAAGGTCAATTGAAAAAAAAAGAAAGGAGACATATGTACTGCTATTCGTAATACTTTAAACAATAAAAAAAGAAAAAAAAGAAAAAGAAATAATAAATAAAAGTATTTTTCAAAGCAAAAAAAATAATTGATATCTTTCATTTGGTAAAAGTATCATTTTACATGTGAAAAGTACATCCTGTTATTTAATTTTGTGTTCTATGTTCTGTCTGTTGATGATTTATTAAATTAAAAATCAAACTCACAGTATTTATATGACTGAAAATTCACTACTATTTCTTGTAGTATCAAGTAATGTGGGCCTAGCCTTATGGAAGGAAGTGTAACCCCAAATTATGTAAACACAACTATTCAAATATCAGTATAAGTATCAAGGGGGCTGGGATCTTTTTTTTTTTTTTTAGATTATTTTTGTTTCTTCTGGACATATGTTATTGTGGTAGGCTGAATAATGGTCCCCCAAAGATGTTTGTGTTTTAATGATTGGAACCTGTGACTGTTTACCATATATGGCAAACCCTTTTCACATGTGATCAAGTTAAGGACCTTAAGCTTTGAAACACTGTTTTGGATTACCTGGTTGGTTCCAGCGTAGCCTGGAGTTCTAGAAAAGGAGAGAAAGAAGGTCAAAGGTGGCAGGAGATGGCAAGATAATGATGGGAGTAGAGATTGGAGTGAAGCCTCAAGGAGCCATGGAACACTACAGCCTGTAGAAGCTGGAATAGGAAAAAAACACATTCTGGAGCTCTGAGTTGCCATAACCAACCAGCTCTGCTGTACCTTCATTTTAGCCCCTTAACATTTATTTTGAACTTCTGATATTCAAAATGATAAGGAAAATATTTGTATTGTTTTAAGCCACTGACTTTGTGACAATTTGTTATAGCAGCAATACGGAGAAAATGTAGTTATTATCAATATTCACTTTATCTCATGTCTAATTATGATTTACTTGTTCCTAGAGTACAACTCATTGAGTAGTATTTTCCAATATTTCCTAGATAAGAAACTTCCAGAATTCAGAACTGCATGTCCCAAAATAAGAATTTTGCACCTGTGTTTGGCTTATTATTTATATGCAAAAAAATACCCCCCCCACTCACCCCCCTCCACACACCCACACAACTAAGGTCCAAATGTTTTCACTTTAATTATTTGAATACAGAATTGAGATTTATTCCCAGTAGTGTCCTAGGCTAAGTATCTTGAGTACTTCCTAGATCAAATAAATAATCTATTAAAACAAAACTCTGGAAAGCAAGTAAGATTTGATAGACTAGTGAGGAATACATAAACCAGATTATATGTAAGCCAAATAACCCAGAAATAAATGAGACTAAAGCTATTTTTGTTCTGCTTCCAAAAGCAGAAAACTTGAGTTCTAGTAAAACAGTGGGGTGAACATATAGGATAAATGAGAAGGACGCTGAATGTGTTAGAATGTTGCACAGTTAGAAAGAGGAATGAGACGCATACATTAATATGGAAGTCTCATACAACCAAATATTAATCAAGAAAGAAAGTAAAAAACAATGCATAATGTGTGTTTTATTTATATAATGATTAAAATAAATCTAAAAAATAGTCACACATATGATAACAATTTTGACTAAAGCAAGGGAATGAATATAAAAAGTCAGGAAAATTAGCCTCAATAGAGAGTGAAGAGATTTTTTGGCTAGGGCTTAGCATGTGAGATAGATGGGACTTCTCAAGTGCTGATAAAACTCTATTTCTAATTAAAATGACTACATGAATGTTATTTATTAATCAGTCCTTAAACCTCACTCATGTTAATCACTCCTCTATATGTCAGATACACTACACATACCGAATAAACACAAACACGTGCACACACACACACACACACACACACAAACACACACTCCAGTTATCCTAATATGATGTTTCAAAAAGTCTAAATGAAATTTTAATAGTGTCTCTTTTAATAACCTCTTTTCTCAGACATACTCAGTGTGAATGGACTCCCATAGGTCAATTTGGAAAATATAATTTCTGTTTTCCAGCATCCCTTATAGCTATGTGTGGCCAGTGAATAGTCCTTGCCAAGGATGCTCTAACCCTGTTTATTTCCCCTTAGTGTTATTTAAATTCTATCCTCTAGGTTCTCTAACAATATTGGTAAAGCTTTAATTATTACTTTTTCTCCCCCATTTACTTATTTGTTCATATCTATATCTGCAAAAATATAGACTCATTTATCTTATTTTATTCTGTTATTGTTATGAGATAAATTGTGTATCACCACAGTTCAGCTATTCAAGTTTTAACCCCCAGTACTTCAGAATGTGATTATTCAGAGATGAAGTATTTAAAGAGTTAATTAAGTAAAATGATTCCTATGAGTAGACCCTAATCCAATATGACTGATGTCTTGATAAGAACTGGATATTAGGACACAGACACAAATGAAGGGACATCACGTGAAGATTCCATCCAGATAGAGAGAGGCCTAAGAAGAAACCAACCTTTAACTTTGGGCTTCTGGCCTTCAAAACTGTGTGGAAATAAATTTCTATTGCTTAAGCCACTTAGTCTGTGGCACTTTCTGATGTCAGCCCAAGAAAATTAATATAGTTATAATCAGAAATCATCATTAAAGTTTTTGGGTGTTTTTATTTTTTCTTATAGTGGTTGATGATGACTTTTTTGAAATGCAAAGACTGGGGAGGGACATCAGTAAGTGAGGGCAATTAGGGAGGTAATAAGGCTGCATGACAGTTGTCACAGGATTAGTTTTTTAAAAGTGGGAAAAATTATACTGAGAGTATTATGTATGAAGAAACACACCTTTATAGCTGGCTTGAAATACTGGAAATATAGATAGAGTAATCACATCTTTCAATGTAGAACCAAATATAATTATGTCAGGACAGTGACTATAAACCAGGACTAATCTAGGTAAATTGGATCTCTGGCTCCAAGATACCAGAGGACTAGAAATGATTTTCATCTGAGTAGATTTAATGAAAATATGATCATCCAGGTTCTGTCCTGTGATTTAGTGATACAGAGATTTTTAGAAAGTAGAAGATACAAGTGAGCTAGCTACTTACAAACACGATGTTGCAGAAAGCATGGTAAGGAATTAAAAAAAATTACTGTTATGACACAAAAATAAGAAAGAGAACAGACAAAATCTAAATAAATAGGTTTCAATAACATTATGGAAGTTTGTACACTGTTTGCAAATAAGTGCATTGCAAACAAAATGTTTCTTTCAGTGTCATCATATCTCTTCCCAATGTTTCAGCTTTTGGCAACATGTTTAATTTTCAAGGCTAACTGGTGGTTTAGCTAAGGTGTGCGTTCAATTTATTTCTCTCCCCAGAGATTATATATATATTAGAGGCCTGGTGCACGAAATTAGTGCATGGGGGGAGGGTATCTCAGCCAGGCCTGCACCCTCTCATAATCCAGGACCCCTTGAGGGATGTCCAATTGCCAGTTTAGGCCCAATCCCACAGTAATCGAGCCTAAACTGGCAGCCAGATATCCCTCTCACAATCTAGGACTGCTGGCTCCTAATTGCTCACCTGCCTGCCTGCCTGATCGCCCCTAACCACTCTGCCTGCCTGCCTCATTGCCCATAACTACCCACCTGCCTGCCTCATTGCCCATAACCACTAACCTGCCTGCTTCATTGCTCCTAACCACTTGCCTGCCTGCCTCATCACCCCTAACAACTCTCCTGCCTGCCTCATCGCCCCTAACTACCTCTGACTGCCTGCTTGATCAGCCCTAACTACTCACCTGCCTGCCTGACCACCCTTAACCACTCACCTGCCTGACTGATCACCCCTAACCACCTCTGCTTAGGCCTCCACCACCATGGCTTTTATTAGTATAGAATATATTCTACACATTGTATCTGACTCTAATTCAAATAAAAGGGTTCTTTTCTTTTCATCTATTTTTCCATATAGAAATGAAATATGTTTAAATGACAAAGTACCTAGCAGAAAGTAAAAAATAAGTTGCTAGGGCCAGCAATTGGGATGAAAGAAAATACAAAACAATCAAAATATCAATATTTTTGAATTTTTTCTAAGAAACTAATTATTAGAAAAACAAACATGAAAAAAGTATATTTTCAGAGATTCTATCTTCTGTTTCCTTTCCTACCACTAGAAGTCACTTGAGTATTAAAACAATATTGAAAAAAGATGACAATATTTTATTCACTTCTGAAAGGTTAGACAAAATTTAATATTCATTTACAGACATCAGATAATTTTCTTTTAGCAATATTTTATAGGAAACAATATATAGGCAGCAAAAATGATTTTTTTATTCTAAAGAAAATACATATATCAATTTTAGAAAATATCCATATAGAATATGTTTCAAAAAGAACAATTAAAACTTGAATGTCTTATCCATCATTTGATTTTAATAAATAAGGTTATAAGGCAATAATGTTCATTGCCAATAAATCCAGTGGGTCCATTGTAAATTATGAAAGATTATGAATTCATAGTGGATTCTTAATAGCTAATGACAATCTGAATATGGTCCTGATACCAGGCAGCACCAAGGGAGGCCTCCACCAGATACCAAAGTCCAGGTTCTCATCATGGAACAAGGAAGAATTTAAGAGTGTGATAGAAAGATTTAGCAAGCACAATAAATGTATTAAAGAGATTATACAAACTCAATGAGTGAAAGTGGGACACCTCAGAGAATGCAATGCCTGGATGGCATCTTGGAGGAAGGTTTTTATTAAACTGAGACAAGGTGTGGGCAGGATGGTCCTTGGCTTCTGACACTGGTAAGGTGACTTTTCGTGTTGCTGGTCCTTATACCTCGCTCTTGCAGGAGTGGGGGTAAGGGTTCCAAAACTGCAGTGCAAATTTTTTATAAAGATATTACAATGACCTTGTTGGTCACTTTTAAGGTTAGTATGGCTGCCAAATCCGGCAGTTACAAGAAATTGTGGAGGGAGAAGCAGGGGAAGAGCTGGTCAGTGAAGGTCACATCTGTGATGTTCTAGTCCAGACAGAAAAGGCGAAGGGTAGAGCTTGAGGCCTTTTTTCCCTATTCTAACTTGCCTGCTCAGTTCAAAATCAAAAGATGAGCTAGATAATTCAAGGGAATGTTTGCTACCATCTGGTTTCTACCAATCTCTCCCTAACACTAAGATTAAAGTGGAGGTGGTAGGGGAGGGGAATGAATAAGACGCTCTACCTAAATACAGCATTCCATTTAATGCACTTCCCTTTTCGGATTCTCAGTTCAAGACTTACTCTAGATATTAATTATCTATACATGTAAAAGCCCAGTGACCATTACGGAGGATAGACCAGAAAGACTGGTCGCTATGATGTGCACTGACCACCAGGGGGCAGATGCTTAATGCAGGAGCTTCCCCCTGGTGGTCAGTGTGTTCCCAGAGTGGGAGTATCACTTAAGCAGAAGCTGGGCTCACAGCTGGGAAGCCAGCAGCGGGAGAGGGGCCTCTCCAGTCTCCATGGCAGTGCTAAGGAGCTGCAAGCCAAGTGGTAAGGACCAAGCTGGCGGTCCGTAAGGAATGGCAAAGCAAACGATAAGAAGCAAGCAGGCAGGTGGTTAGAAGTGAGCAGGAGGGCAGTAAGGAGCGAGCAGGTGGGCGGTTAGGAGCAAGGGGTCCTGGATTGCAAGAGGGCACAGGCCTGGCTGAGGGACCTTGTTCCCCCATGCAAGAATTTCATGCATCATTCCTCTAGTCTATATATATAAAAGCCCAGCAACTGGAATGAGCAGAATGACAGGAATGGCCAGTGGCTATGACATGTACTTCAGAAGCCAACCAGCCTGATCTGGGTCCCAAATGGCCCGCCCCTCCCCCCCCCCCCCGTTCTGGCCCCACACCTGATCAGCCCCCAATACCCCAATTGGGGGCTGGGCTGGCCAGCCAAGTGCCCACAGCCCCTCCTCCCCTCTGACCCAGCCCGATGGGCCCCCATCGGGGCGGGCCAGCCAGACCCCACCCATGCAGAAATTCATGCACCGGGCCCTTAGTTTATACATATTAGACTTGTTATAGTCTAATCTCTCTTGTGAAAGTATTACAGAAGTCTCCTTTTCTGTTGTTTTACTTATTTTTTTAAGTGCAAAAGCATCTTTTGTTGTTTTCTTTTCTTAAGCTCTGTCTATGTTATTAAAACAAAATCTGACTGAAAAATTTCTGATGTTTGTCCACATAAAACTTTGAGAGAATCAGGAAAGGTAGACATTGACTAAAAATCAAAGACTACTCAAGATGAACCTGAATATAAAACCAAATCATTGGGTTTTGAATGAACTGTTTTACTAGTCTAGGGAAAGATGGCTTAGGATAAAGGTGGTTTGCTTATAAATGTCATTACTTCTTTTGACAAAGCAGTATATTTATATATAACCAACATACAGAAAAGTATTTCCAAAATGATTCTTATATAATATGCATATATATATTTTTGTTTCTGTAATCTTATGTGGACAAGGAAAACTTTCATTAGCAGATTTTCCCCCCCAAAATGCTAAAAGGACGTCTGCCGCCACATTTTATACTATGAGTTATTTTCCTAAAATATAAACTTATATAGTGTTAAATCAATTATCGTGACACAATTTTCTACCATATTTTCATGAATTCTAAATCTTTTAAGATAAACACTTGACATTTAATGAAGATGTGTTTTTCTGTTCCTATAAGTATGTAAGAATAATATATTTTTGTTGATTTATACCTCAAAGACACATCTCTTACTGACAAGAAGGATAAGGTCACTTGTCAAAAAAATTGTATTTGCTATCTTGAAATGGATATGTAACCAATGAAAAAGTAAAACCATTTAAAACTTTAGGTGTGTAATGGAGTTATTGACCTTTTGCTTCTACTAGTTTATATATATATATACAATTGTCAAGTTACGTACTGTTTTCGCAAACTGTGTACTGTTTGAAAAGGCAATCACCGGAGGGTAGGGGAAGCTGGGGGAAGGTCAATGGGGGGAAAAAAGGAGAAATATGTACTACTATTTGTAAGACTTTAAACAGTAATAAAAATAAAATAAAATAAAAATAAGGGAAATAAAAGAAAAGGCAATGTTTTTTATTCTTACTATAAATGCACATTAAGCTTTAGTTCTAATATTTGAGATATTAAGTAAATTTCAGTAATGTAACTTTATAAAAAATTTCTAAAAAATAAATGTATCTTCACTCTTGGGCAAAATATAAATGAGAAAATCTTAATTTCTTTTGAAATCATTCAAAGCAAAATATCCATAGTAGAGTAAAACTTTTAAAAATATGAGTAATAAAAGTATAGGTTAAAAGGCTGACTTATAACAGTATGTACAGACTAATATTTTAAATAGTATATTTAAATGCATTGTTATAATTATTCTATATATTTACATACATAGGCATAATAATATCTAGGGTATAAAAAATGAAACAAATAAAGCTTACAATTATTATATCTAAGTTGTGATAACGTTAATTTTTTCACATTTATTTTTATTTTATTTTTTTAAAAATATATTTTATTGATTTTTTACAAAGAGGAAGAGAGAGGTATAGAGAGTTAGAAACATCAATGAGAGAGCATCTATCAGCTGCCTCCTGCACGCCCCCTACTGGGGATGTGCCTGCAACCCAGGTACATGCACTTGACCGGAATCAAACCTGGGACCCTTCAGTCCACAGGCCGACGCTCTATCCACTGAGCCAAACTGGTTAGCACTTTTCACATTTATTTTAATATGCACCCTAAGTGTTCTGTGGTAAGCAAGTGTTATATTCAATATAATAAATAATATGCTATATAATAAAAGGCTAATATGCAAATCAACTGAACAACAGAATGACCGGTCACTATGTTGCACACTGATCACCGAGGGACAGACCCTGGTTGTCAATGGGCTCCCACAGGGGGAACGCCGCTTAGTCAGAAGCCAGGCTCATGGCTGGCGAGTGCAGTGGTGGTGGCGAGAGCCTCTCCCACTCTGCCGCAGTGCTAAGGACCCCTCGGGGGATGTCCAGAGGATGCAGGCCTAAGTCAGCAGGCGGACATCCCCTGAGGGTCCCGTACTGTGAGAGGGCACAGGTCAGGCTGAAGAACCATCCCTCCAGTGCATGAATGTCATGCACCAGGCCTTTAGTTATAAAATAATAAGCCAAATAAATTTTATATTGGCCTTTATTAAGATTATAAAGTGTTGTGGTTCACTTTTAATAAATTTTCAAGACATATTTTAAATTTTTTATTCACCTACACCTCCTTGAGTTATGTACTGGGCAAGGTTAAGATAACTGAGATGTTGGTTAGAAATTCCCAATTGGTATCTTAAGTCAGTTGTATTTTGGGTGGCTTTAGATGCTTCTTCAATTTATAGAGATTGAGATTAAAGACAAAGAGACCTCCTTCCAAATTTTCAATGCTTCTTTATTTATTTAGTATATTTTAGAGCAATCATTTTATGAATATAAATCTTGTGGGTTAATATGGACATTTTCTTAAATATGTAAAAATACAAAGAAGAAAAGTCTGCCATGATCTCACTCTTTATAGGTAACTACTGGTAATAATCCCTTGCATTTTCTTTCTTAATATGAATATATTCTTTAAAAATAAAGTAGAATGATAAGAGCAGTGATTTCTTTTCTGCTGTATTTTCAGACATGCCTCCAACACCTAGAACCACAACTGACACATGATAGGTGGCCAGCCATAATTTGTTGAAAGTACGTTTTGCTTGTTCCTCATTTCCCTCAAATTATGTTCTAAAGGATTTCCCCAACATTCTTCACAGCCAGTACTTTTAAGGAAACCTACTGCACTCCTCTACTCTTTCAATTTTATTTGCCAAAGGAAACCAGGATCAATAGTTTGGTGTACTTCTCAATCACTACGCTCTCAGATGCAAATGCCAGATGCCTTATGTAAGATGTCCGAAGCAACGATAAAGTTAATGTATTGGTTTATGTGTGTGGAACACCGAGTGCCATGGCGGGGCTGAGGGCATGGCTTTGTCAGGACTCTTGCTCTTCTGGGTGATTCTCCTGTGTCCACACTTCATTATGTATTGACCTCAGGCTGACACCCCACCCCTTGACAATAGGGCAAAAACTCAGAGCAATGAACAGGCCTCACCTCATGACAGCTTCCAGAGTAAGAAACTGCTCCTCCATCCATCAGAAGGATTTCAATCTCCATTTTGAGAAGCCCTGCCTTCACAGAGCTTTAGTCTCAGAATCTAGAAGTTGCCTCCACTGGACAGGAGTTTACTCTTTGTTCAGGCAATTCTTTACCCAGAAAGATAACTCTGTAAACCAATCAATGATGTCTTTGTTTGAAACAGATTTCTCAAACTGTCCCTTTACGACATTTTTTTTTTCTCCATTTGGGCAAAGGGCCTCTTTCTCAGAACAATAAATCACTTAACTTATAAGAAGACACACTTATCAACATTGTTTATTATGCAATCTTGTTTCAAGGTTCTCACCTTACTCTGTGCACCAATCTATTATATCATACTATATTAAATCATACATCTTGCCTCATCCTACTTAGATCCCATTATTGAAAGGCCTGATTTAAACTACTCAAACTCAGAGCAGTAACTCTATTCTGATTCTCCTATTCTGAGACTCTAAGATTCCATGAACATGGTGCTCTCTTTGGTATTATAGAAATAAAATCTATCAGCTTTCCTGATCAACAGATAGTACAGTGATCTTTTTGAAAATCAGCATCTGACAATTTTGATTAGATCTTGGCCAAAATTCCATTGCACAGAGTGATCTACCTTCCTGTCCAGACCTAAATTTATCACTCTGCAAGGAGCATGATATTACTCTCAATGACCACAACTGTTATTGTTTTTTTTAAACCCTCATTACATCAGTTATTCTCCCAATATAATAGTGAAATCTAGGTGAAGGTTGAAAAGAAAGGATGTGTGTAGTAAAACAAATGTAGCTAAACATTTTTAGAAATAATAAAAAACAAGAACATCAAACTTAAACTCATTGTACAGAAATGACTTTGAGTTTTTTTATTAAAAAAAATGTTGATTTCAGAAAAAGGAAGGGGGAGAGAGAGAGAGAGAGAGAGAGAGAGAGAGAGAGAGAGAGAGAGAGAGAGAGAGAGGTCAATGATGATTGAGAAGGATCTATTGGTTTCCTCCTACACACCACCTACTGGGGATTGGACCTGCAACATGCCCATGTGCTTAACCAGGAATCAAACTATGACCTCCTGTTTCATGGGTTGATACTCAGCTGATGAGCCACACCAGCCAGTCATCAAGTCATATTTTAAAAAAGATTTCAGAGCTCAGATCAAATACTATGTTGGTTGATTGATTTATACACACTCATCAAAATATTATTTTGGAAAAAAATTCTAATAGTCTTTTCTTCAAACCAGGAACTCAGATATTTGCCGGAAAATAAATTGCACTCTATCCTTGAAAGCATTGAATGCATTTGACATAGAAAATGCATTTGGTTTGAGTAGAGTCCAAACTTAGTAGAGTGTTTTCACTCATCCTTGCTGTTTAAGCTGGCGAACATATGACCTAGTATATAATCCATGGTTTTAGAATAACTGTAAAATGTGCTATAAAGCAATAAATAAACCTTAATGTTTGTATATCTAAATTTTAAAGCATTTAAATTTTTTTTAGAAGTATGTGGTATTTTTTTCTAAATACTACTTCATTTTTTATTGCTATAATCAGATAGCCTTTGTTTTGCAGTATAAGTGTAAAAAAAAAAAAAAAAACTTAAAATGGCACAGCTTCTGTTTATCTTCTTTGACCTAGTCTTTTCTGGCACATATGTTTAGAACATGACTATTTCTTCCTGTAGTCATAATATATTGATTATGTTTCTTTTGTTTCCTTTTCCTTCAAAATGACAGGGGAAAAAATGTGTAGTTGCTGAAATTGTTGGAATAATATTCAGTTTAAAAGCAGACATTTATTTAAAATACCCTGTGCATGAAATTCATACACTGGTAGGATCCCTAGTGGCTGCTGGCTGCCGGCTGGGGCCTCCCTCCCTCCCCTGGCTGGCTCTACCCCCTGGTCAAACTCCTGAATGAACTCCCCATCAAGGGGACAATTTGTATACCATACTTTTATTATATAGGATACCATCATCTGGGGATAGTGTTGTATCTCTGGGAAAAGACATAGTCCATGCCCTCAATGAACTCATGTAATTTTTAGGAATTTTATTTTAATCCCAGAATGTTCAAATATGAGATACGTTATAAAGGAATATACATGGTAATGTTTTGGAAAATATAAAAATAAACTTAATAACAAAATAAAGTAAATTATGTGTATATATATATATATATATGCAGAAACAAATCTTATACCCTCTCCCACAGAAATCCTGTAATATTATAGTTGGATAAAGAGAAAATTGAATAAAGAGAGTGAGGAGTTTGCTTGAGATTACTGAATTAGTTCATGAGAAGAAGGGGTAATGGCAAAAAATTCAAATTTAATTATTCCTGACTTTTCCATTATTTTCAACCCCATATATACTGGTTATGTTAAATTCTTTATAAATCTTTTCTTTTAGGCTTCAAAATTGTCTTCTGCATACATTTTGTTTGTTAGGATATCATTTATATAATTTGGCCTTGGGATCCTATGAAGAGATTTCACATCTGATTCCTACATGAGGTTCATTCATGTTATGCCCAGAAGGAACATTTAGAAAGAAAGAATCACAAAACCTCAAAGAATTTATATCTAACACTCTAGGCTGGAACAACTTGCTTATATATGAAGGTGAGGAGGACATACATTGAAATGAAAGGAATTCATTATCTCATTATAATAAATCACCAGCTGTTAAGGCCTCTTTCTCTCTCATCAGGAGCAAAAATATCCATAAAGAGTAACATGTAGCAATTATCAGCAAAAAAAAAAAAAAAAAAAGAAAAAAGAAAAATTATCATGGCTCCTATTATTTAGTGTAAAAATATCATTATTTTCAAATATATATTTTTTGGTAATTGTTAACAGAATTATGTTTTAAAAAATAACTACAGTGATAAGACCTGCTTATATATTTGAAGTTCTATGTATCATCAAATAAACATCACATACACATTATAGATGCACACTGAGAATGTTGACTACATTTTGAAGCAAATTATGACATTTTTTTTTTTTTAATCCTTACCTGAGGATATTTTTTCTTTGATTTTTAGAGAGAGTGGAAGAGAGAGGAAAAGACAGAGAGAAACATTGATGTGAGAGAAACACATCAATTGGTTGCCTGCTGCATGAGCCCCTACCAGGGCCCAGGCCAGGGAGGAGCCTGCAGCCAGGTACTTGCCCTTGACTAGAATCAAACCTGAGACCCTTTGATCTACATGCCAATTCTCTCTCCACTGAGTCAAACCAGCCAAGGCCAAAAATTATGAAAAATTGCCTAAGACTATGTGCTCAAAATCTTCCTAGAATAGAATTATCATTAATAAAAATTTGTGGAATTTCCTGAAAGTAACATATACCAACTCTGAAAGTCAAAGTTAAAGAAAAAGATTAAAAATAGCACATAATATTACTAAGGTTTTTCTAAAATAAGAATAATTTGTGCATTAATATCAATGCTTCCTTACTGAATAATGTATACTTTAAGCATCTGCTTGATTATAAAAAAGTACAAATGTATTTTAATATACTAATAAAAGAGTAATATGTAAATTAACCATCACTCTGCGACAAAAATGGTGGTGCCGATATTAGCCAGGGCAGGACGCTGGCAGTGTCGCCCTGGTGACACGAGCCCAGCATCTGTGTCCTGGCTGCAAGGAGGGAGGGGAGGGAAGGGACCTTGGCCCAGAAGTGGAAGTCGGGAGTGTGGGGAGCACCAGGAATTGTAGTTCTGGTGGCGGACACATTGTAGGATCTCTTAGATACTCAAGCAAAGTGAGCCTGGAGTAAGTTATTGTTTCATGTGGGGGATGGAAGGAAAGCAAAGGTGAGAGACATAAGTCAGAGTGTGGAGGAAAAATTAAAAGGAAGACATCCTGCAGCTTCAAGGAAATCTCCACCAATGGAGCAAAGAAAAAAAAAAGAGGTCTATTATTCTGTGAGCACCAAACCAGACTGGGCTGGGGTCTCACACAATTCGTTCACATGATTGCAAAGACAGACAGAAACTTCACTCTTTCATGTACCCAGGCAGATACAATGCACAACATGCACATTTTCACAGAAGAGGACTTAACAGCACCATTTGCTATACACCCTTTGCTAAGTCACCTTTTTGATGGCCATCTGTGTTAGTCAATTGCCATAATCAAGAGTAAAAATTAAAACTTTTCTATCTCTATGACAAGCAGGCCCTTACAACTTGGAGCAAGGCAACTATCTATAATAATAAAAGTGCAATATGAGGGGCAATGAGGCAGGCAGGGAGAGGCAGTTAGGGGTGATCAGGCAGGTAGGTGAGCAGTGGGGGTGATCAGGCAGGCAGAGTGATTAGGGGTGATTAGGCAGGCAGGCAGAGGTGGTTGGGGCGATGAGGCAGACAGGCAAGAGGTTAGGGGTGATGAGGCAGGCAAGCAGAGTGGTTAGGGGCAATCAAGCAGGCTGGCAGGCAAGCGGTTAGGATCCAGCAATATTGGATTGTTAGAGGTTGCAAGCCAGGCTGAAAAAGTTCCTCCCTCCCCCGTGCATGAATTTCATGCATTGTGCCTCTAGTAGATATATAATGAGTAGGAAAAACATATGTCAATGTGTATAGACATATATGGATGAACATGAAAATAAATAATGTGCACACACACTTAGGAAGTATATATTTTGTTCATATGAGCATTCCACAAAATATATTATAACATGGTTTGAATCATTTCACTAATTAAATACTAGAACTAATAAATTATTCACATTATAAAAGTTCAACTTGACAATTATATAATACTTTGTGATAATTTTGTATTATATTAATTAGTATAAAAAAGTTCCTTCCTCAACTTCAAAAATTTATATTAAAATTGACTTAGATACATGACATTTTTATATGAATCATATACAGGAGTAAACAAAAATAGGTTTACAGTTGCTCATATGGAAAATAATATAATAATTAATAAATTATAATACAAGAATAAACTTTGTGGTTCACATACTCAAACTGTAAACCTACTTCTGCCAACTACTGTGTGATTGGACATTTGTGAACTGGATGATAATAATAATAATTAACATGATTATATATTAAACACAGATTCTTTAACCCTCATCATGTACCAGACAAGGTTCTAGCAGCTGAAGTTCTGATGATGAAGCCCAGACACAGGCTTCAAATAAAGGCCATGTGGCCCTGACTTGATTATACATATATATATTTTTGAAAGAAAAAAATAGACCATGTGATGCTGGAGACTCTGCTCTCTTGATCATTGTCCCTAATTGTCTAGAAGAGAATCTAGGAATGGAAGAGTAATATAGCTCAAGTAAAATTTTTCAGAGGGAGAAAAGGAAAAGGACTACAATTTAAACATAAATGTACTACTGTTACTAGAGATCCATTCAAGTCAGAGAGAGCTCTCCCCTTCTCAGCTCTTGTCATGCTCATGAGAAAGAATTCAGAGGAATGACAGAAAGCAGTGTTGAAACAAAGTAAAGCAAATTTATTAAGAATACACATGGCCCAGCTGGTGTGGCTCAGTAGTTGAGTGTTGACCTATGAATCAGGAGGTCAAGGTTCAATTACCAGTCAGGACACATGCCCAAGGTTGCAGGCTCAGTCCCCAGTGTGGGCCATACAATTTGCAGCCAATGATTTTCTCTCATCATGATGTTTCTATCTTTCTCTTCCTCTCCTTTCCTCTCTGAAACCTATAAAAACTCAAAAAAAAAAAAGAAGAAAGAAAGAAGGAAATACACTTGGCATAAAGCACAAGCAAGCAGCTCAGTTTCTCTGAGTACCCCACCTGGTAGGGGTTCAAGGATTTTATACTTTTTCCTTTTTTAGGTTTCAAGATTCCCCTCCCAGATACATTAGATTTCAAGGTTCTCCTTTTATATTGTTGTGACTTTTTTCCTAGAATTTATGAGAACATCTGGTGGTTTTATCTTGGCAAGTCCCAGGACTGCTAACTTCTTTGATCAGCAGGTGACATTAAATCCCCTTTTTTTCTCCTTCCCCTCCTCCTGCCTATCAGCTATCCATTCTGCCTAACAACCGCCCCCCCCTTAAGTGATACCATATAAATGCTTTTGGGGTTTTTGCTAATTGCCCCCAGACTTCATCTCTCCTTGGGTTTAGTTGGCACAAATGACATTAATTGATTCTTTGTTCTCTATTTTCTCAGGCCAAGGCATAAGAAAAGGAGAGAATCAGAAATCTCTGCCCTTTTCTACAGAGTTTGGTGTCATCTCATAGGTTTGTGGTCAGGTCCACCTAAGGCTATCATCTTCTGTCATCCACTGATGAAGGTAGCTTCTGCATTCCAGAAACAGTGCCTTCTCCTTTTATTTAATAGCAGCTTAGAATAGTCAATAAACTTGGGTTGCCTTACATGCCCAAGGCTGCTCTTTTAATTTTTGCTTTCCTAGCCATGCCCTGACTGATAGAACAGATCTGCAAAGACCAAAACAACAAAGAAAATCAGTAAATAAGAGAGAAATCTTAAAGTATTCTTGGGAAAGTTGCAGAGAAACCATAAAGTCTAGTTTTTCAAAAGGAGACCTTTTCTTTTTCTGCATTCCCAATGTGCTATATTGTTGTTTTACTGTACCCTATCTTGCTTTCTTCCAGTTGTCTTTTCTCCAGACTACTCTAAAATCATTTACTCTGATTTTCTTTTCTGCATATATCAAAGTGCCTATATATTAAAAATACTCAATAAATATTTGTTAAATAAATCAGTATATATTTTTTAACTTTCTAAAACTGAAACATTCTATTTTTTATGGAAATACTATTAAATTAGTAGGTCAAGTTAATTAAATGATCTCTGGGCATCCCAATTGACAATCTGTATAAATTAACTAATAGCTTTACAAATTATATTTATATAAATCAGTTTTTTCACCTAAAAAGCTAGTATTTTATATAAAAGTATGTCTCCTAGTTCTAAATTAATATAACTTATTTCTTCTTGTCTTTAAACATTGGAGTAAGACAACGGCTGAATTTAAATAATCAAAATTTTGATTTTTAATCAGTTCTGTTTTACTTTGTTCTTTCTATATGATTCTACCAGTCAACTATCAAATTGTTTTTCTTCATATTGTTTGACATTGTCATAAAATAAAAGAACTTTTTAATATATTTTTATTTTCTAAGCAATAGCCAAGTAATAATAAAGTTGAATGCTGGAAATCTCCTTTGTTTCTCAGTGGGGTTATTTGACACATATGAGTTTATCATCTCTCTGAATAAAATTTACTTAAACTTTCTAGGGAAATCATATATGATAGAATCTCAAGTAATCTTCTTAGAGCAAAAATATAGGAGGCTATTACATTTCCATAAAATAGCTTGCTTACAGCATCCTGTTAGGCTTCTTTGGATTCATTGTACATATTATTAACTGGCTAAGTACTGTTAATTAACATAAAGGAATTATTAAAGACTAGAGGCCCCTTGAATGAAGAGATTTGTGCAATAGGCCTTCCTTCCCTTGGCTTCCAGCACTGGTTTTCCTCTGGCACCTGGGACCCAGGCCTTCACTCCAGCCAGAGTCTGCCATCTTCATCTTAGCTGCAGACTCTGGAGTACCACACTTGTAGATCCCTTCACCCCCCACCCTCCCTCTCATAGCAGGTGTCCTGCCCTGCCTGGCCACTCCTTGCCTAGAGCAGCTGGGCAGCCACCATCTTCCCATCTTTGTCCTTCTAATTTGCATATTTCCTCCTGATTGGCTGGCTGGTGGGCATAGTGGAGTGATGGTCAATTTGCATGTTTCTCTTTTATTAGTGTAGATAATCAGAAAATAAACATTTCGGTATAGGTATTGAGAAAATAAACATTTTGGATTAGACCTTTTTATTCACTACCTACGTTGTTTTGAATTGATGTTTCAGAGCAGTAGTCAACCTCCTGTAGATTTATCAGTAAACTCTTGAGGTATTAAAGCTCATGGTATTCCTTTTTTCACTTTTAAGGTCAATTACATCATAAAAATATAAAATAGGTTATTGGATGTATTAGTGTTTGGCTTACACAGATTTCCAAACTGGCTTCATTACTATACTTAATAAAAAGACTCTTAAATTAATGAAAGATGTGAAAACAAGTGTCAGTATTTGTTTTTACTAAGTTGAGAAGTAATTCTTCTCATTTATTTTTAAATGCATCCAAAATTTAATTTGGAAAGAACTTCCATAATTGTCATCTGTGAATCATTTCAGAGTTAAATTTGACAAGTAAAGGCAGAGAGGGAGATTTTCAGGGAAAATTAATTGTGTTTGGATTTCTTGGCAAGAGGATGATTAGAAAGAAAAGCCCATCTTGAATGATTAAAAGCAACATTTCTTATTAAAGGGCATTAACAGACATTTGGAAAATTTCTCAAAAATGTTTAAGTTTAAGGTTAAAAAATATTTTAAAAATTGATAGGAAGAAGATTTCCATAATTTAAAATCATATTGAAAATATGGGCACATTATTCCCCTTGGCACAAAAATTCAGACACAGTTTTAGCTGCCTAACTGTTGAATACTTGGCCTTTCCAAGGCAATCTATTATGTGTAATGTGTAAGCAATGGCAAATGGTAACTATCATTACCAGGTGGTTATTTGCAATGCAAATTCTAAGCCCTAACTCAAAACTGGTTGGCTCTGGCAGTTGCCAAACAGCTGGTTTTAAAACCTAAACCCATAGGATACCCAACACTATAATTCTAGCACTTGGCCTATAATTGTATTGAAAATACCCTCAAACATTACCAACTACCTAATCACAAAAATCTTATATTTCCCCTTTAGTCTCATCTTTCTGGATCAATTTGCATGTAGTGCTACTGACCAGCTTTTCTTACTGAAATGTTTTTCTCCCTAGCCCCTGTGATAATGCATCATTATAAAATCTGAAATTTTAACTATATATCCCCTACTGGAAATACCTTTTTTACTTCTTAGATATTCTCCCCTAAAATATCCTTTTGATCACCTTAGCTAATGTAATTTGCTCAGCATTCCAGTATATTCCTAAGGCTTTCAATGCAGCCTGTGTAGGTGAATAGCAAACACATGTCTCCATCACTTGGGCTCTCTCTTGTTTATGTTTCTTAAACCTAAATTCAATTTGGTTACAAATAGAGCTCATTATTTTCTCCAAACCTATCTAGAGCCTTCAGATTAACTCACTTCTGTCTTGCTACCTATACTTTATCAACAGGGCTAGAATTGAATATTTAGAGGTCCTTCACTTCCAGTTGTTTGTCACCTAGCCTGTTCTATTTTCATAAGGCCTTCCCTCAACACTCAATCACTTGTCATGACCTTCTGCATTTTCCTGGGCTGCTAAATATGTCTCATTAACCTTCCATCCAGTTTTTATCTGTCTAAATTCCTGTCATCTTACTTCTTCCAGAATGCCATTCCTTGTTCTAGGTATATTTAATTGTTCTTTATTAAGTATGCTGTATGTTTCTAACTCCCTGTCAACCCCCCCAGTAATTTTAGCTGTCATAGCAGTTTGTGAATATGTGTGTATATATGTATATACACATATTCATATACATATATTCATATATAGACATATATATGAATATATATATGAAAAAATATGTATATATATATATATATTCATCTATACTAATAAAAGGGTAATATGCTAACTAGACCAGACATCTTCCGGACAAAGCCATGGTGGTGGACCTGAGGCAGAGGTGGTTAGGGGAGATCAGGCCAGCAGGGCAGCAGGGCAGAGCAGTTAGGGGGATCAGGCAGGCAGGCAGAGTGGTTAGGAGCAATCAGGCAGGCAGGCAGGTGAGCAGTTAGGAGCCAATGGTCCCAGATTGTAAGAGGGATCCCAGATTGGAGATGGTACAGGCTGGGGTCCCAGATTCAAGAGGGCGCAGGCTGAGCTGAGGGATCTCCCCTCCCCCTTGCAAAAATTTCATGCACCAGGCCGAATATATATATATATATTTCCCTAATAGATAGCTAACTTCTTAAATTTGCATACTCATTATAAAATTTTATGCACTGCATGGTGTAAATACACTGACAAAGAAACCTATTAGCAAGGTAAAAATTGGGTACGTTAGAGCAAAATAATTGAGATGGAAAAAATAATGACAAACTAGATGGAAACTATCGGAAAGCAAATGCACAGCATTTTTACTAAGTACTTATGAATTCAGAGAAGGTTGTCATCCTGTATAAACTTGAGTTAAGAAATTTATGCAGCATAGTATTTTTATCAATAGTTGATACATACATTCAATAAGTAAACAATACGATGTATAATATGACCTTGACTTACTAGTAAACAGCAATGGAATTAGAGTCTATTTTTAGACACACACTGGAAAACTAACTACAGGCAGTTATAGAATCAAAATTATGAGTTTGGGATGTGATATCACTCTGAATTTAAAATTCTAGCACCCCCACTTCATTGTTTTACTACTTTAGGAAATTTGCTTGGATTCTTGAACTTTATTTCTATCATCTGTTAAATAGGAACAATGATAATATGTCCCTCAATGTATTATGCTTGCTTGTTTTAAAGTAAAATTATTTATTCAGTCCCCATTTTTTATCTGAGAAATGCAAATAAAAATGACAATGAGATATCACCTCACAATGGTCAGAATGGCTATCATCAACAAAGCAACAAATGCCAAGTGTTGGCAAGAGAGAAAGAGAAGGGAGGGAGAGAGAGAAAAACATAAATGTGAGAGAGACACATTGTTTGGTTGCCTCCCACACTTTCCCTGACTGGGCTAAAAGGAACCTGTGACTCAGATAGTGCCCTTCACTTGACCAGGAATTGAGCCTGCAAATCTTTGGTGCATGGTCGATGCTCTAACCACTGAGAAACACCAGCCAGGGCATAATTACTATAATTTTAAATAAGGATAATCCATTAAGCACCAAGTCTTAATGATTGCTGCAACTTTTTACAAATAAAGATGAATTTATCATCTGCTCTAATTTGATAATTATTATATACTTTAATTTAATTTTGCTTACTTTGTTTTTCCTCCACTGACATTACACACACACACACACACACACAAGCTTTAAAAAATCATCTAAGACCTCAGAAGCAAAGGGAGGTAGAATAATGTATTCAACTTAATAAAATGTTAGATGTCTTAGATTGCCATGGGCTTTTTTTATATAAAAGTTGATACAAACTCTCAAGCATGATATCCAGTCAAAATGATTCTCAGATATTGACAGATACCTTTTTAAATGAATATAAATCTCAGCAAATGTATGTCATCATTCTATGTGCATCCAGCCTGAAATTTGTATCTTGTAGTGAAGGAAATAATGTGAAACCATGGTTGATATCACTACATATAAAATTATTTGGTGGGAAAAGGCAGGTGCATTCAGTAGAAAATATAAGACTTATGCAGTCCACCATTGCCAAAAAAGATTGAGAAAAGTTTTTTATCGTTTTTAGAAAAATCATCCTCCATCAATCTGTTTACCTGTTCTGTGGAGGTAATGATAGGATCACTAATGCTACACTGTTCATTAAAAAAACAAAAAAAGCAAAATTACATAGACATTTTTCAACTTAAAGGCAATCTGTTTATTATACTTAATATTCTATGTGTACAGTTTGAAGTGTTGTATCAGAAAAGGAAAATCACAACTTATTAATTGTGTACCCATAATTTGTTATTTGGATATTTCAATTAGGATGCTGTTCTCCAAGAAAGCTTCCCTGTTCTCTATGTGCCTCCCAACAGCAGCACATCTAAGGAAATTATCTTATTTTCCCTGTATTTCAAAACAGTGGTGGGGAAACACTTTTATTTAATTCTGATAAAAGTCCCAAATAAACTGCAATATTTGCTAAGTATTCTAAATTTATGTAACTCTATTAACTACTAGAGGCCCAGTGCACGAATTCATGCACATGTGGGATCCTCCTGGCCCACACCGATGGGGGCAGATTGGGCTGAGCCAGTGGGAGAGAGAGGATGTGGGAGGCTGGCTGACCGACCCACCCCGTTTGGGGGTGGGGGAGCTGATCAAGGGTGGGGCCGGCCAGGGGGAGGGGCTGTGGGCTGTTAGCTGGCTGGCCACAGTGCACATTATAGCCACCAGTCTTTCTGGTCATTCAGGTGATTCCAGTGTTCTGGTCATTTGGCTTTTACATGTATAGATAGTTTTGCTTTTTAAATTAAGTTTGAACAGTAATTATATATATGAGTATATATGTATGAATGTATGCACACTACATACAAACACACACATTGTGTGCTTAACTATATAAAGTCTTAATTACCAATCCTCAAATTAAATAAGGAAATATGAATTTTATAACCTTAAAATAAATCCCAATACCTCCACTCTTCACTGTGTGAAATGAATCACTTCCCATTGATTTATTCAGGACCTTTAATACATGAAATAAAATTTCTCATACAATGTTTGGTGAAGTTAGACAATTAATCTCTTTCCTTCACAGGGGACATAATGTAAAGGTTTTTCATGAAAAAAAAAAAACTAGAATATATTTTATCCAAAATGTATAGGGATATCTCAGAAAGTGACTCAAGATAATAAATTTGTAGTTTTACATATTCCAATGGTGTCTAATACATATTTAACAAATATTTGTAGGTGTAAATGTTGCCACAGAAGACTTCCGAAGTGAAGTGAAATTTAATGGATCTTGATGAGAGAGCAGAAACATTCTCAGAATCACATGACCCTTAAGATGCTTTGTTGATTTTGAGTTGTGCTGGTAATTTTGGATGCCATAAGTGTAAGTGGGTAGGATAAAGGGTAAATACCATGTTTATTTGTGTGTGTTTTTTCTCCACTATTTTTCAAAGGCTTTCTCTTTCTCTTTCTTGAGAACAATCAACATTTGTGTGTTTGATCGACTTACCTTGGTTTGTGTAAACTCTTACTATTTTCCACCCAAAGTCAGAATGGAGGAAGACACTGATTGTATTGAGGCAAAGCAATGCTTTATGCCTTCCATTGTTTCTTTGTCTAAACATAAAAAATAACCTTCAGCTATACATTCTGAGAAGTAAAACTGTGTAGCCAACCTTTCTCTGCTCCATGTTCTACCTTCCTTTGTTTTGTTTGTTTGTTTGTTTGTTTTTGCCACTAAGATGACTTTATTTTATCACTTGGTGAAGCAACTAACACTGAGCCATAAAGCAGTTATTCTCAGCCTAAGGAGATTTTGGAACATTTGACAACATCTGGACACATGTTTGCTTGCCCTAACGGGAAATGGGTGCTACTGCTATCTAATAGGCAGACACCAAGGATGCTGCTATACATTCCATAATGCACAGCAAAGACCCCCGTAAAACAAAAAATTATCTGGCCCAAATTGTCAGTTGCTCTGTACTGCAAGTTTGAGAGACCCAGCATGAAAATGTAAAGATAATGCTAAGGAACATAACATGGGGAGGGAGAAAGCAAGGGAAGCAAAGAATGAGAGGGAAAAGCAAGGGAGAGAAGTGCATTCATCAAACATTTGCCAAAGACATGAGCTAGTGTGTATGTGTGTGGCACCTGTGTGTGTGCATGTGTGTAATAACCAATTTTAAATAGCGGGGGATGACGAATAAGAGAGTCAGCCAGATTGGAATTTCTCTGTCTCCGATTCTGTGATTCTCTCCTCTCTCCAAGCCAGCATGACAGCATGGCCAGAGATAGCAGAATGAGCAAACCAGTCTGGAAATTTCAGTGACGTCCCATTTTCCACTCCTCCACTTCTTTGTTCTGTGACACCAGATATGTTCCTTTAACTGTTTGAGACTCAGTTTACATTTCTGTAAATCAGCCTTAGTAATGTTTTATTTGTATCACAAAGGCAAGGGGGCACTAAATGAAATGCTATGAAATGATTTTACAGATATCTACTGTACTATATAAAGGCAAGTCATTACTATTAATCTTGAATACTGAATATTTATGATTACTACTATTAGACAGTATCAACCCATGGCTCTACTAGGAAACTCAAACAGGTACGGTAAGTGTCAGAGAGTTCAGTGTTAGATAAAACAGACAATTATTATAGCAATTAAGGAATATATAAAATCAAGAGAAACTTGCAAGAAATGATAGATTGCAAGAAATGCCAAGGAGTCCAGCATTTCTGATAAAGAGGCAATAGGTGAGAGTGCCTTGGTTATGAAGACATGGTCAGTGGGAAGCCTGGAAACTGTGGAATCCCTTGACAAGACAGCAAGTTCTGATCTTCATAAACACTTATGAAGTGCTAGATAGAGAAACAAGACTAAAACTCAGACTAAAGGAAACAACCCTTAGAATGAAGTACTAGAACTGAAATATTAAGACAATAATTTCCAATGGAAAGAAGTCTGTTTACTCTAAAAAGTAACAATATTTCAAACAACTAAATATTTCCTGCTGTGAATGTAAAATTTATAAGAGCCTATTAACAGCCTAAAGTAAGTAATATCAGTTTTTAAGTATCAAGATAATTTGCAGGTAATATTCTATGATTTTATGTGCTCTCCTATAACTATAGCTATTTCTAAGATATCACAGAGAACTGCATTAAAAAAAATCACAAATGCAGGCATGTCTGATGTCACTATTCCATTGGGTTTGGCTGGGAGAAAACAGGTTTTATTAACACTTAAAAATATGGCTTAATTTTAAAAATACATGTTATTTAAAAGCAACATTCAGGTTATGGGTGTAATCAATTATGTGAAGTGATGAATTTATATAAAATTTCTTTATTTCAAGTTGAATAACTTTTACTTTAACCAGTTATCCATGATGAGTGGTAATTAATGATAGATCAGCAGGCACTGACAAAGTTATTTTCAAAAATTATATTTTATATACCATATTTTAAAAAGTGTAACTGAATTTTTAAAATAGTCATTAAGTCAGATAGCCAAATTATTTCTTTAATTAAATTACCCAAAGCAAAACATTCACTTTTACTAGGGAAAAAAAATATGTCCTTTTATTTCAGTAGAGTTCTGGGGAAATTTTGGCCATTTCCTCTATGAAATGACTTCAAAGTATGGACACACCTATTAGCAAAAGGAAAGGAAAAAGGAATTTATTTCTTGAAACTCTACCAGATAAGTACCCATGCACCCAGAGATTGTGAACCTCACATAAATATCAGACTCCAGACTCTAGTGCTTAATAAAAGTTTAGATAAAGTGATTCAGAGAAGTTATGAAAAAAACAATAATTTATACTTTGAAAACCAGGCTTAGCCCAATATCAACAATATAAAGTTGAAAAAATTTTATTCAATTGAAACTAATACAAATAATAATGAAATAACTTATCTAGAGGGATAATTTTTATGGAGTGCTTACCTGAACTCTTGTGGGGGAAAAACAAATAAATTAGTAGACCATGAACACATGACACCATCACAGTACATATATATAAGCCACATTTCTGGACTGCACAGAGGTGCAAGTGATTTCGTTCTATGTCTTGTACCCAGAGCCTGAAAAATCTCTTTAGGGGATCTCCTTGGATGCAGTTGGGTAATAAAGCACAATTCTCAGAAAGGAAAGATTACATATTCTATTTTGCCTTACAGGAGAGGTTTTACTGAAGTCTTGCACAATTGGTTTAGATTTAATTTACCTGATTTGTTTCCTGATCTGATTCCAGCTTTAATTTGGGGTAAAACAGGAAATCTACACATTGAACCAACTATCTCACTAGATAAAAATGTGAAATTGCTTTTCAAGGGTAGTATACAATAGCATCCAGAAGTGATTATCCTTGGTTATTTATCTCAGCTGGTTACAGCAAGCTTTTAGTAAAGTGTAGCAGACTATCAACTATAATACACCAATTTCCAAAAGGAGCACTTAGCTCTGTTATTGTTCTTCCATGGACTTTTTACCTATTTTAACTCATAATTTTATAAGCAAATATAGACCAGACAGAATTGATTATTTTCTATGAAAATGATAACACAGGATAAATTTAATTATTGATAGATCATTATATAAACTCCAGTAAGTCATCTTAAATAACAGAGAAAATACTGACTAAACTATTTTAAAAAATAATGTTAGAAACTAGATGGTATACAGAGAAGAGCTGTAGTATGATGTGAATTTATTGTCTGATTAGAGCTTCTTGGTAGATGGTTTAAAAGTTAAGACAGTCCATAAATTTTCCATTTCTCAGTTTCCTTCTCAATGACATCCAATTGAAGAGTCTTAAAGGATGAATTTAACTAAAAACCACACACGTTATCTTACACTAGAGGCCTAGTGCATGAAATTCTGGGATCCCTCTCACAATCCAGGACTGCTGGCTCCCAACTGCTCACCTGCCTGCCTTCCTGATTGCCACTAACCACTTCTGCCTGCCAGCCTGATCACCCCCTAACCACTCCCCTGCCAGCCTGATTGGTGCCTAACTGCTCCCCTGACAGCCTGTTTGCCCCTAACTGCCCTCTCCTGCAGGCCTGATTGCCCACAAATGACCTCCCTTGCAGACCTGGTCCCTCCCAACTGCCTTCCCCTGCTGGCCATCTTGTGGTGGCCATCTTGGGTCCACATGGGGGCAGGATCTTTGTCCACATGGTGGCAGCCATCTTATGTGTTGGAGTGATGGGAAATCTGCAAATTACTCTTTTATTAGATAGGATAGAGGCGGGATGCATGGGTGGAGGCCAGCTGGTTTGCCCTGAAGTGTGTCCTGGATCAGGGTGGGGGTTCCCTTGGGGCATGGGGCACCCTGGGCGAGGGGCCTGTGGTAGTTTTCAGGCTGGCCACACCCCCCAGGTGACCCAAGCAGAGGCCCTGGAATCTGGGATTTATTTATCTTCTACAATTGAAACTTTGTAGCCTGGGGCAGTGCCAAGGCTCCTGCTCGCTCTGTGGCAGCCCCCATTTCTGTTGGGATTTATGTATCGTCTATATTTGAAACTTTGTAGCCTTAAGCGGAGGCCAAGGCAGGCCAGGAAATCTTGGCTTCCTCCATTGCCGGGGGCAACCCTAGCCTCCTGCTCTCTCCTGCTCTGTGGCTGCCTCCATTTCTGTTGGGCTTTTTTTATCTTCTATAATTGATTCTTTGTAGCATTCAGTTCAGGCCTGAGCAGGCAAGGGCAGGTGGAAAGCTTGTCTTCCTCCATTTCCAGGGAAACCCAAGCCTCCCTCCTGCTCTCTGTGGCTATAGCCATCTTGGTTGGGTTTATCTGCATATTCACTCCTGATTGGCTGGTGGGCGTGGCTGATGGGCGTGGCTTGTGGATATAGTGGAGGTACAGTCAATTTGTATATTACTCTTTTATTAGACAGGATTGCAAAACACATTTTCCCTTCCAAATCTGCCTAACCTCAAAGGATCATGCTGCTTTAGCATATTCTGAGGTAAGTACCACCTCTACCTTTTTCATTGCATCAGATGAAACTGTATTTATACTTCCTCAGATCTTCTATAAACTTGTAGATGAATCTTGCTGGCCTTCCTCTAAGGTCCTTAGACTCTCTTCCATTTCTTTGATAAGTTACTCATTAATGATCTCACTATGGCAATAGTCTGGAAAAATTAATGCAAGCCAATCAAATATAGCAAGTCAAAAGATCAATGCATACTATTTAATGACTTTCTAGAATGATTGTTTTCAATTGGACCAATTTTAACTAAAGTAAATCTGCTGTTTTTCTGGACAACAAGACTTAGATATAGTGAAATGTTATATTGCAAATGATGCCATGGGAGGAATAGAGCAAAGGTATAATAAGTGAGTAAGTAAAAAAGTAAGTAAGTAAATAAATAAATAATTCATAAATGATAAACATATCAGTCACTCTACTCTTCACTTTTTTTAACATCAGGAACCTTAATCACATTAGCTAACATACAATTTTGATAATTAGGATACTAAATAACTACTGATTATTTAGTGGCCACAGCCAGTGTTCATGACACAATGAATTAACTAACTGAATGCCTTGTTTGAAGAGCTACAGGAAGATCAAATGCAAATATAAGAATCATTATTCAGTTTTTACATTCAAATAATATACTTATATCCCAAAGCCTCAAACATTCTGCAATTAAGTGAAATATTTCCAAGACATAATGGATATAAGTCAATATTGTGAGCATTGTGGAAATGTCCTAACACTTGGAACAATATTAGCTGTGTTTATCTCTCAGTGTATGAGAAAATTTAGGCAGACAATGCTATTTTCAAAGTAGGTACAATTACAACAGTATTTTGTTGCTCCTCCCATGAAAGATGAGATGCATTTCTCTTCTCCTTGAATCTGGCCTGGACAAATAACTGTCTAATTACCTACAGAACATTAAAGAGCCCGTGGATCAAGAAGCTTTGCAGTTTTTTGCACACCCTTTCTTGGAACCTTACCCTTAGACAGCCAGTGGAGAAAACAGGGCTAGCCTCCTGGAGGATGAGAGGCCACGTGGAAGATAACCAAAGACTGCCAGGCAGGTGCCTACTCTGACTGCCAGATCTGTGAGAAAAACACATTAGCTTTCAGCCCCGTCGCCTTGCAACTGTATGTGTAAGGCCAAACATGCAGTTGCATGGAAACAGCACAGAAATGCCTAGAAATGTGATAAATGTTGAGGTTCCAAATCATTGTCATTTTAAGCTACTACTAATAGGAGTGTATTTTTATACAGTAATGACTCAGAAAAGCATCTAAACCTAGCATATTTACTTTAGTTAAAATTGGTCCAGTTGAAAGCAATCATTCTAGAAAGTCATTAAATAGTATGCATTGTTCTTTTTACTTGCTATATTTGATTGGCTTGCATTAATTTTGAATTTTTCAGAATATGAATTATTCATTGCATATACACTTCCCTTGCAGGGAAATATACTAAAGGCCTGGTGCATGAAAATTCATGCACTGGAAGGGGGTCCCTCAGCCCAGCCTGCCCCCTCTCACAGTTGGGGAGCCCTCAGGGGATGTCCTACTGCCAGCCTAGGCCCACTCTTCGTGGACCTAAGCTGAAGTCTGGCCTCCCTCTGCAGGAGGCAACCAGGCTAATCAGGAGAAGGCGCCACTGCCATCACCCCAGTGCTGCTGCCACTGCCAGCCGCTGCCGCTGTGAAGCCTGAGCCCCAGGCCTCACAGCCGCTGTGGCTCATGGCTGTCTGAGCCCTGGGCCTTGCAAATGCCTGAGCCCACGGCTGCCTGAGCCCCAGGCCTCACAGCCGCTGTGGCTTTGTCCAGATGGACATTTGGATAGACGTCTGGAAGATGTCCACCATAATTAGCATATTACCCTTTTATTAATATATATCTATATGTATCTATATATCTATATCTATATAGATATAGATATAGATAGATATTGATATGTAGATATATTAATATATAGATATATAGATGATAGATACATAGATAGATAGATAAATAAATTTATGTACCATTATGTCATTATGTGCTGAAAAATGGCTTTTTTTGGCTTATTTTTTTAAGGCTAAAAAAATAAGCCAAAAAAAGCCATTTTTAAGGCTAAAAAAAATAATTGTACTTGCAATGCTTTCAGCCTTACTCTAAATATCAACTTTTTTTGAAGTTGAGGTTTTGTTTTTTACTGTCCTGGAGTTCCTAACCAGAGGGCATGCATTGGACTGGGAATGAAGGAAGCACTGTGAACCAAGGTCTGTTATCAGATACACTTGAATAGTTCTCATAGCCTTCATTGAAGGCAGTAATTTAGCCAAAGACATTTTTGTAGTTTATTAAATTGGCTTTTTGACCAGTTCACAGTCAATAAGCCAAAATGCTAGATAATTGCCTAGGCAACCTGAGCAAAGGCATTATTCACTATAAAGCTAGCAGAGGAAGAAACCTTTAGCTAAAACCTCCAGTCACTGTCAATAGGATGACCTGAAATGACTTCATTCATATGGAGTCACCAGTGAAATGTTAAATGTATTTAATGTTTTTAATCTTCTGTTTATCATGTAAAATACCTCATTTTAATTTAGACTATTTTCAAGAATCAGAGGAAAGACATTAGTTTTCTCTTTACTTGTCAACATTTAGGAGAGCACACCACATGTGTATACAAAAAGTCTGAAGTAAAAATCTCAGTTACATTATTTTTCTTGGGTGGCCTGGGCACAGGTAAAACAACCAATATAAATAGATATAGGTGTTTTAATAGATAGATAGATAGATAGATAGATAGATAGATAGATAGATAGATACCTATAAATATGGCATTGATTCTTGTTGTGGCTATATTTTTGGAGCTTACATTGACTTGTATATCAAATTTTGATTTCCCTAAATGTATGTTGATATAATTTCTTCCTTATATAAATGCATACATACATTTACAGCTTGCTATGATAAATAAAGTGCCTTATGTTAAGATCATAACAAAACTGACAGGGGTGATGATCATTTACAATATGAATACTAATATGGACATGCCCATCAGAGATTAATATAATTCTTCTTTCTTTACATTTTGTTTAATGTTATATAATTAGCATAGATCAAGATACTAATTATTGGATCATTGATTGATATTTAATGAATCCTATGGTGCTTAATGGGTTTTTAATGAGATGTCGATGTAATTTTACTTTTGTTTTTTAAACTTGTTTTTATAAATTTATATTGTACACTTTTTGAGGTAAGGACATATTCCAAAGACTTGATTGTTTTAAGAATAAAATGGTTGGCTATCCCATTCTTCAAATATGAATATCTTTACTGAAGAAAGTTGACTCTGAATAAAACCAAGATGAGAACATTTCTAGTGTATTTTTAGTTTTGCATGTAGAAATTTCAAATCATTTAAATTTCCTTGAACAATATGTTTTATTATTGGAAGAAAAATAGAAAGAACATTATTTTTATTTCACCAGAAAAGGACAAGAGAATCATGTAGGAAAGAAAATTTTCTTTTATAATTAGATGAAACCATTTTAGGTGTTGGGATCGAGCCAGAATACAAGCTTGACTGTCTTAGACTGTTGAATTGTTTTATTTTCTAACTCCATAAGAAAGTTTCAATTGAAAATTCAATTCTTTTCAAAGGACATAGACTGAATGTACTAAATTCTACTAGAAGCTAACAAAATACGTCAAATGATGCTGTAGTGTTTGCAACCCAGGACTCGTGAGAAAATGTGCCATTTAGTTTATGAAATATGTTCCCAATTAATGTTTCCTTTATTTCAAAATATGTAACATGTATCTACAATTTTATTAAGCTTACTATTTATTAAACAGCATATAAAATGATACAAAGAGCACAAGAATAATATAGCTACAAAATTACTACCAATTTATAGTATTATTAAGTCCTTTAAATGTGGTGTTAATACTGATTCACTATAGAAAGGGACTATAAAATTACTGACATATTGGAAATTAATTTTATTTTCCACATAATAAATAGTAATGGTGATTATTTTTCAAAATATTCTCTAAAATATTTTCTGGCCCTAACTGGTTTGGCTCAGTGGATAGTCAGCCTGTGGACTGAAAGGTCCCAGGTTCAATTCCGGTCAAGGGCATGTACCTGGGTTGCGGCACATCCCCAGTGAGGGGCATGCAGGAGGCAGCTGATCGACGTCTCTCTCTCATCTATGTTTCTAGCTCTCTATCCCTCTTTCTTCCTCTCTGTAAAAAATCAATAAAATATATTTAAAATAAAATAAAATAACATAAAATAAAATATTTTCTGACAAAAGGTGCTTTAAAAATGTTTAAGTATTGAGATTGAAAGCAGTAACATAAAATAAATATTTATAGCAGATACACATTTTTTCTAGTTCCAGAAAATAACAAATTACATTACCATAGAGCCATAGAGGCAGTACTTCTTCAACTTTGTTTTTTTTTATGTTATCAATGCACACATTTTAAAATTCTATCTGTTTTTAAAATTATGAAATTATGATGTATATCATAGAATTCAGAGTATATAGTATGTTAAAATATTTATAGCTAAATTATATTGATATCTTTCTCAATGTCTGTGTGTTTATCTATGTCTATACCTTGTAAAATTGCATCATACAGTCCATTTTCACTTCAAAATATTGGGAACTTTGGGAAAACAGAAGAGCTCAAATTATTTCTATATTTGAATATCTTACTACAATATAATCAACTTCGTGAACCATTTCCTAAAAATACAGTGTTATTCTTCCTCCCAGCATGCTGTAACTATACCCTGATCTAATCCGCCATAGCATCATAGAGGCATTCAGCTACATGGAAACTCTAGCTCTCTACTTTGAACTACCCTTAGCATTTATTCTATATTTTATTGAAGCTATTTATACTCATCTTCTTTTCACTGAAGTTTGGACAGAATTATCTAGCTATCAGTGCATTAGCTTAAAACCCTGATACTGTGTCTAATTTTTTTTTTTTATGCCACAATGGCTTAAATGGCATATTAAAAGTATTATGGTCATTATCATTTTTGTTGCATACTTTGTAAGTAATGCCTCATTTGATCCTCACAAATCCCATGTGATGTGTTCTATATCATGACATTCAGATCGTTTGATAGATTAATGTATCAAAAATTACTATGCCTTGCCTGGCTAGTGTGTCTTAATGATTGAGCCTCAACCAATGAACCCATGATTACTGGTTGGGTCACATACCTGGGTTACAGGTTCAACCCCCAGTAGGGGGCATGCAGGAGGCAGCCTATCAATGTTTCTATCTCTCTATCCCTTTCACTTTCACTCTCTCTAAAATCAATAAAGACCTTTTATTTTATTATTTAATGATATACCTTGTGTCAAGAAAGAGAAGGCTAGGTTTCAACACAAGTCTAACATTCAGTCAATATGCTCATAAAGCCATTTATGAAGATTCTACCTGGAAGATTAACATATACAAATAAGTTCAAAATAATATTTATTTAAGAAAAAAGCAAGAAAATGTTATTTAACATTTAATTTAACTTAAGTTATCATGTCTTAACTTATTGCCTAGATATAGCAGACAAATATAAATTGATATACATTATCTAACCTCAATATCAATCTTTTATGTAAAACTTTACTTTCCTAACTCTGAAAATTAAAGTCAAAGATATATTATTTTTAAACTACAATGTTTCTATACCATTGTGATACATTTTAAAGGGAATAGATTAATTGTCATTAGTATGTCTCAGAATTTGTTAAGAAAAACAAGTTCAATCTACAAATTCAATAAGTAATTGATAAAAAGTTAATTATCCTTGCCTGTGGGAAAATCTTCAGTCTCAGATCAGTAATTTTGGTGACACAAATTAGCAGACATTTCCAAATAATATGCCAGATATCTCAAACTGTCAGTAACATTCAAAAGAGGTCCCAGTTGTGTGATTATGGAGTAGGAGCAAAGATGGATGTATTCTAGAAAGCTATAGTTTTGACATTGTAATGGCCTTAAAAAGTTGTCAAACTGTCCCTATGAGGCAACAAATAGAATCAAAACAGAATTAGGATAAGAATCAAGAACTTGCTGTATGTTGTGCTGTGTAAGGACTGCAATTCAAGTCCTCCCTTGTGATAAAGACACTGTTCTCATATCACATCACATTTTTAACATGTTCTACTTTTTTTAACATACATTTTATCTGTTGGAGATAAAACTTATCTCACTTCTGAAGTAAAAAGTGGATTAGATACTTGTTATTGATAAAAGAATCATAGATGAAACATCAGCAGTGTCTTCTACTAAGCAGAGGTAACTATCGACAGAATGCATTGAGTCATGACAGTAAGTCTGCATATACAAACTTTTCTTTCCAAAGAAGTTTCTAGAGTAAAGGGATTGAATGAAATAGCCAATTGTCCCACCTTCCAGTCTTTCGGACTCACTATATTTATTATCAAGTAGACAGTTCAGTCGTTCTTGGTGGAATGAAACCCAAGTACCCAGAGAAGAATGTGGTTTGATAATGCAACCAAATGTTGAGTTGCATTATCAAACTACATTCCTGCTTAGGCCTTCCTAGTCCCTATAACACTCTTCCTGGGGTATCTTTCCGAATAAGCAACTTGTACAAAAATCAGGCCTTGAAAGCTGGGTTGAGTCAAGCAACATCAGGAAACTTTAGAGAACTTTTAGTTCAATGTCATGATAGTTTTGAGGAATAGTAATAATGTTTAAAAATGTCTTATGGGATCTGCATAAATTTGGTTACAAATGTCAGAAATACAGTGAGAAACCCAAGTGCAAAGCCAAAAGCAAGTTGTAGAGGGAGTGGTCAGTAAGAAAGTTTTATTTGATGGACATTTGCAGGTTCAACATTCAATTATGCCTGTGCTGTAAAATGTGTAAGAACATAAATTATGCCTGTGCTGTAAAATGTGTAAGAACATACAATTTTTGAGGTGTAGTTTGTTCTTTGGTTGATTACTGCCTTTGCCATCTTAAATAGTTTTAAAGTTGATTGCCAGAGGTCCCCAGATGAAATATTGGTGAAGGCCCCTGGACATATTAGATGCTGTGGAAGACTTTAAACTCCAAAGATAAAAAAAATAAAAGAAAACATCAAAACAAATGAACAATCTTAGTAACAAAACAAATATTTAAATTTATATTTAGAAAAGCAAGGGAGAATCTGAACTAGTTAAATTATGAGAGCTTAAATAATGTTTTATATTTAATTTTTATTCTAACATTGCCTTTACAAAGTGTGAATAAATGTTTTAATGAAACTTATTAGCTAAATTTCAATTTGGTGAAATATGTAAAAGAATCAAAATAGAAACAGCTTATGGATAAGTTTTATTTTACACATTTTACACATCTATTTGTTAAAGAATGGTCTACAGAGACAAACTCTCTTAACTGTGGAGGTATGTGGACTAAAACATTTTTACATTTACTAAAACAAGCAAAAAAAACAGGAACAAAACAAAAAAAGAATTAAGCAAGAGAAAGGAAGGAAGGCAGGAAGGCAGGAAGTCAGGAAGGCAGGAAGGCAGGAAGGCAGGAAGGCAGGAAGGCAGGAAGGCAGGAAGGAAGGAAGGAAGGGAGGAAGGGAGGAAGGCAGGAAAGATGGAAGGAAAGATGGAAGGAAGGAAGGAAAATGGCCTTTGGAAGGCTTACTATCTATTTATAGTTTAGACCAACTTGCAGGGAACACAAAGCAGGTGGGTTCTGCATTGTAATATTGATTTCAAGGTTCTCATCACTAAGATAATGATGGTAATTCTTCATCCAAGTAGCTTAGGCAATAGTGTCTATTCTAATCCAGTCCAGATGTTTTTTTTTTCCTGTTCGAAGCAGTTTTACTTTAATGCAGTCCCATCCAGGATTTTCACATATTCCTTTAGGGACTTGGTCGCTAAAGTAATTCATATGTTTCCTGCACACAACAGTCGATGGTTAAAAATAACTTTCAGATTTGGCAGCTCAGTATCCGTGATCGTCATAACTAATGGGCTTCAACGCCCTCTTCCATGGCCTCCTTCCTGCTTAGTACTCCTGGGTGTTCCCGAATTCTCTGCCATGTGTTCTCAGGCCGTGGTAACTGTGCTCTTCCCAACACCGCCCCTTCTCTGAGCTCACATGTGTTCTGGTGTTGACACACAATGCTCTAAGTAGAGATGTGCTGGGTCCATATCAGAGATCATTTCCATGCTGACACAGACAGCCCAAATCCCATTCTTTCACCCCTGTGCTGAGATCATCTGTGGATGAAATAATGATTCTCAAACTGGTGACTTAGATTCTATACAGGGTCTCTGTCTCTCTCTAGCTCTCGCTCTCTCTCTCTCTTTCTCAGGTACACACACTGTACAGTGTTTGTGTATTATGTAATATACATCTATAATATTAAAAGCATAATATGCTAATTAAACTGGACAGCCAGATGTCCTTCCAGACGAAGCCAGTGACGAGGGCCGAGGCAGAGGTGGTTAGGAACGATCAGGCAGGCAGTCAGGCAAGTGGTTAGGAGCCAGTGGTCCCGTATTATGAGAGGTATGTCCAACTGCTGGTTCAGGCCTTATCCAGCAGATGGACATGCCCTGAGGGGTCCCAGATTACAAGAGGGTGCAAGCCTGGCTGAAGGCCCCCCCATGCACAAATTTTATGCACTGGGTGTCTAGTTGTATTCATAACACAAGGTGGGGAGATCCTGGGTTTACAGTTCTTTGTATGTACAATAATACAATAATCCTATATAATAATTGGTAATATGCAAATTGAACCTCACACCTTTGCACAAGATGGCCACCCCCATGTGGTCAAAGATGGCCACTCCCATGTGGTCAAAGATGACTGCCCCCATATGGTCAAAGATAGCTGCCAGGGGAGGGCAGTTGGGGGAGACCTGCCTGCATGGGGGGCAGTTGGGGATAACCAGGCCAGCAGGGGACAGAATTTGGGGGCGATCAGGCTGGCAAGGGAGAACAGTTGGGGGCAATCAGGCCAGCAGGGAAGCATTAGGTGTCGATCAGGCTGGCAAGGGAGTGATTAGGGGGTGATCAGGCTGGCAGGCAGGCGAGCGGTTGGGAGCCAGCAGTCCTGGATAGTGAAAGCGGTTGTCCGAATGCCAGGGATCAGGCCTACACCAGCAGTCGGACATCCCCCGAGGGATCCCAGATTAAAGAGGGTACAGGCTGGGCTGAGGGACACCCTCCACAGTACACAAATTTCATGCACTGGGCCTCTAGTTAATAAATAATAATATAGGAATAAACTCTGCTTCATGTATCAACAACAGTAAACCTTTTGCCACATGCTGTATATGTTAATAATATAAAATACGTAATACAGATTATGTATATATATATATATATGTATTACACTTCCCTCCTCTGCTGGCCTGATCAACCCTAACTGCCCTCCCCTGCAGGCTTGATTGCCCCCAAGTTCCCTCCTTTGCAGGGCTGTTCCCTCCAAATTGCGCTCCCCTGCTGGCTATCTTTTGGCAGCCATCTTGGGTCCACATGGGGGCAGTCATCTTTGACCATATGGAGGCAGCCATCTTGTGTGTTGGAGTGACTGTCAATTTTCATATTATTCTTTTATTAGATAGGATTACATAGGATAGAGGCCTAGTGCATGGGTGGGGGCCAGCTGGTTTGCCCTGAAGAGTGGCCCGGATCAGGGTAGGGGTTCCCTTGGGGAATGGGTGGCCTGGGTAAGAGGCCTGTGGTGGTTTGCAGGTCGGCCATGCCCCACTGAAACCCAAGTAGAGGTCCTGGGATCTGGGGTTTATTTATCTTCTATCATTGAAACTTTGTAGCCTTAAGCGGAGGCCAAGGCAGGCCAGGGCAGGTGGAAAGCTTGGCTTCCTCCATTGCTGGGGCAACCCAAGCCTCCTGCTCTCTCTGTGGCTGCAGCCATCTTGGTTGGGTTAATTTGCATACTCACTCCTGATTGACTGGTGGGTATAGTGGAGGTATGGTCAATTTGCATATTGCTATTTTATAATATATATTATGTATATATATATGCCTTCTTTGAAATCTTTAATTATACAAATATTCCACAGTCCATTGTTTTACACATATGTATTCTATGGTTTTAGGATAGAGAAGAATAAATAAGATATTTAGCATTTATAAAATAAAAATTTATCAAATGGGTACTACATTACTATGTGAGAAAAATAACATTTTAGAAATCTATATCTACCTTATGATTGTATATCTATATAATGCATATTTTAAAAAATAGATGTATTTTAAATTTTAAAATATTGCTTTGAGAATACATGTAGAATAGAATATCCTATGTTCTATATTGCTAAGAGTTATAGTCTTCAAAATGAAAATAAGAGACTGAATTAGAATCTAAATCTCATCCTCATCTCACTCAATGATTTGCCCGACATCTGTAACTTCCCATCACCAACAAAATTCAGACAAATGTTAACTCTAAGTAAAATACATAGTAATTTAACATTAAATACCAATGGTATGGAATCTGTGCATTAATAATAATTTTTTAGGTTTTAATTCAATTAAAATAAATAGATGGGCCAGGAGATTGCTTGAGCAATGGTGGATTCTCTCTGTCATGGACGCCTTCTACTAATACTACAGTGAATTCATTTGACCTGTAAGTTGTTAGGTAGGATTGAAAGGCAGGTGAGAGAGAAGCTTCTTGTTAATCAAATTTAATGTCAGTCAGGTCAACTTCTTTTTAATTTTATGCTGTATTTTATGTCCCTTAGGGTTCACCATTCCTTTTTTGTCATGCTGTATATGTTTGATTATTTAAATTAGCAGTCAAGGATATGCTTTCCTTGCTGTGCTGATATGCAAATTATTTAAAGCTTTGTTTTGAAAACCTTTGTATGCATCTTAATTCTTTTTGTCTTTCCAGACTTTCATGTTGATAAAAGATACTAAAATATGTTCTCAGTAGCAGTGAGACAGTGAGATGGTTGCCACATTTCTTAACTATAAAAATATTTTTCAACTTCTCTTGTTTTTTTTTTTTTTCTGGTTATGCTATTAAATATTATGCTAGTTCTTAAAGCACCATAAAGCAAGTGGACCTAATTAGTCAGTTAGAGTTTATAGTATTGGGTGAGTGGCTTGTGAAGACATATTTTCAATCTAATTTCCTTTGCTGTCGCTTTTAAAATAAATCTGAACTTTAAAATGAAAAAAATAATGAGGTATATTTACTGTGGCAAGTTTTATGATGGATGGTCACTATTCACGTTTTTTTGTTTGTTTGTTTTTATTCCCCCCTGTGAGCTGCTGCTGCTGCAAAATTATATAGTATTATTTTATCTTTTATGAAACATGTTAACCGAATATTTTATAGTCCATAGTTTTATATACACCTATTTGGTAGTTTTAGGATAGTCAAGCATGAGTAAGTCAGGTTAACATTTTATTCATTAAGAAAAGTTACCAAATGGGTACTATAACGTGTTTTTGAATTTGTATGTCTACCTTTATCAAAGCCAGACATTTTAGCACAGTCAGGGAAGGTAGCACTGCATTTGAGTCTTTAGGGCTACAAAAGGAATCTTATGTGGTGATTAGAAGGAGGTCATTTAGAGAAGAAGGAGGTACAAATAAAATACATAAAATTGAGGAGATGGACACGTACAGTATGCTAACAAAAAAATCACTAGGAAATTAAATGGGCAAAGTGCTTACTTTCTAGTTTCAGAAACAAATGACCCAAAGGATAACTCTATATTGAGTTTCTAATATGTACAAGTAATTTTATATGGATTATCTTATTCAGGCACGGTAATGATCTTAGGCACAGTCATTTTGATTTCACAGATAATAAAATTCAGAACAAGGCACGTGAATTAAGTTGCCTAAAATCACAAAGCAAATAAGTAGAGCTAAGACTGAATCCAAGATATGCATGTGGGTTCTACATTAGTGTTTTTTTAGCTTGATTCTAGCCACTAAAGCATACTGCCTTGTTAAAATAAAGTCAACATGTATGTTGGGACTGAAGATTTGGAAATATTTGGAGATCAGGAAAATCCTTCTCTTCACACTTCTCACTTCCACTCATTCTCCACATCTTTGCTCACTATTTCACAGGTTCAGTTCTAAATTAATCTATTCTATATTTCTTTACATCATCAAAGTATCTTAAAGATTATACTAGTAATTATGAATCTTTGCCAAACTCAAAACAAACTTATTTCTTTAATCCTATCCTTTCTCGAATTAAATAGAGACATTACGGTTTAGTCACTTTCTAAAGTGTTCCCTTATGCCTCCAGGAAGAGATATTAATCGCAATTAACACATAAAAATCAGTATATGGTTTTATGTTAGAATCTTACCCCTTAAAATCACTGGTTCTCAACTCTGACTGCACATTTGAAGCATATGGAGAGCTTTTCAAAAATATGAAATGTCCACATGTCTCACAGATGATCTTTACAATCTATCTTGAGTGGGGCCAAGGATTGGTCATTTTAAAGCTACTCATAGATACAGAGAACAGACTAACAGATATCAGAGGAAAGGGGGTAAGGGCTGGGTGAAAAAGGTGAAAGGATTAGCCAAAAAAAAAACACACACCAAACTCATAGATATAGACAACAATATGGTGACCAGAGAGAAAGGGGGATGGGGAGGTAGAAGAGAATAAAGGGGGGATAAATGGTGATGAAAGGAGACTTGGGGTAGTGAACACACAATACAATATACATATTATGTATTATAGAATTGTATACCTGCAACCTATATAATTTTATTGACCAATGTTACCCTGATACACTAAATGAAAAAAATAAAAAAAAAATAAAGTTACCAAATTGGTTCTAACATGCAGGTAGGGTTGAGAATGACTCCCCCATAATATAATGGCTTACATATATATATATATATATATATATATATATATATATATATATATATATATATATATATCTCAACCCATATTAGACCATTGCCTTTTAATGGACAGACCCTAAAGATCTATGTATAACTCTGTCTTGGAACTTTCATAAGGAAAATGGTTGTGGAGGAGATAAAAGCTTGAGTGGAATGATTCTGTATAGAGATAATGGAAGAGGCAGGAAAGCATAGTGCCCAAGTAACTTTTGAAGAAGATGATAATAAAATGTACAACATATTTTGTATATTTTAGGGAAGATGTTTATAGACAAAAGGAATTCGCATATGGCAAGTTGCTGATGACTACTGTTAACCAAAGGGTCATTCAAAATTGGAGTGGTGGTCTTAGAAGCCAGCTTGAAAGGAGTTAAAGAATAACATCCATGAAATTGGACATAAGTGTAGATACACTGTTGTTGCCATTTTTTATGTTAAAAAAAGAAATAAAAATATTAGAATCTTAGTTGATCATCCCATTAAGAAAATATTTAGTCTAATTTAGTTATTTGTTGTTGTTTTGCATTAGAGGCCTGGTGTATGACATTCATGCACTGGAGGGGGCTGTCCCTCAGCCCAGCCTGTGCCCTATTGCAGTCTTGGGACTGCTCGGGCAATGTCAGACATCCCTCTCACAGTCGGGGCTCTCGTAGTCCAGGTCCCCTCGCTCCTTACCACCCACCTGCAGTGGAGGTAGGAGAGGCTACCGCTCTGCACTCGCCAGCTGTAAGCCCGACTTCTGGCTGAGCGGTGCTCCCCCTGTGAGAGCACACTGACCACCAGGTAGCAGCTCCTGCATTGAGCATCTGCCTCCTGGTGGTCAGTGTGTGTTGTAGTGACTGATCATTCTGTTCGGTTGATTTGCATATTAGGGTTTTATTATATAGGATAGTAAATGTTGAACAGGTAATACAGAACACAAATATGTAATTATGGAAAGGTAAGTATTTTAAGTTGCTGTAGAAAGCTCTATAGAATTTAAAGGATTGTTGTTGTTTTTTAATTTACACAATGTTTTTATTTTTATTCAACCATAAGCAAACTGCAGAATTAACACAACATTCAGCTACTCATTACACCAACAAAGAGTGATCAATTTATTAGGCATATACTCCCAGATTTCTGATAACTTCTCACCTAGCCCTTCAGCTCATCTAGATGGCTGTGCTTCTACAGGACAGGGATGCTCCCTGTTGCTTTTTTCAGTACTGCTCTTTAAAGGAGGGAGAGCAGGATACTGATGCTTGTAACCAATCTGAGATATAGCATACTGGGGGTTAGTGGACATGCCAACCTTTGTCTGTCTGGTGAGAGACAGGGCTGTGAAAATATATATCAGAATATGCTACCATGCACAATTCTGGATTTGGGCTCACAGAGGCAGAGGCAATGTATTTTTAATGCACTTTTTTAGTATTCCTTAAAGACCTTTTACTGTATACTCTGTACTATTACTGTAGACCTGTTCTTCTTATCTAAATTTCTTTCTCTTTAAATTCTGGGTTGCTAATGCTATATTAATGATCTATTGACCACATCATAGTACCAAATAGCCCCCAAAATGCAGTTCAATTTTTTTTGCCTTTTTTTTTAATCCTCACCCAAGGATATTTTTTCCATTGATTTTTTTGTTGAGAACAGTTGTTCTCAACCTTTTTAATGCCACGACCCTTTAATACAGTTCCTCATGTTGTGGTGACCCAAATCATAAAATTATTTTCGTTGCTACTTCATAACTATAATTTTGCTACTGTTATGAATCATAATGTAAATATCTGTGTTTTCTGATGGTCTCAGGCGACGCTGCTAGTGGTTCTCAACTTGTGGGCCTAAGACCATCGGAAAACACAGATATTCACATTATGAACTGTATTAAAGGGTCGTAGCATTAGAAAGGTTGAGAGCCACTGTTTTAGAGAGAGTGGAAAGGAGGGGAGAGAGAGATGAGAGACACATTGATTAGTTGCCTTCAGCATACACCAGGACTGGGGCTAGGGATCGAGCCTGCAACCATGTGCACTTGACTGGGAATCAAACCCATACCCTTTGTTCCATGGGCTGATGCTCTAACCACTGAACAAAGGCCAGGGCAAAAATGCAGTTGAAATTTTTTTCAAAACATAAAGGAGGTGGTGTGACCCTGTGCAATTAAAAATAGTCTCCTCTTTTGGATTTTGTGAAATAAGCCATCTATCTATCTAGCTAGCTGTCTCTGATTTTGTGCTTTAAGTATGTTCTTCAAATTTTCTTCTTTGGCATTTTATCTGAACAACTCTGCCCCATCCCAGTCAAAACATTGAGTATGCACTTATGATTTTTAGCCACCATTTATGTACTTCTGAGAAGCAAATCTATTGTCTGTAGCAATCTATTGTCTGTAGCATTTCTAATCTGTAGACCTAAATTTCCAAAGGCCTATCTGCTCTACATTCTCAAAGTTTCTTAACTTGAACTTACCTTTCTCTTCAACAGCCCAGCTCTGTTATTGCCATAGAGCAGTTAGTGGCACCAGGTGTTACTTTCTGAGTATTCTGCTACTAGTGCCACTGCCCTGGCTCCAGGTACCTCAAAATGATTTCAATTCTTTTATAAGTGAACTTCTTGTCTCTAATTCTCTAAATCTTCTAATCTGCTTTATCAAGACCTGGGCTCTAAACTGTATTTGTGGTTATGGCATTGCCCTGTTTAATAAAACTCTGAGTGTTCCCCAATCTCTTCAGAATGAGTTCCAAACACTGAAATATACCTTTTAGTATGCCCACTTTCACAGAACCTCCTCATAAACAATGTTTATGTTGTGGAACCGCTGTGTCAATTACAAGCAAACAGTCCCCAACCTCCTCTAATACCTTCTCTAGTAACTAAGAGTTATCGTTCAGCCTTGGTGACACAAGATCTTTTGTTTTCTGAATATAACCTAAATCATAGCCTTGATCCCCCATATAATATGACTTCTTATCACCATTTCACAGGTTCAGTTCTAAATTAATCCGTTACTTCTATATTTCTTTATGTCATCAAAGTATCTTAAAGGTCATAATTATAATTTAGCAGTCTTTGTCTAAATCTCTATTCGCCACTTAAAAGTGTTTCTTTCATCAGAATGATTTATGCATTTGTCTCCAACCTTATGTAACAAACTTCCAGATGACAGATTTAGTAGTTATTATCTTTGTTTCTTGCTCAAGATAATGTATATGTTAATTGTTCAGTATACCATTCTTTAATCATATTATTGGATCCTTTAACTGCATAGGTCAAAGAGGAAAATTCTAGGTGGCATTGTATTTTTAATGAACTCAGTAGAATTCTGAAATTTCGGAGAGTTCCTTAATATCCATTCGTTGGCAGATGAGCCTAATGAATCTTTATCTGAAGTAAAGGGATTTTTAACACTAATTCAACAACTTTTTTTTAATGGTTCAAGTCTGTATTTCCATGTTTAGATTTATATAGTTTTTATTTGCAGAGTTCACATAACTATGTGTGCAAGTGGCATTTTAGACTCTGAAGAGAATTTATAAAAGGAAGTGTAGTGGTGGCAGGGTATTCCTCCATCTGTTAGTAAATCCACTTCATTGAATACTCCACATGGAGTTTATAACATTATGTAAAATCTGAACCTCTAACCTATAAGGTTACTATGTTATCCTGATAATATTAACAAGTATTGCAATAATCATTCTGATTGTTCTGCTATAGAATATCCCATTCCTCTGAAGCTTTATTACATATTAAAAGACTGCTACACACAAGGTGAAAAAAAAGGTTACCAAAATGTAAAATATAATTTAAACGTTTTAGAAAGACCTGTTCCTAATTTTTAAAATTAAAATGCTCTTAAAAAGGATGATGGTTTTTTGTACTGAAAAAAAAAATATATATATATATATTTTTTCAAATTAACCTATGGCTGAAGTACTAGTAAAAATGAATGAGACTGGGATTAAGTATTCAATAATAACTCACATTGTCTGAAATTACCAGAAGGTTACATGGGCCAACATTTTTGGAGTTGAATGTGTTCTGTATATCTGACAAGAGGAGGCTGCCGTCTCTACAAATACCAAACTCAGTGGATTTGGTCAAAAATTACATTTGAGCTAACATTTATTTTCCTTCTGTAACTTAAGCAAGTGTTAATATTTCAGCAGTGTTGTAAGGGAGAGAAAATAATTTTCCCTCTACGCTTTTAAATTCTTGACTGAGACCTTCCTCCCAATAAAAGAAGACAGATTAACAGGAGAAAAATAAACAGAAGCTCAATTACATGCACACCTCCTGTATACATGGGAGATAACCCAGGAAAACTGAGTAACTCCCAGAAATGGCACAAGCCACCACGTACCATCTCAAGCTTAAGAACAAGAAAGGTGTTGATGGAGAAGGAGACTAGGGAGGCTTACTGTAGGTTATCAGGCAAAGTGCAATATCAAGTATATGGTTGTTACACACATCTAACTCTGCCTACCCCATCGATAGGAATTTCTAGAGGTTTAGTCACCCTTTCCTTCTAGCACAAAGAGGAAGGCACCTTGATCAATGGAGATTTCCCTTATAAATGTAAATGTGTTTTACAAACGGTTGACTTCTCAGTTTTCAGATTCTCTTGTATCTGCTTTTTCTTAAAAAATAAGCAGCCTAAAATAATCCCTATGCCAAAGAAGCACATTTTAAGGTGACACATTCTGCTCCCATTCAGTGTCCTCAGGTAAGCTCTGTGTTCAGATATCACTGACTCTGGGAGTAGAATGTGAATTAGGCCTATTTTTCCCTAGTCATAGTAGTGAAACCAAAATGTAGGGTGTTTGAGTCCAAGTTTGTTGAAGAATGAAGTCACCGACAAAAATGATTAGAGGAACCAAAGTTTATTGAGAGAAGCCAATCCTGGAAAAGGTACAGCTTGGGTTCCAGGAGCAGGCCGGTGTCCAGCGCTTCCTTGCCATGTTTCGGTCAGGTGTTAAAGTCTATTAGTCCACATGCAGGGTTCCACATGGCCTTAAACCACAGGGGTGCAGGGAATGTGCGCCCCTGCTGCCACAGGAAGGTCGCCCATTGTGTGGGGTGGATACAGTCTTGCTGGCTCCTGATTGGTCCTTTCAAAGAATTCTGCCTTAGCAACATCCTTGTGATTGGTTTATATGACTTACTGCCTTGTGATTGGTTATCTGTAAGTTGTCTGTCTTAGCAATGTTCAAACATTCTAAAGTTCATACCTCTGTGTGTGCCCTTCCATCCCTGTCCAGTTGGAGTACATTAATAACTCCCCCGAGTTGGGTTCCCCAGTTTTATTCCCTCCCAACCCCCGACATGATTCTTGAATACGTAGCTTCCTTCTTTCTCCTCAGTAGGAAGGTTGGTGAATGTTTGCTTGTAATTAATACAGAACCTCAACATAAACACTGTATATTATATTGTGTGTGCCATGGTGATTGATTTTGTCCCCACTCCTAAGTATAACCAGAATCTGGCCACTTCTCATTATCCAGATTCCCATGATATGTTCTCATGACTATAACAGTAGCCTTTACTGAGTTGGTTCTCCCTACTCTTCCCCTGCTACAGTCTGTTCTTCATGCAGCAGCCATAGTGAACCTTTTAAATAAAAAATAAAGTCATTATATCCCTTCTGATTGGTGTTAATAGCAGCACAATTTACAATAGCTAAGATTTGGAAACAGCCTAAGTGTCCATCAAGCAGATGAGTGGGTTAGAAAACTGTGGTACAGCTACACAATGGAATACCACGCTGCTATAAAAAGGAAGGAGTTCTTACCATTTGCAACAGCATGGATGGAGCTGGAGAGCATTATGCTAAGTGAAATAAGCCAGTCAGAGAAAGATAAATATCACATGATCTCACTCATTTCTGGAATATAATAAACATAAACTGATGAACAAAAATAGAACCAGAGTCATGAAAGCATCAAACAGACTGTCCAAGCTATGAGGGTAGATGGAGGGGGGAGGTGAAGGGGTGGAGAGCAAACGAAGGACCTGTACACATGCATATGAGCATAACCAATGGACACAGACAAGGGTGGGAGATGAGGGCATGTGCTGGGGGGTGGCGGCAGCCAGGGAGAGGTCAATGGGAGAAAAGGGAGACTTATGTAATGCTTTAAACAATAAAGAATTTAAATTTTAAAATAAATAAATAATTAAAGTCAAAGTCTTCCAGTAGCTTTTCATGTTGCTCAAGATAATTCAAAGCCCTGCTCCTGGTCTATAAGATCCTACACAGTTTGCTCCCCTCTGATCTCATCTACTGGATCCTCCGGTGACACACTCTTTCCAGCTACAGTGGGATTTTAGCTGTTCCTTCAATGGTGGATTGTAAATGGTTTAAGAAAGAAGAGTCCAGGATGACTGCAACATGTTACTAGTAAATCTAAGCAATTTGAAAAATGAAGGTTCTATTTACTTGGAGAGCAAATACCAGGGAGGAGCAGGTTTGGAAAGAAAATAAACTCTGGAAATACACTCAAAGGGGAAAAAAAATAACCTTTCTTTTTTCATACTAAATCCAATTTAGGATTAAAAGATTTCTTTCCCATAAATGATCATATCCTAGAGACCTTTATAATATTGCTTATCTTTTAAATGTTTTGGGGGGGATAAACATCATCTTGGAAAAACATATCATGGAAGCATAATACATTGTAATTTTTTCTCCCAAGAAAACATCAAGGCTTTTTGGAGAAGGCAATGCATTTTTGCCATTTGTTTACTTAAAGTGAGTTACCTGAGCCCTAATGTAACAAAGAGAATCTCCTTTAAAACACCAAACACAATGACAGTACTTTAATACAATTATATTGGCAGCTATGTTCTTCATTTCTCACTGGAAACAAGGTTGATAACAATTCTCACAAGCAATTTATTAAAATTAGGAAAGTGTCAGGAAGACTCCAGCAGGGGTATGGCATTTACTTTTGAAAGTCATCCTCGGTTTAATAATAGGTATTTGGATAACTTTTTCTTTCCTTCTTGGGCTCAGCTGGAGGAAATTTTTACGACAAAGGAAGGCTGATTTTATGCATGTTTGACTTAATTCAGAGGGATTTATGAATGCCACAGTAGCCTATTTGGATTGGCTGTGAATAATGTGAGGCAGAAAGTTTTCATTTCTTTTCCAGCTTAAATATCTCATGTTTTCTTCGTAACTTTTTTTAGAGAAACAGACACTTTAAATAGTAAAACCCAAGTATCAAGCATTCTTATTTGTGAATTTCCACATGCTTTCTAAAATTCGTAAGAAAGTATGACTTTTATACAGTACATGCAAGAGCTCAAAAAGTCTGAAATAAATGTGGCTAAGTATAAAATGTGGTACTAAGACAATATTTTATTTCATAGAATAACTAAAAGAAAACATTTGTGAAAATAAACTTTCAGAGTAAAACACATACACACACAACACACACACACACACACACACACACACTCTCTCTCTCCTGGCAGTGAGATATATGATTTCAATTAAATCATGACCAGTATGTGGTTTTTAAGACAGATTGACTTTTTATACTTTGGTATGTATATGTTATGTGTTGGTTTAATATGATTTCAAATCTACTTGTTTAATTACTTAAGTAAAATTATTTTAATTCATTTGTTTATAACAAAAATAAAGTTGCTTCTAGAAGTAAAATTATTTTGACATGAGTGCTGTATGCTGCGTCAGAATGGCATCACCTCCTCTGATGTCATTGGTAAGCACCTCAGCCAGCCAGCTGCTGAGGGACGCTTCCTGGGCCTTATCAGTGAGAATATGTGGAGAAGCATACTATGGAAAGGAGACATTTAGACTATAAATACTGGGAATTTGTAAGAACTATTCCAAAGTTTTGATTTGGGCCTGGCAACTTTTTGCTGACCTAAGGATACTTCCAAGACCTTTGGGGCATTAGCACCTGCCTAGCTCAGGACAATTTTTTGGTGGGCAGTGGGGAGGGACTACACAGAGGCCAGTGACAAAGGTGAGCCTTCTGGCCAACACTGGCATCTCAGTTGCCTAGAAAAGTGCTTTCCCGAGTGCCTACTCATATAAAGAGATACACATCCTTTAACTTTGGACTCTATTCATTTTATTGACTCTTGTCTGAAACAATAATGTAATTAACCTATCTTGCTTTTGGGTACATTATTTCTTTATTGACTTATTTAGAGATGTTAACCTGTATGTTATTGGCTTGTGAAATTATTATAATTTCCAAAGCAAATCTGTGCTAAATTAATTGCTGGCAAAGACAGAACCAGTCTCTGAGTATAACTTTACTGCCGAAACAAACAACAAAAACGTATTATCAGCTAAAATAATGAAGACAGCTATTTTAGCAACTATAATTTACTTTTTCATATATAGTACTTATATTACTTGGTGATGATAGTGTTATTTTACATGAATTTTCTTTGTTAATCTGGTTAGAAGAAATGGATCTTGAGAAGAAATGAACTCATTTAAAATTGTTATTGTCCCATATTCTTAAATTTGGAATTTGTGGGTGAAAAAGAGTGGAATAAGACCATCTCTTTCTGAAACAGATACATATTGATGCACTTGATGAAATGTATCATTTGCCAGATGATTATGGAGGGCAGACTTAATTCCAGTTCTGCTTTAGGAATCCTGAGGGATTGTGAGGGATATGGAGGCTGTTTAGGCATGGTCCCTCCCTGGAAGTAGCCCAAATGCAGAAAGTCTAAGGTACTCTTTATGAGGATAATGTTTCCTAATTACTTTGAACTTTCTGCTGACTCCCAAGATCTTCAGAAATCTGAGACATGAGACATCACACTTCATATATCTTATTATCATCCATATAAAAAGAAAGCTAATAAATTATTTTGTCATGATTATCTTAATTTTTATAAATTATGATGCATGCACCTAGATCATTTCTTTAAAATGTAGTAATTTGATCCAGCATTTAAAGCATATAACATTTTTGTTACATTTTACATCTGCTTCCAAATTGTTCTATTATCTTCAGAAAAAAATATTTGACTACTGGCCCTCTGTCTCTTTAAAGCAGAGATATTTATTATCTGCCACTTTAATTAATCAGATTTTTCAAAAAAGATTTGGTTTGACAAAAAAAGTAAGTTGTGATAAAACAACTGTTAACCACTAAAATTTCTTTTTTCCTATTTTTTAGTCAATAATAAAGACTGCATTTAGTATTAGAATTTATGGCTAAACTGCTGAGAACTTACCACACACACTCATACTTTGGTATGTATTTGTTGTGTGTTGTTTTAGTATGATTTCAAATCCACTTGTTTAATTACATGGACATGTCTAAAGAAGAACCTATCATTTGTTATCATCTCCTTTACTTTCACTTCATTTCATCTCCAAACACTAATACCATCCTGAGACCGTCCTTTTGAATGTGTTCTTAGTTCCTTGTGAAATGAAGAGAAAGATTTTAATAAAAGCAGTTGCCTGCCCGTGCAGCATGGCTCAGTGGTGGAATGTTCACCTAGGAACCAGGAGGTCATGGTTGGATTCTAGGGCAGGGCACATGCCCAGGTTGCCCGCTCAGTGATTTTCTTTCATCATTGATGTTTCTATCCCTCTCTTCCTCCCCCCCTCCCTGAAATCAATAAAACAAACAACAGTTACCTACATGGACAAAAATTGTAATCAGGGCTTGTGGAAGACTTAACAAAAAATGACATCTGGAAGTTTTCACAATTGCAGCAAATATATGAGAACCTCCTAAAGACCTTTATTTGTGTTACATAAGCATCAAATTGATAAAGGCATCTACAAGTGTCAGATATTCTTCAGAATTTCTCCCATTATAAGAAATTTTTCTCTCTAGCTGAATGTGTAAGTTGTGATATTAAGAGATAATTATGCCTTATTTCCTAAAGACCTATATTTAATGTCTGATAAATGAAAACTGTATATTTGCAAGTAACACTGAATGAAGTTGTATTTTAAAATAAAATTAATTTGCTTTATATGCACAATATGAGTACTCACACATGTCTCCATTTGACACCGAGGGAACCACAGTGTTTCCTGAGATAATTTTTGAAAACTTATAAAATGTGAAACTCTCATTTACTATTGAAAACTTAATAAAATTGGGACTCATGGGGGTGTGAAAATGTCTAAAGTTAATGTTTCAACTTTTGTACATGACATTCAGAAGATAATTATAATTTGTTTTGTGGGGAGTCTAAAAATTATTTTCTGCTTCTTTATTTATTAGGTTTTCTCTCTTGCACTGTTTGGATAGGTTTATCCCTGGCCCTTTTATTAGTGCAGAATAAATAAAAAGCCTTAAAAAGTCCAAAATCCTTAACCAATATTGTTTCTCAGTGCTCATGAAATACATTTTCAGATAATTTCATAACTTGTAACACTATCTAAGCACTAATAGGATTTCCCCTTTTTTCAAAATAGATCATTGCTTTTAAATAAAGAGACTTAAGAAGAAGGATGATTCAAATTCACTTACAGAAAAGTAGATTAATTTTCATGGTTAATTGCGTCTCTTTCAATTTGAGGGAAGTAGCTGAGCTATTGTCAAGATGTATGCATCATCCCACTGAAATTGCAGGGCTATCTACCTATTTGGCCATCATAGCCTTGAACTGGAGTGACCAAATGCAATTCTGGTTCTTTCTCAAGTCACTGAGAGGGTGGGTGGCCATTTTCTCTGAAGCCAGAGGGAGCTCATATACCTCTGGAGATAAGTCTCTCTGTCTGCTGCACTTTCATGAGCTCCCATTCAATTAAATTAAAGGTAGTATTTGCATCTGTTTTATACAAGTCAAGTTAGATATTGCCTAGTAAATATCAAGCATGCTGTTTACTATAACTTTTTATTTATTGGGCAGAATTATTATTGGTGAGTTTATGTTACTTCTCATGCTCATTTTGTTTGTTTCTTCAATATTTCCAATACTTACATATCTCCTAGACTCATGCTACACTTTACCCTCATAAATGTGTCTGTCATTGAGCTCCTAATCAAATCTTTCAGATAGACTCGCTTTTATTTATTTTTTTTTACTTTTTTCTTTATTGGTGAAGGTAGGAAGGATAGAGGAGTCATGTTGTAATTCTAATTTGATGAATGGATAATTATCTCCCTTTGTTCTGATAACCTAAATATGAGAAAAATTGATAACAAAATTTACATAATGACATTAATAGAGTAGGTTGAAGGTTGTGGAAATTATATTTCTTTATATAATATATTCATATATTTTTATGTTCCAGATACAAATATGATAATATATCTCTACCTATTATAAAACAATTGTAGTGACAACTGCAAGGAAAGAAGTGATAGGCATTCTCTGCTTTTCAAAAACGATTTATGACCCTGCTCCATATGTTTTCCAAAGCTCATTCAGCAGTTTTGCTGGCTAAGTTATCCATGATTACTTAGTAAAAGAAGGAGAGCTTGTTGATGCAATATAAATTGATTGTTAAAAGCTATATTTATTCAGTGTCCACTATATGCTAAGTACTGTTTTAGAAGTTGGGACAAGATGATGAAACAAGCCAGAAGGTCATTGCTTTTCTGGACCTTACATTCCAATTAGGAGGACATGAAATGACTAGTATAAAAAATAACTCCTGAATTGAGGAGTGCTAGGAAAAAATAAAGCCAAGGTACCTTAAAACAATTAGTGTTTGAAAACAAATATAAGGGCAATAACTCTTGAATATCTATATTTACAAACACACATGCATACCTAAAATAAGAGATCATGACCATGAAAACTAAGTGTGTGTAAATTGCATCTCAGTATTATGTAAAAAGTTGGGGTTTGTTTTCATTTTCATGAGTAATACAAAGAGCTCAAAAGAGGTCTTTGAGCAAATAAATCTAATGGAAAGATAGCAATCTAATCCAATCACATCACTCAAAAATCTTGTGAATAAGCACCTAAAGGTAGTGCCTACAAGTTTAGTTGTAGAAATATGATTCCAACTCAATCTACACATAGTGCTGACAAAGAGTTTAATTGCTATGTCCACTTTATGGTATATTACTATTAAAATGAATGCCACTCTAGGATTATCTTTTAAAATCTACTTTAGAAAAGAAAAACAACATAATCATTCTGAATATATGTGTGTATGCAAACCTATGACTTAATATTTTCCTTCCATGAAAACTCACTTAATTGTGTACTATAACTTCCTTAAGGAAGACTATAAATGCTGAATTTTGAATATTAATGAAAACTTAACATGATAATACTTTAAAAAGTTTCAAGAATCCAATTCTTCCCAAAGGCCTTTCACAAAAAAATTAAAAAAAAATATTTTATGTTAAAAATTAGAATTTATCTCATTAACTATTTTGCATTCTTATCAACATTTTGAATTTTTATGAGTATTATTTAAGAATCCTGATAAAGGAGTATTTATGTAGTGATAACAATTTTATTGATGAAACTGGGTATTAGTTTATCCCAGTAATATATTTTAAGAGTGCTAATTAATAATTATAGCCCAATCTTCCCAGTATTGCTGATTTAGTTGGTAAAATAAAAATATTTTTATGTTTGTAGTTTACCAGCTTTGATAGACTGAAAAGCACTCCCCTGAAATATGTCCACACCATATAGCACAGAACCTGTGACTATATCACCAGACATGGTAAAAAGTTCTTGCAGATTTTATTAAAGATCTTGTTATGGGGGCACTGTCCTGGATTGTCCTGGATGAGCCTGATGGAGTCAAGGAGGGAAGCAGGAGGTGAGAGACAGATGACAATGTGACAAAGAAGGCAGAGATTAGAATGAAGAAGCCATAAAACCAGGAGTGCTGGCCGCTTCCAGAACTGGAGAGATAAGAAACTGGTTCTCCCCTGAAGCTTACAAACTAGCCCCTATGACACCTGTTAATACCTTAATTTTAAATCTGTTAAACTTATACTAGACTTCTGACCGCCAGAACTGCTAATGAATAAGTTTGTGATAATTTTTATAGGAAGGAGGTGAAAGTCAGGCACACACTAAACTGTATTAATATGATAGAAAGACAAGATGAAATTATAAAATACTTTCTAAAAGTAATAGTAATACATAGCCCTAATTGTCTCATAAAGTATTGAAAGAGAAGAATTAGGCATTGCTTGGAGACTGTTCCATACATATTTACCACGTAAACAACTTTATCAGAGTTTTTGAGGAATATAATCGGAAGCAAACAGAATCGCTTCCTCTGAAAAAGCAATCAATGAAAATTACTCTTTGAGGATTTTAGAAAATATTAATTTTAGAGCACTATTTATATTCATTTTTCCCTGTTCTTCCTCCTACATCTGAGAAGTGTAAAGAAATTAATTTATGGAACTTACTAAAATCCAAATTATGCTTAACCTACATCCATAGCTGTGATTTTTAACTGGAGCCTTATAGGAGGAAGTTACCCTCAAGTGTGTTCATGGCTGAAAAAATGGCGACAACACATGGAGTAAGCTTCTTATCTTGGTGAGGTCTCACCATATTTTATCCCGCATGCCTGGAAGGTTCAGCGTATTTGTGAAATGACACACCATTCTCTGGCACAGTTGGGACTCCACCTTGATAGCGGATGCTTATGCATGAATTAACACACAGTATTATTCCTCAGACCACTGCTTTAAAGCTTGCAAGCGAAACAAAATAATGAGGCTCCTCTAGGCTTGAGAAATATTACTTTTGTCATTGTAACAACTACAAAAGTACAAGATCAGATTCAAGGAAACTTATTTTTTTTTTATGTGCCATGTTTACTTCTTGCTTTGAGTTCCAGCTGTGCCTGGAATTAACTTTCAAACTAAAGAAAATGGCCTTTGCAGCTGGGGAGAGAGTTTGGGGCCCACTTGAATCAGACACAGTTGGTGGAGGGAGGAAATATCATGAATACTCTTCCACTACTTTTGTGTCTCTGTTGGAGGCCTTTGTAAGAAGAATCTAAACATTATTCTGCCTTCTCATCTTCTGACTGAATGAATGGGTAGCAGTGCTTATGAAAACCCTTTCTTAAAAAAGTGCTGGCTTTGTGACCATTTTTCTCTCTAAGAGAGTAGCCTTTCACTAAAGTACAGGAACAGGATTACACATCTAAGCCATCCCTCCTCTTGAATTCAAAGCCTGAATAATAAAACGATGTGCAATGTAATATCTAAGGACTATTGTTCACTGAGCTTCAACCTGTGGTATGCAATTGATTGAAAAATTATATTTTCATGCATGTAGGCATTCAGGGTCCCCTACACTCCCTGATTACACTTTGTGAAGAAATTTAATTTTTACTACTAGTAAGAATATATTTGCAATATCTCCAGGGGTAGTAAAGTATGTTCCTGTTACTTTTAAAAAGTAAACAACTGGCCCGGCTGGCATGGCTCAGTGGTTGAATGTTGATCTATGAGCCAGGAGGTCACAGTTTGATAGCCAGTCAGAGCACATGCCCAGGTTGAGGGGTTGATTCCTAGTGTGGGGCCTGCAGAGGCAGCCAATCAATGATTCTCTCTCATCATTGATGTTTCTATCTCTCTCTCCCTATCCCTTCATCTCTGAAATCAATAAAATTTACATATTGAAAAGACCTTTCTTACTTTTTTTTAAACGTAAACAACTTACTCTAATTGCTCTTAAGATACTTAACATTAGGGGGTAAAGATAGAAGCACAATTTGTGTTTGTAGTGAATTCATTCTTAGGTCTATTCATTCATCCCATTTTTATTGAGTACCTGCTACAGAGCATTGTTCTAGGCATGGGCAACCGAGGTGGACAAAACGTATGATGCCCCTGAGCTCATGGAACTTTTAATTTTTTGTGGAAGGAAACAGGCACTAAACTAAGAAGCCAATATAGTGACTATTTTAGAGTTGTAAGCCTGATAAGGACAAATTTAAACACAGTAATGTTATCATAGTGTGCAGAAGGTGGGGAATGAAGGATGGGTCAGAAAGCTTTTTCTCTGTGGAGATCTAATTGGCCTGTCATGCAGAGATCTGAGGGAAGTCTCCTCCAAGCAGAGCTACCAGCAAGCACCAGTCCAGGAAGCTTTTGTGTTTTTAAATCTTGGTGGACAAAAGGCTAAGTAGCAGGAAGAAAGATAGGCTATGGCTAGATCAAATCTTAGCGGTGTAAAAAATATAGGTTTTTATATTCTTCATATAACTTTCTCTTGGGAAGATATTGGTATCTTTTTTGCTCTCTGCTACATATGTCTAACCATCATTTTAGGTTGATTAGACTGTCATGAAGTTATACTAATCTGTTTTCTTTCTAAAGAGGTTCTAGGGTCTACACTCTCATGCTGATGCCAATACTAAGAGTTTTGATTTTCTCTCCTTTGTAATGTGACAGCAGATTAAAAAGAGGGACTTCTGTATTTTCCCTTAGGGCCCAAAGAATAACTTATGTATTATGCAAGCTACACTCCCTTATTTGTCAAGATATTCTTTTTTTACTGTAATATCACTATGTTGAATTATATATTGGAGGAAAATAAGAGCTGAGACTTGCTTACCAACATATCTTCTTTCCAATATATCTTGATGTTAAATATCTCACCCTTGATATGATCTCTTAGGGCATTCCATTTGAGCTGCACACAGTAAGTCACAATTTTTGTCATCAAGCTGTAGTAACTCTTTTTTTGTACTCCATTAATGAAATCATCTATCTTATCCCATCACTGTAGGCAAAAACAATTTTCTATATGTTGTATGCCCTTATCATGACTTCTAAAATGCTGTCATGGTTACATACTGTCTAGTTTACTTTTAGAAAGTAGAATCTTAGCTTTCTAGAAAATAGTTTTAAAAATGTGTGGATCTATTCATCAGCCAGTCTCAGCTGCTGCTGAATGAACAGTTCCATGATTAACAGCCAGAGACTGTGCAGGCAGTCACAGAATCTGCTGCTTTAATAGAACTGGATAAATTAATTTGTACATCTTGTGATTATATGACTGTTAGAAAGAACAAAGTATTGCTGACATAGCTTGTGATAAAGAAAAACATACTGAATTTCCATTTTAGTTGATTGAAAAAAATTCTGGGCAGAAATTAAATATCTTAAAAACAAGAAAGCTACTAATACTACATATACTAAACATCCTAATCAGTTAAGCTGAAATCTCAAAAACAAGACAAAAAAAATTGAGTGCATAGTGCTAAAATATAGACCAATTAAGTCTAATGAAATGGAAACACATCTATATTGTGTTAATATTGTATGCCAAATGAGGCACCAGACAACTTAATTTTTTCACTTTATAATTAATTTAAATATTGTATGGTCTTAACCAGATATATGAGAATGTATAAGAAAATGTTTTTAAAATAAAGAAACCATCAAAATAAGATATATGTGTATATATATATAGATATATACAGACATATGGAACATGTTGTATATATCACTTGTTGAATAAATATTTATTTATAAATTAATGTAAGCATATGCATATTTTATGGAGGATTATTTATTCAAAATACATCATTCCTTCCCAAATAATTTTTATCTAACACTCTGCAAGGAATATTGAGATTCTAACATTTCTATAAGATTATCAGAATAATCCTACCTAATAAAAGAGTAATATGCAAATTTGCCATCACTCTAACACACAAGATGTCTGACCCCATGTAGTCAAAGATGGCTGCCCCCATGTGGACACAAGATGGCCACCACAAAATGGCCAGCAGGGGAGGGTAGTTGGGAGGGACCAGGTTTGCAAGGGAGGACAGTTGGGGGTGATTAAGCCTGAAGGGAAGGGCAGTTGGGGGGGACCAGGCATGCAGGGTAGGGCAGATAAGAGTGACCAGGCCTGCTGGGGAGGTCAGGCATCAGTCAGGCTCTCAGAGGAGGGCAGTTAGGCATCAATGAGGCTGGCAGGCAAAGCGGTTAGAGGTAATCAGGAAAGCACGCAGGTGAGCAGTTGGGAGCCAGCAGTCCTGGATTATGAGAGGGATGTTGGGCCTAAACAGGCAGTCAGACATCCCTTGAGGGGTCCCAGATTGGAGAGGGTGCAGGCTGGACTGAGTGACATCCCCCCCCATGCACGAATTTTGTGCACCAGGCCTCTAGTCAGTTAGTGCACCAACTCCAATCTGGAACATCCCTCTCACATCCCTCCCAACTGTGCGCCTGCCTTCCTTCCTGATTGCCCCTAACAGCTTCTGCCTGCCAGCCTGATCACCCCTTAAACACTCCCCTGCCAGCCTGATTGATGCCTAACTGCTCCCCTGCCAGCCTGTTTGCCCCTAACTGCCCTGCCCTGCAGCCCTCTCCCCGCAACTTCTCTCCTCTGCTGGCCTGGTCACCCCTACCTGCCCTTTCCTGCAGGCTTGATCGCCCCCAAGTGCCCTCCCTTGCAGGCATGGTCCCTCCCAACTACCCTCCCCTGCTGGCCATCTTGTGGTGGCCATCTTGTGTCCACATGGGGGCAGCCATCTTGTGTGTTGGAGTAATGGTCAATTTGCATATTACTCTTTTATTCGATAGGCTGCTGGGTATTATGGAAAATGTATATCATTTGGACAGACTTTACCTTTGCTACAACATCGAGTAAATTTTCCATCAGATGGTTTTTCACTGGAGAAATTTAGTGATAGGCAAAATTGACATCTAACAGTCATTCCACCACAACTATGTTCAAGAATTACATCATCATGTACTCCATTTTCAATGAGAAGGCAGTTCCTACCAGTATTGGTAGTACTTGTTGATGACTGTTCTTTGGATATATTCTGTCGACACTGCCACCTTCTTTCAAGTTCAGAGGCACATTGATCTTTAGACATTTTCTGTCAATGATGCCGGCTTCTTTCAGCTTCAGAGCGACATTTTTCCAATAGCTGCCCTTCAGATACATTCTGTTGCAGGTGCTGCCTTCTTTCAAGATCAGAAACACGTTGGCCTTCAGACATTTTCTCTCGATAACGCTGGCTTCTTTTGGCTGCAGAGCTACCTTGTATCAATAGTAGATGTTTAGACATAGTCCCACCTCCCTGCTGCCAGGTGAATGGGAGTCCTGGCTGTCAGGTGGCAGGGAGCTATCTGACCAACAGCCAATTCTCTAGGGGTGGGACTTCCTCCTCCCTGCTGTCAGAGTCTGGGCCAGCAAAAACTGGGACACAGCATCAAGTCCCCCTGTGCCAGAAGACCCAGAATCAACTCCCCACTCACTTGTGTGTCCCCTGGACACAACATCCAGCCTCATGGAGGGGCTGACAGGCCCAGACATGCCAGAGGCCGGGGAGCAGTGAGGCTAGATCTGCCACTGGCGTGGGCGGATCCCGCCTGTCCACTTGGTCCCCAGGACCCCTGGCTGGGCCCATAGGCCCAAACACTCCAGCCTCGTTGCTCAGCCCCAGACACTCCAGAGGCTGCAGAGCAGCCAGGCTTGATCTGCTACCGGAGTGGGTGCATACCACGTGACCCCTGGCCGGACACCCCAGGCGCCTCCCAGCCAGACATCCCGGGCTGCCTCTGCTGGCAGCGGGGATTGGTGCATGGGGGGCTTGGCCGCCTCCCAGCCGCACACCCCGGGGTGCCTCCGCTGGAGGCAGGGATCAGTGTGTGGGGTGCGAGTGCCTCCTAGCCAGACTTGGGGACTCCAGCGGGGTTGGACTGAGGGACTCTGGCTGGGCTGAGAGCACTGGGGACCGCCATCTTGTGGCTATGGGCACCGCCATTTTGTAGCAGAGTGATGGTTAATTTCCATATTACTCTTTTATTAGATAGGATAACAATCTTTAGGAGACTGAGTCTGTACTATGCATGATGATGGCTTTAAGATTCATTGGTTTTTGTGTGTGTGTGTATGTTTTCTTGTTTTAAAAAATATTTTTATTGATTTTTTACAGAGAGGAAGGAAGAGGGATAGAGAGCCGGAAACATCGATGAGAGAGAAACATAGATCAGCTGCCTCCTGCATACCTCCTGCTGGGGATGTGCCTGCAACCAAGGTACATGCCCTTGACCAGAATTGAACCCGGGACCCTTGAGTCCACAGGCCAATGCTCTATCCACTGAGCCAAACTGGTCAGGGCTAAGACTCATTATTGTTGAAAAGATATAAATGTAAATTGAAAATATAGGAAAACAATGTTAATGAAGGCAAATACAATTCATAGCAGATAATTTCTTTTTGTTTTTAAAAAATATAATTAAATAAAATGACAAGGTAACAAAAGGGAATGTAACTATGGTACCACAGAAGCATGAGAGAAATTGAAGAATTAAGACAGAATATCCAAAAGTTTGATGAAAGACAATAAAAGACTTTGCCCAGCAGAAACCCTTAGTATAATTGACAGAACTTAGTGCTGCATATTCAATTGGGCATATGTCCAAATGATATGAAAATACTGCTTGGAGTGCATCTATCTCCCCATAGCTTCCCGAGCAAATCTCAATCAAGCATTCCCAATTGATCTGAGTAGCCTACACATTCAATGGCATAACTTCTCCTAGTGTATGTATAGTGTGAGTATCACATAACATTTCAAAGTACACCTTGGCATTTAGAATTCATAGCACTAGTGGAAAAGTATATTATTAGTTTGCTTAGCTAACATGTGGAAGGAAGGTTAGATAAACTCTGTGCAGCTATAAGGTTCAGAAATTGAAACAAGAAAAGAAGTTACAGGAAGGCAGGTTTAACGTCATGTAAGGAAGTGCTCTGTAGTACTGAGATTACTCCACAAAGGTGTATTCTGGGTGCAGAGAGACTGAGTGCAGGAGAAAAAATTCAACCAGGATCAGAAGGACCCTCTACCAAGGTATCAGAGAATGGGTACTGCAGTTAGGTAGGAGGTCAGGATGTGTGCCTATGTAGGTCCATTACCAAACCTAAGATTCTATGATAATAAACAGATTGATTTTATTATTATTTATTTTTCAAATTCTGAACATCTTTGAGGCAATTAAATATATCAAATTAAATTGTTGGTATATTATTATTGTTTAATAAATAGTAGTGTTAACATATGCTATCAACCAATGCTATCAATTAAAAATTCATGAGAGTCCTGGCCAGTGTGGCTAAGTTGGTTGAGTGTTGTCCCATGTACAGAGGTCACTGGTTCTATTTCTCATCAGGGCATATGGTTGTGAGCCTGATTCCTCAGTGGGGGGTATGCACGAGGCAGCCAATCAATGTTTCTCTCTCTCTCTCCCTCTTCCTTCCACTCTGTAAAATCAATAAATTGTTTTTTAAAAGTCATGACATAGTCAAGATTTTTTTAAGCCAATATAATCAAGTTCCATAAGAGTGACTAGAACAAACTAATTTGAGAAGCAGAAAAAATATATATGCTTCTTTCACACCATGTAAAAATGCCTGGTTGAATTGTTTAATATGTAATGGAAAGATAATAAATCATTTCAGGCTTTGTAATTGCACACATGGTGGTCAAGTTTTGGCTAGCCTGCTAGTTAAAAAGTTGTCGCTGGTTGGATATTTGAATTAAACTTGTTTTTTAGTCATCAGATAATGGCTTAAAATGTTCTTCAGTAGCAGTTTTCCTTCTTGCTAAATCTTGTTATTGCTCACAATGTATGAAACTCCCATTTAAAGATCATTGTATGAAACAAATACTTGTAAGCAAATCCATGAAGTTAATATTCATGGGATCTGTTTTTGTAAGGGTTTCCCCCCCCCCCCAAAAAAAAATACTCCTAAAGCATCATTGTTTAATCAAGACATTCCAACAGGCATTTAGAACATTTTATTTATTTGGTAACTCTATTATGTGTTTATTTGTCAATTGACCTTTATTTTTAATTTTAAAAATACATTTTTCAGCACCGTGTATCCTCTCTTTACCCTCTTCCACCTCTACCCTCCCCCTCCTACCATTGCCATCACCACGCTATTGGCTATATCTGAGTTCACTCTCTCTTTTTTCTTTTTTGCTCAATCCCCCCATCCCCAACCCCCTCCCCATAGCTGTCTGCCTGCTCTTTATTTAATTTGCTTGGTAATTTTAAGTTTGTTCATTAAATTCCATATATGGATGAAATCATATGGTATGTGTCTTTCTCTGATTGGTTTTTTTCACTTAGCATAATGTTCTCCAGGTCCATCCATGCTGTTTAAAAGCATAACATTTTCTTCCTCTTTATGGCAGAGTGGTATTCCATTGTGTAAATGTACCACATATTTTTTATCCACTCATCTATTGATGGAAACCTATAAGTCAAACACTATTGGCTTAAACATTTTACATGAGATATAATAAGGTATTATATTATACTAGAGGCCCAGTGCATGAAAATTCATGCACTGGAGGGGGGGTGCTTCAGCCTGGCCAGTCCCCTCTCACAGTCCAGGAGCCCATCAGGGGCAGGAGGTGACCCAGCAATCAGGGAAAGGTGATGCCTCATCACACCTCTGTTGCTGCCACTGCCAGCAGTGCAAGCCTCGGCCAGCACTGGTTACCTGAGCCTCGGGAGGCCCTGGGCAGCTGGGCAGCTAACATCTGAGCCTTGCCTGCACCTTGGGCCAACTCTGGGTGACTGGGGGGCTGGGGGACTGGGTGCCACTATCTTTGATGGTGTGGCAGTCAATCAGCATATTCCCTCCTTATTGGCTGTGGGCACCACCATCTTTGAGAGCAGAACAGTCAATTAGCATATTCCCTCTTTATTAGATAGAATGCTTTCCAGCTACTTTTTGTTTCATTTTAATGAAAGCTTAAAAAAACAATTGTAATTCTATTTCTTAAAAGTAAAATAGCACTCTTTCTTTAAATATTTGAATATCTTAATATATATATTGCACTAACTAAATACTTGTCTGAATATTCATTATATGTATGCATATATATACATATATATATACACACACACACATCTACACTAATAAAAGAGTAAGATGCAAATTGACCGTACTTTTGTGAAGCCCACCATCCAATCAGGAGTGAGTATGCAAATTAACCCAACAAAGTTGGAGGGTTAATTTGCATACACAGGCACTGAGCAGCCAGGGGCAGGGTGGGAGGCTTGCATTGTCACCATGGCGATGATGCAGGCGTTCTGCAGAGTCCCAGCCGTTCCAGGCCTCCTGGCAGCACGGGAAGGTGGTAAGGCGGCTCAGGGATTGAGCAAAAAGGCTGCTCTGGCCAGAGTGAAGGTGGTGCTGGCAGCTAGGGGAAGGAAGGCCCATTCTTGCATGAATCTTCATGCATCGAGCCTCTAATATATATATATGGATGCTGTCTACATATATTATAGGGAAATGCTTTGGTTTTTGTTAAACTTAAATAACATATTATGCATATTGATTTTAACAAGTTATCTAGTCAATTAAAATGTTTAGTGTCTTGTAGATAAGGAATAAGACTAAGGATATATGAACAAGTATTTCACCATTTTTTCATTTTTATAAACATTATGAAGTTATGCCCCTGGTTATTTGTTGAACAGACAACATTTATTTTAAAATTATTTTTAAAATATACATGTTGTACTATGTTAAAATGGGTATGCCCTACATACAATTTGAGGGACTTGCAATCTTGAAAAAACAAATGTCATAAGCAAAAACATGCCACTTTTCTTTTTAAAATATGACAATTACGGGTGTAAATATGATTTTGCTGGGGATGTTTGGGCAGGGAATGTTCCTCAGATTTGAGTGACATTTTAATGTTTGGACATATGCTTGTGAAGAAAGCTTTTTGGTTAATACTACTTCTTACAAAGCTTTCTTTTATGTAGATGCCAAATCAGTTTTATAGCAGGCTTTTCATCTCTCATTCTGCCAAGGGAAAGCATATAGTTTAAAACTAAACTATCTGTTAAGGAAATGAAAAAGTCACCCAGAGGGTTTCATGGTCTTAGAAAATTAGTGCCTAAAATTTTGCAGATGTCCCATCTGATTTAAAAAACATCATTTACAATAAATATAAATAGAGGGATAAAATCTTTCCAGTAAACATGTCCTCCAAGCTCATTTGGATCTTCAGTTATAATCAAATATGATAATTTTAAGAATTCAATATAGTATGCTGAGTTTACCTTACAGAAATTCAGTTTTTTCTAAGAGTATGAAACAAAAAGTATTTAATATTTAAAGACTGTACAATCAAGCACTTTGTTTTTTCTTCCTAGGAGTACATATCTATTTATTATAGAAAACACAAACATTTCTTAGTGCTTGTAGTATACTGTGGTCAGTTAGTGACTTACTACAACTCGTAAGTAGCCCAATACTGTACTCCATCCTGTACTGAACTTTTTGTTAATTATTGGTACAGTATGTCTAAGAAATTAAGTACTCTCTGTTACTTAGTTGAATCACTATATCAGCAAAATGAACAGATGTAGATGGCTCATTTCCAGTTTTCAGTTTACTCCATAGTGCTGAGCTAAGCAATATGAATAAAGATATGTAAGATAAAAAAGTCTGATGTACTACTATCAAACATTTCCCAATGTTTCCCAGTTGTTTTGATTTATACATTTTATTAAATAACATATGTTTTAACTACTGAATTAGTTTCTGGGGGTGGCCATGACAATGTATGCCAGACTGGGTGGCTTAAACAACAGAAACGCCTTTTCTCCAATTTCTAGAGGATAGGAGTCTGAGATCAAAGTGCTGGCAGCTGTTGCCTCCAGAGTCATAATGGGGACCCGGTTCAGACCTTTCTCCTTGATTTTCAGGTAGCTGTCTTCTCTGTCTCTTCATATCATCTTTCCTCTGTCATGTCTGTGCCCCATTTTTTCTTCTTATGAAATCACCAGTCCTATTGAATTTAGGTCCACCCTAATGACCTCATTTTAATGTAATTACTTCTTTATAGGACCTCTTTTCAAATACAGAGTATTCAAATACTCAGGTGCTGTGGGTTAGGGTTTCAACATATACATTTTTGGGGGGAGGGACAAATTCAGCCCATAATAAATACAGAGATCTTTTTACTTTTCAAGGATTTAACCGGTTTCAAATATCTGTTGGTTATGTTTGTGTATGTAGAACTTAGAAAGATAACTTATAAATGAAAATAATATGGATAAATAATAAAATCGAGTATGTATTCCAAGATATCTTCTATATATGGTCCATTTTAGCATAATACATATTAAAATTAATTTAATTTGCTTTCTTTTACATATTGCTATTGTTTATTAGTATCTCATATTTTTTGCATACCTTTTCCACTATATGACCCCATTATCTCTTGTTCCTAGTCTCCACCTTGTCCTTACTATTTTATATGTGAAAAGCTAAAACTTACTTTCACAGGACCAAAATAAATTTAAAAAGCATACTTTTTGGTTAATTATCCTTGACTCTCAAACCAATTTTTCCTGCACATATACCAATGCTATATTATAGTAGAAGCATGGTTTTAGTGCAGTAAGTTACTATATTTCTACTTAAATCTATTTTGTTTTATGGGGGCTATTAATTTAGTTTGTGTATGACATCTCTGAAATAGATTAAAAGGTGACAAAGGGCAATGCTTGTTCCTTTTATTTATGTTGGTACCCAAGGCAGCATCTGGGATTGAGCACTACCAACAAGGGCTCCTCCATAAATGTTTCTTCACCAGCTTAGCATTGCAGCACAATAATTGTTCTATTATGCTCTATGGTTTATGCAGGCTGAGTTCCTTCCTCATAGTAATGTGTGTGCAAAGTTGTTTTACCGTATCTAAATTGATCCAGGAAGCATATTTTTCTTGATATATGCCTCAAGCAAGCAGCTATTATGGGAAGTAAAGTTATTGGTCAGAGAGAGAGATGTTACTTAGGCTGTGCATATCTTACACAAACACTCTCATATGTATTATGGATAAGAACACATTTTTTTTCTCATTCAGCAAGTCACAAGTCAAGTTAATGCATGCATTTTGTTTGCGTTATCTTCTAAGCAGCAATGCAAAATATGCCATAGATTTCAATGCATTATATGTGTAATCTCTTTGGTGTTGACATATTTCTTCTGTAAAAATAAATGAAAGGAATGTATTGCTAAAAGCTAAAGTAATTATATTTTGAGTGCCAAATTCTCACCAGCAGGCAAGCCACATGCTAGCAGTGAGTTGAGCACTTAAACAGTGTGCCAACCACTTCTGGAGTCACACAGTAAAAATTAATGTATTTCAGATTGATGGCATTTTGACAGACTTGATCCATTGTCAAAGTATTGGAAAATATCACAATATATATGTTGTGTTCTAATCCAGCCTTACCTAGTTGACCTCAAATTAAAAGACCATGAAATGTAAGTGATTCCTTGCAAAATGTTGTGTGCCCATATGGATATGCAAATTTTAGGACCAATATAAATATGACAAAGCTTATTTTAATTTCCAAACTTCCTACATTTCTTATTTTATTGGTCATATATTGTTTAACTTTTTATTGTAGAATTTTTAAAACATATTAAAAATAAAGATAATAGTTTAACGGAGCCCCGTTACCCAACTTCAAAAATTAGAAACATTTTAAAGAAATCAGCTGAAACCGGTTTGGCTCAGTGGATAGAGCGTCGGCCTGCGGACTGAGGGGTCCCGGGTTCGATTCTGGTCAAGAGCATGTACTTGGGTTGCGGGCACATCCCCAGTGGGGGGCGTGCAGGAGGCAGCTGATGGATGTTTCTCTCTCATCGGTGTTTCTAACTCTCTATCTCTCTCCCTTCCTCTCTGTAAAAAATCAATAAAATATATTTTAAAAAATTAAATAAATAAAAAAATAAAGAAATCAGATTGTTTATGCAAATTGTGAATTTATTGACTGGATGTTTGGTAAATGTAATTAGTCAATTATATTACATCCTTTAAGTTATTGTTCAAATTAGTTTAAAATGCTTTTAATATTTGCTGATATCTTGAAGAAATAGGCCATCTATTATCAACCATTATATTTTTTCCCATCAGATTAATATGCCATTACATTTAAAACTTTGTCTGAAACAGGTACTGATTTCATTTGGTTTGATGCAATGTTCAAGTCATATGTTTTTTTTGTTTTGTTTTGTTTTGTTTTTAATTCAGATCCTATAAGTCAGAAGGAATCTTGTTGGGGGAAAAAGTAAGGCAATGTCAAAATCTTACTATTAATTCTTTGGTCTGAAAGATGAGAAAAGAGTACTTTTGTTTTAACAATGAAAAAATAACACAAATCAGTCCACACGCTTTATGCCTGAATAGAAGTCATATAATTTATCTATTCATTTGTTTGTATTTTCAAACAAAAAATATTGAATGCTTTCTGGATGTCAAGCTCTGAGAGCTAAGTATGGAGTGACAGGGAGTAATACAGACAGGCCTTGACTCTAATAAAACTTCCAGGAAATCAGACACTAAGCATGTTGTTACAATAAAATGGGGAGAATGAGATATGAGGTGGGGGGGGGGCGGTAAAGGGTATTGTAGAAATTTGTTAGAAGAGGGCCCAATTCAGTTTGAAGTCAAGGAAGTCTTTTGCAAGCAAGCAAAAAAACCTGAGCTTGAGACCGCATAGTTGGTCAAAACAGCCTGAGGAAGCGGGGAAGCCCAGTCAGAGAAAGCAAAGGAGGAGAGATGAGAAATGGAGCTGAAGAAGGAAGATTACAGTAGCAATACACTTTAAGGTAAGAAATTGGGATTCATCCCCAATCCAGTGCAGAGCTATCCCAGCATACATGAGTATTAGGATACAATTTGATCAAAATGTACTCTGGCTTCAGTGACGGAAATAGACTACAAGCAGGAAATCTGCAGGCAGGAAGATGGGTTAGGAGCACTTTGCAAAACACAAGTAAGGTGGTATGGTCAATGACATTAGTGTGGTATCAACTGAATACAGAGAGGAGGATAAGGACATATAGAGGACATAAACTTTATTCTATCAGGAATAAAATTCAGGAAAGATAACTACCTTGCCCCAAATCAAATTGTAGATTCTAGCTTTTTCCTGATTCACAATTCTAATTTTATAGTGCTTCCTTTTAGAAAAGTCTAGAGGGAAAAATAGTGTTTCTGAAAAAAAAAAAAAAAAAAGAAAAACAGAAACAACCTAGCACGATCTTGTCAATGAAGAATGCCTTTTCTGTGACAGAAATATAGTTTAGTGTCTCAATCATTCTGAGCTAATTTTATCTTTCATATGTTTTTTTCAGTATTCTTTAGTCCAGCTCCTACTGTCTGCCGCGATCTTGCTCCAAACCTCGCCAAGGTTAAGTGGATATTGAGAAAGCCCAATGCATGCCACAGGGAAACTGAAGTCACCCAAACACTTGATGGTTTGAATGCAGCCTGCCTAATTAAAACTTAGGGTATTGAAAAGTCTTATAGATAAAATTTCTTAGCATGTTTATAACCATCTTATTTTCTGATTTCCTTAAAATATTTTCCACATGACTTAATGCATATGTATTAATAATTTTAAAAATTAATGTGAGTGTTCTAAGCATTTTTTTTTTAAATTTCAAAGATCTCAGGACAAATAACATCGTTGTGAAATTACAATTTATATTTCTCCCTGAAGTTCTTCTCCATAAAGTCAGCCTATGTTTTGGGTCAGTTTGGAAAAGTGGTCCAGTCAGCTCCAACAACCAATCAATGTAGGTTAAAGATAAGCCAAGGTAGAGAAACAGCATGATCAGCAATAGTCACAACCACCTGTTACGTGACTGGCTTAAACGTTTTGCTTAGGATCCAGAGCCTAAGTGAGAAAATAAGAGCCTGATATTTAATTTTACTTCAAACATCTATTTAAAAAAATAACAAAAGGTCTCTTTTTCAAATAACTTCTATTTTCTATTCTCCTGTGAGAAAGCTCTATTTACAGAGAAGCCCAGACACAGGGACTTATTTGAATTTGAATTAAAATGTGGGATGTCTCCAAAGTCTATCATATTTACATTCCTGGCAAAACCTAAATATTGCTGGAAGGCACATATTCCTCTGTGAACTGTGTAGGGACTTGAGGGATTTTGGCATTGTAGTTCTTTATGAGGTTATAAAAGCCTCTAAAGGAAGTATATTGTGGCTTTCCAAATTTGAAGGTGAGAATTCTTTCAGCATGCCAAGTTCACCACAATTTTATGTTGGCATTAATTCTCAACATATGAAATGAAGGGAGCGAAATAGGGAATAGAATCATTTCTTCCTAAAGTGTTTACTCCAGGTCAGTGCAAGCAGCAATTGCCATCTCAGAAGCTAAAATACAGCATTCCGGGTGCTCTCAGAGATTTTCAAAGCAACACATGCAGATTTCACAACAGGACATCCATTAACATCAATGGTTGCTGTACAGCAAACTCCCCAAGCATTTTATTGAACACTAGAGGCCCAGTGCATGAATTTGTGCATGGATGGCGTCTGGCCAGAGCGGGGAGGGCAGGGCTGTGGAAGGTTGGCAGGCCGTCCCTGCCCCTGATAGAGCTGGTTGGCCAGTCCCACTGCTCGTCATAGTGACTGGCTGTTCCGGTAGTTCTGGTCATTCCAGTCATTCTGTTCTGCTTGCTTGGCTTTTATAAATATAGATATGTCCTTAGTGTACAGTGTGTGTGTGTGTGTGTGTGTGTGTGTGTGTGTGTGTGTGTGTGTTTAAATAATCACATATGAAATAAACTAGAGGTCTCGTGCACAAAGTTCGCATATGGGTAGGGTCCCTAGGCCTGGCCAGTGATCAGGGTCAATCGGGGCCTTCCAGTTGCCAGCTGGGGCCTCCCTTCCCTGGCTGCTGGCTGCTGGCCAGGGCCTTCCTTTGTTCTGCACCACATCCTGGTGGTCAGCACATGTCATAGTGAGCAGTTGGTCTCCCGGTTGAACTCCTGCAGGGACAATTTACATATTAGGCATATATATATATATATATATATATATATATATATATATATATGTGTATATATATATATATATATATATATACACACACACACACACACACACACACACACACACACACACACACATACATATACATACTAGAGGCCCAGCACACAAAATTCATGTGCAGGTATGGTCCCTAGGAGTGGTCTGAGATCAGGGCTATCTTCCTGGGTTGCCAGCAGCTGGCCTCACCCTCCACCACCACCCATCCCCAGTTCCCTGTTCGTCATCAGGCAATTGGAGCCTGCCAGCTGGGGGCAAGGGACCAAGAGGTTGACCAGCAGACCTTGATCAGGTGGTCAGGGCCTGGAGGCTGGGGGCATCTCCTGCATTGAGCATCTGCCCCCTGGTGGTCAGTACATGGCATAGTGACCAGTCATTCTGCCATTCAGTCTAATTGCATATTACCCTTTTATTATATAGGATATGCATAGCCCATGGACCTGGGCAATAGAGTAGTGAAGACCTGGGGGTGGGTGGGTAAGGCTAGGGGAAGGGAAGTAATCTGGGGAAATAGGAGATATCTGTAATACTATTAACAATAAAATATATTTTAAAAAAAAGATACTCATCACATTTCTAATCACATGTTTAATGCCTCTTTCCCATTATTCAAGCTTTAAAAAGGTAGAAACACCATTTTGTTTCTTTATGTGTTCCTAGCACCAAGGACAGTGCCTCACACATAATTATTTGTTTAAAGAGAATGAATGAATAAAGACAACTTCCTTTTTCTGGGTAAGTCTTATTCACCTATCAAGGACCAAGGCCTGATGTTATATCCTCCAGGTTGGGTTACAGTCAAATTTGATACATCTTTGGATCCCTGGAGCCTACTTTGGAACTTGGTACATGATTCATCTATCATAGATATTAGTCAAATAATAATAAACTCTTGGCCAAGAGTTGATAATTGTTGAAACTGAGTGATGGGTATATGGGTAGGGTTCATTACACTGTTCTTTCTCCTTTCATCTATATTTTAATATTTTCCATAATAAAAAGTGAAAACATTTATATTCACTTAAAGTCAAGTGAAAGTGTTGTCAAAGATGATCTTGAGGTTTCTGGCTGAAGCAAACCAGTCGATAGTGGTGCAGTTCACTGGGTGGATGAAGTGGAGCTGCATCCAGACTCGAATGTGCCTGTGCATGGGCTACTTGGAGAGGGTTCTTTTTCACCCCAGTGAAAGTTCTTCAAAGCGCAATAATGGGGATGAAAGAATAAATTTTGATTTCAACACCTTCAGTTTTAATTACTTGAGGGCATCTCCAATCACCTATGCAATAGTTAGCAACTACAATAAGTTAAAATCTCTGCCTTAAACAATGAGCTATTAGAGGGTTTCTAGGTGGTAACTTTCCCCCTCGTGATCCTCGATGGCCTCTGGGGCACTGGTCTGACTAACCACAGGCAACTGTCCCGCTATCTGGGGAGTCTGCAGTAAATACTGTGTCCTCCCAGGGCTTCCTTCACACTTCTCACCCATACTCTCCCCTTCTTCTTTACCGCTGTTTTATTTCTGCTGGGGATTGATTTATTGACATCTTGAGGCCTCTGTGGGTGTCACAGCTTTATGTTCAACAGCAGGTAGGGTGTCAAAAAATTCTGGTTCCCTTTTGACTTCACCACCTCCTGACTGCAAGTCGCTTGACCTTTCTAAATCTTAAATGCTGCCTCTGAAAAATAAGGATAACAATTGTGGCAACTTCACAGGGCTGACACGAGGATGAACACACGCTCAGGGTTCAACCCAGAGCCTGGCACAGTGCGAGTGGTTGATAAACAGGAGCTATTATTATCACCAGCGCCGTGTGCTCCTTGTTTCTCCATCTGGATGTCAGGAGAGCTGCTGCAGGAGTGGAGCAGGCTGCCCTCCACCAAGGCTGCTGGCTCCTGTCTAGTGGGTGCATAGCCCTGCGGGGTTGCAGGAGGGTCCCTCAGATGCTCAGCAACGACTCCAGGCTGAGGTGTAGGGTGGTGCTGGGCCAGGCAGGGTCAACAGAGGTAGGGGCTATACTGTGGGATGCGGGAACCATGTGCAGGGTTAGTGGCTGGTGCAGGGATGGGGCCATGGGTTCACCAAGGCCCAAGGATCCCACCCGCAGCCCCAGCTGCCCCAATCCCCACTGCTCTGGCTTCATCCAGAAGGATGGTCATTTGGCTGCCCGGTCCAATTACCATATTACCATTTTATTATTATAGACTAGAGGCCTGATGCATGAAATTCATGCAAAAGTAGGCTTTCCTTCCCCTGGCTGCCTGCACCAGCTTCCCTCTGGCACTCGGGACCTGGGCTTCCCTCCAGCACCTGGGATCCAGGCTTCCCTTGCAGACCTGGCTTCGTTTGAAAGGTCCACCAGAAGGATGTCCAGACTAATTAGCATATTATGCTTTTATTATTATAGACTAGTGTCCCAGTGCAAAAAATTCATGTACCTGGGCCAGGGGGGTGGGGCATCCTTCAGCCAGGTCTGCACCCTCTCCAATCTGGGACCCCTCAGGGGATGTATGACTGCCGGATTAGGCCTGAACCTAAACTGGCAGTCAGAAATCCCTCTCACAATCTGGGACTGCTGGCTCCCAACCACTCACCTGCCTGCCTGCCTGATCACCCCTAACCACTTTGCCTGCCAGCCTGCTTGCCCCCAACTACACCCCCCCCCCCCACTTCCTACCTGATCAGCCCTAACTGTCCCCCCACCCCTGCTGGCCAGTTCACCCACAACTACCCTTTCCCGCCATCCTGATCACCCCTAACTGCCTCTTCCTCGGCCCTGCCACCTTGGCTTTGTCTAAAAGGAAGTCCAGAAGGTCTCCAGGTCTAATTAGCATATTACCCTATTATTAGTATAGATAGATGTCTCTGAGAGTTTTGAAAGAAATATATAAGGATGGATTATTTTAAGTTGTATATTTATTTATTTATTTTTATTGATTTTAGAGAAGAAGGGAAAGGGAAAGAGAGAAAGAAACATCAATGATGAGAGAGAAACATTGATTGGCTGGCAACTACATGCCCCCTATTTTGCTTTTCCTGCCTCTCTTTCACAAGGGCCCACCTAAATATAATGCAGGATGATCTCACCAGCTTAAGACCTTTACCTTAATCACAGTTATTTTTGCTAGATTCTATGGATTAGGAAGGGATACCTTTAAAGGAACATTATTCATCTTACAACACCAATGCATCAAAAACAAAATGTTCTCCATCAAAAATAAGCACAGAGCATCAGCTCTATTATGGATTCTCTGTAACAGCAACTACTACCTTGGAACATAGACCTGCCCCTTAAGGTCTCCTCAATTATTTGTTCACACTGCATGACTTAAATAAACATTAAGAGTTAAGTAAACTATTTTTCTATAATGTCAGATGTATAGTGTTATACGTGCAACCAAATGGCCAAATGAAAAGAGCTTAGATACTTACTAGTCCCAGGCATAACCTTTCTGGCTGCCTGAGCCTTGTTCCTCTTTTTCTTTTTTTGTGAAGAACACATTTTTTAAATTTTTTAAATTTATTTTTTATTATTTGAAGTATTACAAATAGTAGCACGTATGTCTCCTTTTTTTCCTCCCATTGACCTCCCTCTGGCCTCCCCTACACCCCAGTACATGCTTTCACCTGCCCGCCCCTGCCCCCCAGTGTCTTGTATCCATTGGTTATGCTTATATGCATGCCTACAAGTCCTTTGGTTGATCTCTTACAGCGCCCCCCCAACCTCCCCTGCCTTCCCAATGTAGTTTGACAGTCTGTTCAATGCTTCTTTGCCTCTGTATCTATTTTCCCACCATTTCTTTCCTTTAAAAAATTTTGCCTCTGCAGACTAGAAATAAACATATAACAGCAACAAAAAATGTTTGAGTCCCAATTTCAATGTCCAACAGTTCTGAGTCCCCATTTCAATGTCTAACAGTTCCTTATGTGTGCATGTCAGCAATGATATCTGGATGGCGGGCACATGGTGGCAATGCAGGTCCGACCCTCTCTGGTTTGGTCCTAGGCAACCTGCAGAGGTGCACAGCTGCTGACTGCTCGCGTGGCAAGGCGTTGTCAGTGTCTTCCATCTCTGGACTGTTTTTCCTCTTGTCTTCGTGGTTGGAGCAGACCTGTCAATTCCTCTGTGTTGCAGGAATCCACCTGGTCTTGGAGTTGTTTTCTGAAAATATACAAATATATTCTCGACCAAAAGTTAATAAAGGAATCTTTTCTATAGAATTTATTTGGGGCCCTTTTTACTTTTGCCCAAACGATTTTCCTTTGTCTTATTTAGACACCATGTTTTAGCTCTTTGCCAATTCTACCCATACTCTAAGCAAGGGTTCCTTTCTCGCAGCCCCAAATGTATGTTTAAAGAAAGGCTTTTTCTTCCTATGATGCCCAAACACTTACATGGTTTCTCCAACTTGGAAAAAAAATCCCATGAATTAATAAAATTTAATTAAATTCTTCTAAGTATAGAAAACAATTTCAGTGGATAGGAGTTTTCTTACAATCATTTTTGCCAAGCACAGCGCAGTGGTTTTTATATCTGCCCTTCCAGTCTCAGTCTCATACCCGAGTCTCTCTCCCACGGAGCATCTTTCCCATGTCCAGTTCTCTCGCAATTATAACACTCCCATCCCGGCTAGAACTTTCAAGGCAAAAGCCCTTTTTCTTTATTGTAGTTTTCTTTCACAGAGTATTGCTGGTCAGGGGGAGTGTTCTCCTTTTATTAAATATACATAATAAGCACCTGTCTACAAAGGATTTATCCAGCCAACCATCAATTCATTCAATAATAACAGGTATCACTTATTGAAATGATGGGCGCTGAGTTAAGCACTACATTTACATGATCTGATTTAACAGACATCTATCAAGAAATAATGTTGTGAGTGGTGTAATAATAGGTTTGTTTACTGGCAGTAGGGAATGGTGACTTACAATCTAGTATGAGAACTGTATCATAACACAATTTTAAGTAACACTTCAACCAAAATGTATGCATGCACACACACGCGTGCACATACACACACAAAACAGATTCCATTTGAAGAACTGGAATTGACATTTATGAATAGATCAACATTTGAGAAGAAAGGAATGGACATTGATGGAACAGGGAAACTTTAAAACACTGTGCACATACAAGCAAAGAGAGGGATTGATCATAACACCTACTGATGTGTCTTTAAACAGGCTGCTTAGTGTTGAGAGCCAGCAAATGTGATAAGATATTTGCAAATAGTCAGAGATGTGATAAGGGATTACTTCTACTTCCTCTGTGTGTCGGTACCTGGTTAATCTGAAGATAAATTTTCAATCGCAAGGTTTATGCTCTCATGACCTAGATCATCGGATATCTCCGAGCATCTCCTAAAATCCAGCCTATCCTTCAAAGACCTTTAGAAAAATCTTGATTTTTTTTTCCAGCTTAGCTGTTCCTGTTTAGAATATTGATGGCAATTTGTAAACACCACTCTTATAAAACTTCCTGCTTTGTTATAGCTCTTTCTCTATATATTTATCTGCCTTACAAAACTCTGTAACACCCTGAAGAGTACTATGTATGTTATCATTATCTTTTCTACATCTAGAGTCCAGAATATGCCTTAGTTTATAAAAAAAAAAATAAATTGAAAACATTTATTTCTAGGAATCAAAGAACTAAGAGACAATGAAGGAAAATGTGTTAAGGTACAGGTTGGACTTAATAGGGAAGGATATACCCATGTCCTGGCAAAGTATACTCTGATCTTTTCCTTTTTCTGCTCATTTAAAGTGCAGGCTACATATTCCTGTCCATAATTTGGTTTGGGGATTCGTTTAGGAGACTTTATTTCCTTCACATGTTCAAAAGGCCACTGAACCAGTGACCTGCTGTTTACAAAAATGAAAAAAACAAAGTGTGCGCTGTAGCAAAAGCTGTCAATATGAGTGCATCATTCTCCCTGGGCCCTGACTGTCTGATTCCAGAGGTTGAGCATTGAGAAACAGCAAGACATCTACAGCATTATGCCTCCACTCCGCTACGAATCAAAATTGAGGCAATACCTGCTTTTCATATTTGGATGGTGAATCAGATCTATTCAGTGTGTGGTCCTGCACATTTAAAAAGTTAATGAAACATTTTTCTTATAACTGAATTTTTAGATCTACTGCTGACTGTGTAGAAAGTAAGTGTTCTTTGAAGATTGTCAAGTGCCATTCAGATCTTGCATTCTGTAACCCATGTGTAGTGACTCCATTGCTTCTCTCCCTCCATCCTGGCTCCCAGCCTGGATCTTTGTGTTGCCACAGCCCAACCCCTTCCAAAGCCAGTAACCAGAGTGATCATTTAAAAGTAAAAAGCCATTGGGCCCATTCCCAGCCTGCATCTTCTCTTAGCCACAATCTACAAGGTCCAGATGATCTGGTCCACATCTACTCTCCATCCTTATTCCCATCACACTTTGTCTTGTCCTGCAATGCTTCAAATTTGCTCTCCTTCCCAATGCTCCTCTAGCACATGGACCCCACTCATGTCCTTGGTGCTTTGTTCTTTCTCAGCTCTAATCTCAGATGGCACACTATTGGGATTCTCTACCCAATCAATTCCATATCATCACTATCCCATCCCTAAGGTCTCTCTGTGCTTGCAATGACCTCCTTCTTTTCTACCTTACACTTGTCATGGATTGATGATTGATGATTGATTGATTATTTCCCGTCTCTCCCTACTGGAATTTATGTGGAATCATGCTTTTCCCATTTATTCAATAAATGTTGAGTGCTGTGTAAATAAATAAGTCATGTTTTCTCTATGTTCATGCATTTGGTGTTTACATTTTTTGGAATAACTTTTTACTGTTTAATGTTATTCATGCTGCCAAAACTATAAAGAATTGGAATTCAACTTCTGTACTTTGTTGAAAAACCTCTGCCTTGTGCAAGGCTTCCAGGGTAGAGTGAATAAGTATTCCTTTTCCGGACTCAGAAGGATTGTGAACGAAATCCAGTTTAATCATTGACTAATTGTGTAATTTTGAATGAATCCTTTAATCTACCTGTGCGTGATTGCATTGATCAAAAATTATAATTTAAAAATAACACTATCTTAGGAGAATCCTATGAGAAAGAAATGCCTTATAGCATAAAACCACATCAAATGAGTCCTGGCCCATTGTTAAGGGTCACATTAATATTAGTTATTCTTAGGAATGTAACATATTTAAAGAATATATATTTTAGCTCTTAGTGAATAGTAGTTTTATATAGCTGGTAATGTCTCTTTTAAAATATATGACATTTAAACTGTAAAAAAGTTAACAAAATATTTTATTCCAGATTATACTTATTTTTCAAGTCAAAAAAAATCTAGGCTTTATTTATGTTTATACAAAAGTTAGTGTTTTAAAAAAAAGTTAGGTATTTGAAGTTAATGAAATCATACAACTCTTTATTAAAATGCATAAAATACTTGAGTTGGTATCTACCTAATGACTTCTCTCTGCTTATTCGTTTAATAAAGGCACCCATGGGGAGCCAGTTACGTTGATACTTGGCTTTACATGGAAATAATATGGAAATGCCAATTAAAATCCTACAAAATCACACATTGCTTCAACTTCAGCTGGGCCACAGCTGGTTTTGGATATTTAAGTCATAATTAGTACAAATATATATCCAAATCTCTGTTGTTTCTTCCTTTACAGGAAAAAGAAATGTGAAAAATGTAGAGAAAAATATCCTTCCCTAAGGGAAGCCAAATTGCACCAATTTACTTAAGGAAACTAAGCTGATTTTATAAGATATAAGGAATACATTATATGCCTCACAATGTTACTAAAAGTAAAGCACAAACATGATGCATCTAACTTTTAAAGAGATCTTGTTCTGCTTTTCCATGGGACTACTGTTATTTGGTGAGATTTATGTTTTAGAACTAAAAATATCCTGTAGCTTTTAATAAGAAGAAACCCTAGCCAGCAGACCACCAAGTCGCTTTAAAAAGAATTAATGAATAATTATTTACCTTGTGCACATTTCCAAGTTGAAGTCTACTTGGAATCCATCAATTATTATTATTTAATTTAAGTGATATTCATACCCCTTCATTTTAAATAGAGGATTCAGAATGGTGTTTGAAAAATTTTATCCCCTACATATGGATGTATAATTTTTTTTCTTGACTTAAGTTGGAAAACGAGGAAATGAAAGTATTATAGTCCTATGTTACTATTTCTATATCCATTCTTCTTGAAATAGATTAGTGCTGATAACTATTTAAATATGAATATGAAGAGTGAATTTAAGTGTAGAAAATCACCATAAGTGTTTATCAAGAGCACTTTTTAACCTGTATATCCAATTTGAGGAAGCAGAGATGACTTGACAAATACATTTTAATATCTAAGAGCATTATCTTAGTTTAATACTATGATATTTTAATACTATATATAATATATGTGTATGTAAATATATATATATACATATATATACATATATACATACATATATATATATGAAAATACTAGATATTGGAAGCCAGAATTTCTTGAACAACAGTAATTTGACAATCATCCATGAAGAACCGTTGACAATACATGACAAAAACTCAGTTTCTCTTAGGTACTGACTTCTGAGAAAGCTACTCCATAATGCAACTTTGTGGTAGATAGAGAGTGGACTCTAGGCTATGCTCTGTTCAAATAAGTCTCTGAATCTAAATGGGGAATGCCCTTGCTTCGATTTGGTCTCTAAATTTACTAACCTGATCTTTTTGGTACTGGTTATATTTATTCATTGTCTTATGCTTGATATTCTTAAAATCTATTTCTAGACTGGCCCACCAACTGGTTGATTGGAGAGCTTTCTTGTACATCATCACCATTGCTACATCTTGCCACTCAGCCTTAGCTTTGCTATTTTGTGACTTGAGGAGGCTATTAGCCACACCAGTGCTCTTTCCACAGAAACAGGTACCTTTTGGGGGTGAAGGTAGAATTTCAGCCACGAGACTTGGTAAACAAAGATTGGATTTTGGCCCCACTAGCTCTACAGGTCAAGATCCCTTGAGCTGTACACAGCTGAGCATCCAGATACAGCAGCCCTGTGTAATTTGTAGCTAATATTTGGGTAGACATAATCATAGTCTATGTATTGACAACTTGCATTTTTAAAAAAATATATTTTATTGATTTTTTTACAGAGAGGAAGGGAAAGGGATAGAGAGTTAGAAACATCGATGAGAAAGAAACATCGATCAGCTGCCTCCTGCACACCCCCCAAATGGGAATATGCCCACAACCAAGGTATATGCCCTTGACCGGAATCGAACTGGGACCCTTTAGTCTGCAGGCTGACACTCTATCCACTGAGCCAAAACGGTTAGGGCTGACAACCTGCATTTTTTATGAAATTGCTTTAATCAACTGAAATAATCTCTTAAGTATCACCCAAAGAAATACCAAACCACCCTGCTTAAAGTGAATGTTTTAGAAAGTATCATTATAGAATCCATATTATAGAATTTCCCCCACGAAAAGGAGATCTTTTGCACCTTTTTACTTACACTATCCTTAACATTTTTTGTCATGGTGAATTTAAGTAAAACTATGAATGAAGGCTTTATAAATCTCAAGGTTACTCTGCATGTGCTCCTTTCATTACCACCAATTTACACTTAAAGTGAAAGACAGAAAATACATTACAGTACTGTGTCTAATAGTTAGTTGGATGAGCTTCAGATTTAGACAGCCTCAGTGAAAATCCTGACTCTGTGTTGTCTCCAGATAATGAACCTCTCTAACTCTCAATTTATCCATTTGTATAAAGAGAAGATTGCCTAGCTCTCAAGTTTCTTATGCAAAAGAAGTGAGAAGGTTTATGCAACATACACAAGACAGTGCTTGACTCATGGTGCTTATTCAATAATTTGAGATTATGTTGTTATTAATTTAAGACTCAAGCAATATTAAGCAACTAGTGGCCTGGTACATGAAATTCATGAACATTAAAAGGGAACTAATAAGAGGAAATATTTTAATATTGCTATTTGCCCTTTCTCTATAATAGAAGTGTCAGAGATGAAAGAAAATTAGTAAAATGTATATAAAAATCTTCCTCCTATCAGAGTCTGGGGCATATCACAGGACCCAGAGTCAAGTTCTTGCCCACCCATGTGCACATCGAAATCGTGCGAGACCCAGACCCAGCCAGCCCAACCCTCATTGGGCAAGATCCAGACCTGGCTGGCCCCACCCCTGTCAAAAAGTCAAGCCCCACCAGACGCGGGGGCCCAGCTTCAAGTCCCCCACCCTGGCCCAGTGCCATGCAGCCTCAGGTCTCTGTTAAGGTTCGTTACGGGAACCTCGCCTCGGCTGTGGGTGCAGCCATCTTGTGACAGTGTGACGGAGTGAGGGTCAATTTGCCTATTACCTCTTTATTATATAGGATGTTATTTAAGTAGTGACAATTCATTTGCATCCTCAAATAGAATGGATAGTTTACATAATATTAAAAATGTACCTACATGTTTTATTAAAAAATAAGTAGAGGATATGAGACAATTGTCATAGGACATGAAACAATTCTCTGTAGCTTTCTCTCCTCCTCACTGGGAGTGCTCTGTAATGCCAACCATTACAACCAGTGAAAATGCCAACTTCTAAAACCAGTGTCAAATCTATTAAGTTAGATTTCTCATCTTCTTTCTAGACTGAACTTCCTCATTGAACAGCAATCTTATGTTCACATGAATTTATTCATAAAATAGTGAGGAAAAATGGAAATTTATTTTGAATCAGTGTGAAGATTTAGCTACTTATTGTCCTCTTTTATTTCGTGGTAGAAGATATTTAAGTCACAAAAGATCTCACAGTAAAATATGAGTACTGGCTTTAAATGCATCCCTTTCTTTAAGCAGTTAATACATACTGAGCTAACTCCTAACATTATATAAGGAAAAAGCAACAGGAAAGAGAGCAGGGGGTCACTTTACCCCAATAGTCTGTGTTAAAAAAAACAACACAAAAAAACAATGGCAATGTGGGGGTGGTGGTATATATAATACTTTAAATAATAAAGAATTTTTTAAAATGGCAAAAGAGCCTGGTATTTATTGTAAGTCAGGGGTTGATAAGTAGCATGCATGAATTCTCCAATGTTCCAGGTGATTTCATTAAAACCAACTTCCTTTCCTATTTATCTAACTTCAGGTATTAATCTCTTCCTTTTCTGCTAACATTGAAATTGGGACTCAAACATTTTTTTGTTGTTGTTTTGTTATCATATGTTTATTTCTAGTCTGCAAAGGCAAAACTTTTTAAGGGAAAGAAATGGTGGGAAAAAGATACAGAGGCAAAGAAGCATTGAACAGACTGTCAAACTACATCGGGAAGACAGGGGAGGGTGGGTGAGGGGGGCTGTAAGAGATCAACCGAAGGACTTGTACCCATGCAGATAAGCATAATCAATGGATACAAGACACTTGTGGGGGTTGGGGGCAGGCAGGTGAAGGCATGTACTGGGGGATAGGGGAGGCTGGGGGGAGGTAAATGGGGGTAAAAAGGAGACATATGTACTACTATTTGTAATACTTAAAACAATAAAAAATAATAAAAAATAAAAATATTA